>CM041782.1:285090696-285190637 GCA_023374045.1 Limonium bicolor | reverse complement strand
CATGAAGAGGAAACAAAAAGATTGAGCTACAGTTGCAGAGGTAGGAAAATTCGAGAGTAGGAGTTCACACCAAAGAATCAGAATGGGGGAAAGGAGAACTTACTCCACGCAAGGCACCAGCAACAACTGAAGAGAGAGCTGAGAAATGATGCAGGCGTGCATTCAGGAATAGAGCAAAAGCAGACTGAATGCAGAAGGCAAACTAAATGATAATGGGTGGAAGTTTCAATGAGAAATGTGTGGAAGTTTGGAGAGCTTAATCTCTGATGCGTGGGAAATTGGAAACAGCAGTGGGCTCCCTCTTTTACTAAAACCAAGCTGGTGCAGGTTGTGTTTCGGGTAGTCAGACACAGCAAGAGAATATGATGGCTCGTGGTCGTTTGCTTCCTCTTCTTTTTTTTTTTTTGATTTAGTTGCTGTTACAGAGACAGTTGAGGGAATTTGTGGAAGTTAGGGAATGGGAATCAATACTGGATACCGAAGTGCTGTTTTCAGGTTACAAGGACTGGAGTGATGCCTGTCGACATTTTTTTTTTTCTCTTTGATTCAGGGCGTTACAGGGGACTGAGAGGTATGGCATTCAGGAGAGAATGATGTTGAGTGATCTCAAGTTACAAGGAAAACATGGCATTGGAATATAATAGGGACTGTCGCCAAAAATTCCTCTGATTCCTATTTTTTTTTTGTTCGATCTGGTTATAGTGAGGAAGAAGAAGAAGAACTCGATATTGCCACAGGTATACGTTTGGTTCTTCGTTTTTTTTTTTTTTGTAGTTGGCTTACTAGACTAGATACTAGTATTAAGTGGTTGGTATAGGTTACTGAAAATGAGCACAGCTCAACCGGTTAAACACTTAGGGAAGGTACGGGAGGTCTCGGGTTTGAAACCTAGCGGGAGCGTCTTTGCTCCCTTTTTTTTTTCTTTTCTTTCTCTTTGTTTTTGCATAGGTCATACATTATTATTTATATGTGTACGACTATATATTATAATATGTGACTCTATATATTTTTGTAACGCAATTATGCAGCGTTATTGTTTTTTATTACAGCGTTACGGTATTGTAACGTTACGTACATATATTTTCGTGTTCGTACATATATATGTACTAGCTTAAATGGTTCGTACGTTATTTTATGTCCATATTATAAAACACGTTATGATTCATACGTTTAATATTCAGGGTATTTCAAAGGGAGATCCCTACATTCACACACATATCAACAATTAACACACCATAGCCGTGGTTAGAACATCCCGGTTCGGGTCGTTTACTCCGAATACCGAACTCTCATGTGATCCTAGACTCAGTTAACTAAGGTTTACACTTCCGAGGTTAAATGGTATCGGAGTTGAACACGCCACATAAATGAATTACTGTAAACTCATTACATGTTTAATCTTACAACGTGGCAAACATACAGAAAAACTCATTGGCATGCAAGCCGGTGTAATCCGGTAGGACACAGGTTGCAAGAAAACCATACCTGTCACCGGAGTCCACTTTATCATGTCCACTTATGTTCCTCGAGCAATTCTCGAACAACTGATAACATTACATGTACTTTTATTAACATCGGGGTAACATGATTGTTTAAAGTCTAATGCTTATAACTTTTCCCCGTTAACTTAGTTACATAACTTCACATTTTAACTTGTTTTACTTTTACATTTTAATACAACTTTTCCCCCACTAAATTGTCATTATAACTCACTTAACATGTCCTTAACAATCTTATAACATCATTCCTAACTAATCACCATTTTTAGACAACTTTTCCTAACCTTAAACAACATTTTTGGCCAAAACAGTGGCATGTCCGAACTTGTGTCCGGACTTCCCAAGTTCGGACGCAAGCCGTGACTTAAAACTGGAAACAGACGCATGTCCGAACATGTGTCCGGAACTTCGGAAGTTCGGACATGGGTAGAGGGAAATTCAAAGTAAAATCTCATGTGTCCGAACCTGTGTCCGGAATTCCGAAGTTCGGACACAGTTCGAGACTCTGAGAATTTTTACGCAACAGGGCCTGTCCGAACGTCCATGTCCGGACAGATGTTCGGACAAGCCAAAACACTCAATTTCTAAGCCTTTAAACACTTAACCAATCTTCACCAAACTTCTCCTAAGGCCTCCAATTGTATCCTAACATCATTTGGTACACTTATATCCTCATACAACATCCATGAAACTCATTATCTATCACCTTAAACACTTACTCATTTCATACCGAAATTCCTAACACTTATGTTATTTCCTCTTAGTTTCCCAAGTGGTGTTTCATACCTATGATAACCACTATGCCAACAATGTTTCCTCACCACTACTACATCATCTCCCAAGCATCTTTTCTTTCCAAACAACTCCTTGAACATCTTTACAAGTTTATAGCTTCCCATGCAACAAATCACTTCATCCCTTTTTTTGTTTTCACCAACAATGCACAAGTCTTAAATACAATCTCACCATGAATCTTGAAATGTCCCAAAGCATTCTTTTGCATTCTAAATCCTCCAGAACATTGCCTAAGCCCTTTTTGCATCTTTAAACACCATAATACATGTTTCTTCCACTAGTTGAACACTTAACCATTTTAAACATTTCCTAACTTACCAAACTCATTTTAAACCCTTAGAACTTCTTGTTTATTACCTAAATTTTGACATGAACTCTCCTAGAAAATTACTAAACCAAGACACATTGTCTTCACCATCAAACAACCAAGAACACTAAAATCCATCAAACACATTCTTATACACAAACTTCACACATTTAGCACTACATCACAATATAGTGCATAATTTAAATTGCATGGCACTTAGGCCCTTAAATAACATGGCTCTTAGGCCCTTAAGATGCATAAATCATAAACATTGAATTTCCCACATTGTATTTGCCTTTGACCTGCAAATACACTCAACAATACATATGCCTTTTACTAAGCCCTTGAGAGCATTCTTCTAAGTCATTTTCCTTTGGCTCCTTAAATCATTTTCATAAGCAATATAAGCTCATTTCTCCTAAGACTTTAAACCACATTAGGTTAGCACATTTACCTCTTTTCCTCACAAACTTCTTTCTTGTTTCCTTGACTAAATTGGCAAGGCTTTTAGTTGCTTGTCAACTTCTAAACATTATACAAATAATATAATGAGTATACAAGCTTTAAGCTTCATCTCATTGTAAACCCTAGTTACATATATTATCTTAAGGTATTAAAATTTGTTTTACCTTGGAATGGAAAGAGAGCTTGGATATGTATCAAGAGAGGACTCCACCAAGCCCTTGGAAGATTCAAATGAAGCTAAAACAAGCAAGGTAAAGACACCATTGTGAGGTGAATTTTCGGACATCATACAAACATGGAGGAAATATTATTTTTCTTTGAGATTCCTTACCTAGAAGCAAAGGAGATCAATAATATGTAGAAATATAAGCTCAAGCTCCTTCAATGGTGGAACTCCATGGCACCGAAATGGGGCTCTTGGAATTTTAAGAAGATAGGAAGAGCTTGATGAGACAAAGAGAATGGTGGTGTTTGTTTTTGATTTGGCCAAGTGAGCTAGGAATTACAAGAGGTCAAAGATGGTGTTTTGTTTGGTACTATTGCAAATCGTGAATGGAAGGAAAGAAGAGAGCTTGAGGACATGGGAATTGAGGAGGGAAGGAAGAGAATGAAGATAAGTTCTACTTTGAAGATATTAAGTAGTTAAAGTAAATAGTATTCTACTTTACTACTTTAGTTAGCTTATTTATTTGTTTACTTGCAAGGTGGTGACTCACCTCACAAAACCGGCCCCTAATAGTTACCTAGGGGTGTTTTAGTCTTTGTTGACCCATTTAATTACTTATAACAACATATGTTACAAACTAGCTTATTAAGTTACTATTCACTAAAACAAGGCACATAGATGTGAAATTTTTGATTTCCCATTGATATAGACTTCCAAATGTGATACTATATAGTACACATGTTAATTAAAGAGTAATGATGGACATTTAGCCATTCAAAACTCATTTACAAGACAATTTTTCAAAAACGTGCTTTAAGACTCCTTAACAAAGCACTTTTTGTGTTTAACTTGTTTTCAAGCTTGGTTTTCTTTGGTAATTGATTTAATATGTTCATTAACATATTTATAAGGTATAGGTATGACCATTAGGTCTTATACAAATTTATCCCAAGCTTAGAGCACATTTTTGCTCTTATTGACTTTAAGGTATATTCTTGTGTTTTGTTTGGTTTAACTGTCTACCAAAGTTTCCTAAGGACTTAATTAGCCTTATTAAATCATAATTGAATATTATTAAGTCTTGGTAGGCTCTTTGGGTCCTAACCAAGTTCACTCCAAGCTTAGAGCATGTTTTTGCTCAAACTGTATCTTAGTGCTTTATTGCATTTTACTATGGTTTAAATTGTTCACTGATGTTTCTAAGGCACTTTTTAGCCTTTACATACCATAGTTTAATATTTAAACCCCATATCAAGGTTTGGGGTATTTCAGTTTCTGTAAACCAATTATACAGAACCATAAAATTATTGAAACCTTAAATAACAATCTCCATCTTTCTTTTTATTCTTATGTCTAGTTAGTTCAATTGATGTTTGCTTCTTTCTCACAGTATTTACCCCAACTTGATAAAGGTGTTATCACTGTTTTAGACTCAAAACCAAACCAATGAGACACTCACGTACCTACTGCTCTTAAGTACACAGGAGTCACTTATAACTGAAAACTAAAGCAAGAATCTAGATCTTTCAGTTTGCCCCTTGATTGTAGTTAGTTAATCTAACTTCTAAGCTTCCCCTCAGTACCTACACACTTACTATGGTATATTAGAGGTGGTTTAGACTCCTTAACAATTCACTACAACCCCATCGAGTCCTCAGCACCTAGTTATACTGAACCGACAGAAATGAAAACTGAAACATGAAGACTGAAATGCCTTCTATTGATTTCCCTGTAAATGCATTAACCTGCCTTCAATTTCTTTCTTTCGTTGTTCCCACTCGCAGGTAGACATAGTAGCAGGGTTTTAAATTCATTTCCAGACCAATACAACATGCTTAATCCCCACTGCCACTCAGCTACACAGAGGCAACTTATAATTGAAATCTGAAATTACAAACTGATGCATTTCCTCATTTGTTCACTGTCTGTGTTTCCAACCTGATTTACAACTCTTCCCCAAATTGACGACTCAATAAGTTAGGTGTTCTATCTTGGTCTTAGCTTTAAAACAGATCTATAACCATAGGAGTAACCCTCTGAAATAATGTTATACCGAAATTCAACTTTCATGAACAACTATAAAACTGAAATAACACAATTTTGATATTCCTTCTGCTAGCCTCTTCTATTACTCTCATAACTGTCTTTCAATTTATCCCTAAGTACTTCCTACTCAGTTAAGTGTTCTATCTCCATTTTAAACTCAAATTTACTCCAATAACACTCACTTAATCCTCTGTACAGAAACAGAAACTAATCATAACCTGAAAACTGAACTGATGTGCAATTTTTCTGCTAGTGTTTTCTTCTGTTCTTTTAGTCTATTTTCTGTTTACCCCATGGCTTAAGTGTTTTAATCGAGATTTCAACTCCAAGACACCCCAACCCCATCCCGTTGATGTTATAGAGTTATCCTCACACAACAACTAGGAACTGAAAAAAAAACTGAAACTATAAACTGATATACTCTCCTCTGTCTCTTTTCTTTATTCAGGAATTTGACTTTTAATTTTTCCCCCAACCCTTCTTACCTAGTTAATAAGTGTTTAATCCTGGTTTCCATTAAAGATAGACCCAAGACAAATCTGTTAAAGCTACTGAAATTTCCCTAACCTGAAATGAAAAGAAACTAGGAAAAACTGAGGCTGGAACTATTTTCTTTATCTTCTATCCTCACCATCTGTTTGTTCATGACTTGGTTTCTCTCGTTTCCCCTAGGCTCTTTACCCATTTAGTTTCACATCTTAATATAGTTTAAAGTCCGAAACAACCCAAGGCGCTAGGTTAAAGTTACAGAAAATCACACCTACTGAAATTAGAGTTTTCAGAAACTAAACCAACTGAAACATGAAACTGATATTGATATTTCTTTCCTCTTTTATTTTTTTCTTATTGTTCATTAATCAGGTTGTTACTTCTACCTAAGTGTTACCCCACTTGCTAAGGGTTTTATCAGTAGTTTAACTCCAAAGAAATCCACAACAACAAAGGCTATACCCTGAGAAGTTAATATGCAGAACCCAAAAGTTTTAGAAGCTACAACTGAGACATAAGAACCTGATAACCTCTCTCGGTTTCTGAGAGTTCTTAATTTCTGCTTTTCAATTTTGCTTCATTGCTAACCCACGTAGTTAAGTGTTTCATTCACATTTTAAAAACCCAAGCAACTCCGTTGGTGTTACAGAACCATCCTTATACTGAAACGAAGCTAACTGCAGGAACTGAAATCTGAAACTGCTAAATTCTTTTGGGTCTTTCTGTTTCATTATTAACCTGACCCCTAATTTTGCCCTAAGGTGTTTATAACCTACCTGAGTGCATTAGGTGGGTTTTAGGTTCATTAACCACTCAATGCAACCCTTATAAACTCTCTGTAATAGGGTCATACAGAGAGCACAAGTTTCAGAAGAAACTGAAAATCAGAAACTGAAACAGATATCCTTTCCTTCTTCTGTTTTTACTTTCATTCTTTAATCTGGTTGTTATGTTCCCCAGTTTGTTTAGCTTCAGTTAAGGTTCTTTACGTAGCTTTGTCCTCAAGGTAAACCCACAGCAACATTGCTACTGCCACTGAAAATTCATCAAACGGGAACTGTATTACTGCAGAAAAACAGAAAGTATAAAAAAACTGATATACCCTATTATTTCTCTTTTCTTGTCCATGAGTTTGACTCTAAGTTTTCTCCCACTTTATTCACTCACGTAGTTAAGTGTTTTTGTCAAGACTTTATACTCCAACCAACCCAAAACAAATTGCTAATGTTACAGAGTTATAATCACACTGAAACTAGAAACTGCAAAACTGAAATCTAGTGCTTTACTCCTCTTCTGTTTTTGATTTTGATTATAAATCTCTCTTTAGATTCCCCTCCAAGTTTTTTTATTTTTCCAACTGATAGGTGTATTAGGAAGGCTTTAACTCCAGGCCAATGTCGAAACAACACAGTGATCATACCTGAAACCCCATTATACAGAGATTGTTATACTACAAGAAACTGGAAAGAATTACTCTCTGTATCTCCTCTTCAGCCCTTCTATTTAGTTGTTAATCGGTCTCTTAACCTCTCCTTAAATACACATAGATTGACTTAAGTATGTTGGTAATATTATAGGATCATTAGCAACCCATTAAAGCCGCTTCTAATTCCTCTGTGCACAGCTATACAGAACCAAAAAAGTGGACGACTGAAACTAAAAACATAACCGATGCACCTGCTTCTATCTTTCTGTTTTTTTTTCCGGTTTCTAGCTTTCCCTAGAGTACCTAGCCATTTAGTTAAGTACCTTTACACAATCTTAATCTCAAACAACCCCAACATAATAAGGTCTGCACCTCTAACTTCTCTACACCAAACGTGTAAAACTGGAAAAGAAAGAAAAGAACTGAAACACAACTTCAGTTTATTCCCTCCCCCCTATTTTAATGCATCAGTTGGGTTTTTTTTGTCTTCTCTCTTTCAAGGCACTCCCACGCATTTATGGCTTAGAAATGTGCATCGGTAAGGTGTTAATACATTCTTAACCCATACTATCCTTATACTGCTTCTGAGAAATTAAATTACAGAACACCAAATTTCAGAAGCTTAAACTGGTTATCAAGTTGAGTCTACCTGAGGGGTTTGTCCCAACAACAGGACCGATCTTTTGGAGAAATGACCTGGGTCCTTCATGGGTAGAGTTGCATGAGATATTTATGCAAGACAAAGGAGAACTTGAGTGAGTATTGTAGTGTTCATTCAGACCCGCAAGTGAAGACATGTGGACCAGTGGAGTATACTGATTTCCTTACCTTGTTGCAGTTTAGAATCGGGTTGGTTTTGTTCCTGGTTTTCCAACAGCTGAAACTCCACAATGCGGCATGTGACTGAGGGATAAGGGAGTTTGAGTTATTGATGAGGAAGTGACAAATTCTAGGACAGTTTCTTGATCAGGGACGATCAAGGGAAACAGAAGAACAACCAGATTTCATTTTCTTTTCTTTTGGTTCAGATGTTCTTACCTGAAAGATTTCTTGACTCAAAGATCTTCAACATTCCCCCATTGAGTTTGCAGGTCATTTAGGTACGAAGGATCAGAAGAGGTAAAGCGGTTTGAGTGAGCGTTTTTGGACAGAGGAATAAACCAGAGGAAGAATTACACAGAATCTGTTTTTTTTGTTTCACCTTGCTAACTTTCTGGATCCAACTGCCCCAGATGTTCAAGTATTTGCGTGAACAAATAGAAGGGGCCAAGAAGAGGTTCTGAAGGTGCAGCAACGTGCGCCTGCTGGGGAATTGGGAATATGGTGGTTGGTTACTGATTTCCATGAGGCATGCTTGGAAATTTGGGGTGTTGACAGCATTACACTGAAGAGGGAGAGCATTGGAGACTAAAACACAGATTTCCAGGACAAGGCGTGTTTCTGGTGCACCAGGGTGCGCTTCAGGTTCTCAGACAGAACCATGGGAAATCGGTGGTTTGTAGTTCTCTCTTTTTTTTAACAGATATGATACCAAGGGAGGAGCATGGGTTATCAATTAAGTTAATGAAGCTCAGTGTTCACTGATTACAAGGATGAATCATGGGGGAGTTTGTGAGTTCAAGATCTGATGAAGCAAAATGTTCCAAACTGCTTCGTTGTACTGGTTTCGGTAAGTGTCGTTTCTCTCTTTTTTTTCTTTTTATTTACCTTAGTAGGTTCGGTACTAGTTTTAATTTGTTAGCATTAGTTACGAATTCGAGCACAGCTCAACCGGTTAAGGCGTTTAGGAAGGTACGAGAGGTACCGGGTTCGAATCTCGGTGGGAGCGCATCTGTTTTTTTTTTTATCAGCTAAACATGCCTATTTGTATATAGGTGCGACTACTTTATTTGTTACGTTGTTAATTATAATATGTATACGTATATATATACACGCCCCTTTTATTTTATCGCGATTTAGTTATATGTACCTACGCGACGTTATTAGTTATTATTTACAATGTTGTAATATCGTAACGTTACGTGTATGTATTTTCATATACGTACATATATAAGTATGTGACCATATTAATATGTAACGTTGTCATGTTTTCGGACATGTATATACTAAATTTAATTGTTCATACATTATCATATGTCCGAATTATGTAACGCGTTATTTTCGGATAATCTCCTCGCGTTTATGATTTTATGTGTTTAATTGTTCAGGGGTGTTTCACATCACCAATGGAAACACATTCTCTATGTAATTGCTCAAACTCTAGGAATAAACCCTAGAATGCAAGAGAATGTTTAAAGCTCTAAAAAGACGATTTACCTTCCAACTTCTAGATGAAGTTTTTGGCAACCAAATTAGCAAGGCTCCAGCACTTCTTGAAGATAAAATGGAGCAAGAACAAGAGGAACAATGGAGGTTCAAGAGCTGGACATTTTCGGTCACTATAAAAGAGCGACGAAAGAGATATTTTGAGCTTCTTTCTTACCTTAACAAACAAGGGAGTTGCCTAGCTCACAATGGCTGCTTCTTCCTTCAAGAGGAGCTCCACCCATGGAATTCAAATTCAAGGTTTGGGAGTTTTGAAGGGTGGAAAGGAATCTCCAAGATGAGGGGAGTAAGAATATGTAATTTTTTTGGTGTTTTGGCTTTATTTAAGCCTTGAACAAGGGAAGATGAGTTTGAGCTGGTTATGAGGCTTGTGAAATCACCATTAACAAAGGAAGAAGAAGAGAGAGTGCTAGGGAAGGCAGGAAAAGCGTAGAGACCATAAAAATGGGAGAAAGAGAATAAAAAAAGCCGCTTGTACCTTCTCTCTACTTTATTTGCTTTATTGATTTGTCTTTTTTCTAACTTAAGAGTCTAGAGAGTTATCTAATTTAGAGAGGGGAGTGCTGACTCATCATAAAAACCTGGCCCCGTTATTAATATCCCGGGAGGGCGTTTCGTCTTTTCACAAGAAACGCTACTAAATCTCCTGGTTTGACACTATTCATCAACCGGGCCCGTTTTCTGGAATTTTCTTGTTTATTTAATTTTAAGGGTTCTTAGACCTTAATTAATGTTTAATTATAGTTATATGATCAACTATAATTTTTACAAGTCCATTAAACTGCTTACACGTTCCCGGGTTTTCTCGAAAAACGTGCTTTAGGATTTCTTTTGCGTTTTTAATGACTATATGGATTCGTTTTCCTCAGGAATTGTTCCCACATGTTATTAGTGCATAATTAAGTCCTAGGAATCCATATAGGTCCCTATTCGAGGTCATATTCCTTCTATGGTTGCGTAATGCACGTTTTTACGTTTTAGCTTTTAACGCGTTTTCTCTTTTCTTTTGGTTTTTACTTTCTTCACCAAAGTTCTTTAGGCATCATTAGGCCTTTAAATCTCATATTATAATAATTAAATCACCATATTTAAGTCCGAGGTATTTCAATATACCCCCCTTAACGAACTATTTCCTCAAAGTTGGTGAATCTAATATTGTTAGTCATTTAGACATATCATATACCAAGGTCATAACATATATATAACCCCACAGGTCTGTCTTGATGTATACTACATATCCACAAAACATGTCACTGCATGTATATCAATCAAAAATACTCTTTTGTATTCTCTCCACTGGTCGGTCCGAAGACAAGAAGGCACTACAGTCCTCGAATCCCATATCAAGTAATACATACTGTGATCCCACAGGTACCGATCACGCTGAACACTTACGCTTTATGGTTCACGGCGGATTCATGACTAATGGGCACTTACGCTCTCTGGCCCACGGTTCCTTTCGTTACTTGATCAAACGTTCACATATAGATATCCTTAGGCACTCTAGGTCATCTAGACACATGATTCTCTACGTCCCGCTGCCCTTGGAAAAAACAAAACACCCACCCACCGTTCTACCGGTCACTCCAGACTTAAGGCCGCAGCCATCGGCCGGTGATAGTGGTTTCAAACTAGTCCTCACTCCCACCAATCTCCCGGTCATCAAGACAAAGGACCGCAACCCTCGGTTAGGTGGTAGTGGTTTCAAAACTAGTTCTTGTCTTCATACTCGAAGGAAAATCCTTTTTAAAAATACTAGTCGAAATTCCTTTTTGAAAATACAATACAACTCCAAATCCAATTCATACTAATTGCATATATTCTTAGCGTGATTACTTGTGACCACTTATAGGGAGCTTCAAGAATCATTCAACCCTAATGTGATCAGCATCAGTGTTGAACTATCCTTCCACCCCAATTTGTGTTCAGTTTCCCTTGATCGCTAGCAAATTAAGTTCGACTTCCCACGTCAATTTCACACAGCAATTAATTCAATCAATTTTTTTCCATTTTCTATCTTTTAATCTTTCTAGTCATAATCACCAAGCAATGCATTTCCAACTTATGAAAGTTAATCCATTAATCATTCTCAATTTACCTCAAATCAGATCATTTAGGGAATTCAATTCCTACTATGTTCAACATCGGTTTCACTCCGACTCATATCTCATACACATCGGTTTCATACCGACTCATACATCATAATACCATGTCTAATCTCAAATAGACATATACTATCGGGGTTTTAATTCCCCATGAGTTTCTCTACTCCTTTCCACTTGTATTCTCACACCAGAGTTACAATGTAGGTATATTATATGCAAGGTATTCGTATCTCCTGTGCGCAATGACCATAATTAAACTATGGATGAATATGTATGTTTATGTAACATGTGTACCAATCATCAAAACAAATTCTTTTGTGCTATGCGCACCGTAGTCTACGCACTTACTACGTAAAACATACGCTAAGTGGTTTTTCGCTCTACCCCCCTTAAAAGGGATTACGCCCACGTAATCTACCATATGTCATCATTAAACATTGGTCTAAGGCATTCAGCCATCATGGAGTGTTTTAGCTTCCACGCGGTCTATTATACAATGTTCTTTGGTCAAAGGGTTTCAACCATATTGGCGGTTTAGTCCCTACACCAATAAATCTCATTGGAGTTTGTTTAACTCATAACTGGGTTCGGTTCTAGCCTTTCAGACTTCAAGGCATTGATAATTAGTCATTCGCTCATATTCACTAGGTATATTAAACCTTAGAATTATGGCCCACTAGCTTCTGCTGCGCGACCTGATGACTTTAAAGCTTTATTCGCCCTTTTCGTTATTCTTAATGTATTGTACATCTCCCTTTTATCCCTTTTTCTCTTGGAAATAAGGTCTCTCAATCGTCGTGTGGTATTTCTTACCGTATGCGAACTCGATGAGTTTTAGATTTTCTATCCATTTCTCTGAAAATCCATTGTGCATACTGATGCACTTCCGTGATCACTAACTTTGTTCTTCTGACTTACTGTCAATTGAGGTCGAGCTACTACCTAGTCTGTAGTGCTTCCTCTATTATTAGTGGCTAATGAATCATGCTCACTCATCTGGTTCTATACAAGCATTTTTTATTTGCATGACCTTGCATTTTCTATGCATTGGTCCTTATAGGGTTCATAAGTTTCTTCCCGCTCTTATTCCGGTGGAATTCATTTGTAATGATTGTTGGTATATCCAATGTTCTTCGTGCTTCTTTGGCCCAAGGCCGCACGGTCTGTTTCTAGGTTTTCCACCTAACTGGTTGGTGCCATATTCATTGGTGTGTTTGCAAGTCTTCCGTATCTAGTATAGGTTGGTCATTTAGCAATCAGGTACTCTTGTCCCAAAGCTTAGTGCTTCACTTATCAAGTCGATCCACTATGTATACGCTTTCATTTTCCTATGCGATTGCTATAGGAGTGAATAATGCATTCCCTGTGAGATCCTTCATCACATGGTACAGACTACTGGCTTTACTGCCCAATCTATCTACCATCTCTTGTTTTCATCTCCACTGAGTCTAGCTCGTAATTCCGTTTGTCCTCCATATCATTGTCTAACTATATTCACATAATGGACACTTACTGTGCACCATGTTCTCACTGATTATCCAGCATTGATTACATGACATTCACTACTATGTTAGCTTCCGCTCATGTACTTTCATCATTCTTACTATGGGTCGTCGTTTACTTGGCTGCTTATAGAATGTGCTATTATTAAGTCTCTATGCTCCTTGAGCGTTATCACTCTACAATTTGCATTGTACACATACAGTGGTTGCTTGTAAACCGACTACTCTTTCGGTTTCGGTAATTGCTATAAAAGCTTCTTTCTTCATACTTATCCTGGAATCTCCCTTTCTTGTTCAAATTGTTCCTTAGCAATAACCACATGCTCAAGCTTCAATACATTACTAGGTGGAATCCTCTTTCTGAAGGGTCCACATATTCACCGCTCCAGTGGTCTCACAATAATGAGAGGTATCTCTACTCATATGATGAGTGGTTTGTTCACCTCTCTACTCATTTGATATCAAACAGTCTCTCTTCTCTTACTGGTGCCATTCCTGGCAATTCTTCTTATGAATCTATATAGGTTTTACAACTGTTTGATTCTATGTATCATAGTTGGTTCACGGCTTATAAGCCACGTTGCCTCGAGCTCTGCTCATTGTAGGCTGTTCATACAAGTTTCTACTTCTTCGTATACCATTAAATGGTTTGGAGGTATTACTGGCTCTATGACAAGGTCGTTGCATCACGCTTCCGTTCATGGGAGGTTCTTTAGGCAATATCCGGTTGCCTCTTGGCAATTCAGGTACATCCTGTTAGGTGGATTCCCTTCGGTGTTTTAACCGAGTATTAGTTCCTATCACGATATTTCATTCAACTTTTGTTGACTCAGTCACCTTTCAAGGATTATTCCTGGGTGTTGGTGGGTTATGCCATTTCATCTAGCTTGCATTCCTGGGTATGTTGGGATAACTACACGCCTGCGGTACCGATCCGAACTTCCTTGTTTAGAATTATAATGTCACCCATCCCGGGTAGACCATTAACGCTTCCGTCTTTACGTTCTCGACTCGGTTTAATATCCTCATCAGTGAAGAATAGCATTTCCCTGTGGCCTTGGTGTTTGTTCTGGGAATTCCATCTCGTTCGTTCAACATTGACACGTCCATGTAGGCATTTGCCCTACTGTGTTTAAGTTGTGTATTCATTCCGGCTATTATGTAATTCCTTCACAAATCTTGAGACATGTCCGATGTCTGTACTTAATCATCTGTGTGAGGGGCACAACTTAACTCTTGTTCATTTTCTTGGAATGAGTTCTCTGATTTCTTTAGACTCGTTAGCTTAACTAAGTTCTTTCTCTTCAATCGTCCGAGGTAGTCAGCTGCTCTAGTCTGAATTTGCATTGCTGACCGTGGTCCGGAGTTGACTACTTCTCGTGTTCCGTACGCTACTCGTATACATATGTGGGGTACCTTACTGATACATTACTACTTACCTGACTAACCTATAAATAAGTTTGTCAGACCCGCAAGCTCCCTTGGAGTGTGGTCATCCCACATCTCGTTTTTGTACACTCGTGGTGTTCGTCGCACGCCTAGGTGAAGTATTCTGTTGTCGAATCCTCTTGTATCGTCCTATGATAACTTACTGTGGTTCTTCTGAGTTTGGTTTTAAAATTCTGAGGTTTGAAAAAAAAATGAGTTTGAAAGAAAAACTTGAATTTGAAAGCAAATTTTCATAATATTTCCACGTCTGGTGGTCTTACCGAGTCCAGCTTCTCGCTGACTGGTATATTCGTTAATACAATGGTCAGACCGTTAGGCCCTTCTAAGGTTTCGTTCTTAAAGTTCTTAGGATTTGTGATCCTATAATTATTCCATTCACTATTATGGTACTTTACTAAGTACTTCCAAGTCATTAAAGTTTCTCCGAATAGCCCTATTATTACTGCACTTGCCACGGCAAGTGCGCCATGCAGGCTGGCTATCGGTTCTACACGCATACCGGTTATGGTATTGCTTCCATCCACGGTATTCGGTAGCCTTGCCGGCTCTTCCTTTGATTCTCTAATCTTAATTATCGACCTTCTAGTAACTTCTCAATGGTTATGACATGGTAGCCATTAATCGGGGTGCTTCTTCATTCTTGGAGGCCCCTATGCACTTAATTTTGTGTCTTTCCTTATTGCTCGTTCCCACACATTTATGTGGTTACCGAGGCTCGACTCTTGTTACTAGGAACTACGTTTGTAGTCCTGTCAGAATATTTTTCGTAAATGTTCTCATGGTTGTCTGAGTTACGTAGATCAGGTATCATAACCTTTTAGGCTCTGATACCACTTTTGTAACACCCCTACCGCTAATCACATCATTAACGCCTAATCGTCTCAATCATCATTACATTCACAGCGGAAAAATTCTAATACAACGGTGGGTGAAACAATGCCGTTAGTCACCCACGTGACTAGCAAGGCCTGATTCAATACAGTATCGGTCTGATGGACCCGAATTCCCGAGTACTCACAATATACATCATGATTCCAGTCTTAACCGAGTCATATACATTCGCAACTATACCGAGTCTATTACATTCTACATGCCGATAACATTTCGGTCTTACATCAACTAACGAATACATAAACGATTATCAAACTACCCATGCATTGCTGCAGTCCTCGTCCTACTCTCGAACGGTATTCTTCTTCATTGTACCTAAAAAATAATGGGTGGCCCCTAAGGGGCTCAGCACCTTCGCTGGTATGGTAGACGTGCAACTCGCTACTACCGGGCCACAAACAACTAATTGTCATCTAAACATGCGATTGATTTTATTTTAATCACGACATGAAAAGCTGTAAACACTCTACATGCTCGCACTAGACAATAGTCATACAAGGAATACAACAGCAAGGTTTACATAACACGTTTGTTAGATTTCATTACCTTGTCCCGTAAGTCATGAGGGTTTCTACCTCAATAATGCTTCATTCTCATTAATCATATACTTATCCATTATATTCGGATAACTTTACTTGTTATCTTAGATCTATAGACACTCCCGGTCTCGATCTAGTTTTCTCAATTATTCTTCTCTTGAATAATTCTTAAGTTAAGCCTCTCAGGCCTCCGGGCACAGACACATACAGATCTCACTACCGGACTTTTATACTCTAGTCTCTTGGTTCATCTTTCACTCATAAATCATAATACCTACACTGCTGGAAAAAAAAAGAATAAACAACGCCCCTTTAACAACGGTTATATTGTAAATCGTTTTTTTTATCATAGGCCGACATCTTAAACAACGCTTTGTTTACAAAGCGTTGTTTTTGTTATCACGCCCAAAGTCAAAAACAACGCTTTGCGTTAAAAAGTTCTTTAAAGAGACATGTATAAAAAACGCTTTAGATAGGAAGCGTTTTTATGTGTTTGGGCACGATAACATAAAAAACGCTTCTTAAGTGAAGCGTTTTTTATGTTACCTAAATTAATACACTACTTTTGCCCCCTCCCGCCCAGTCTTCTCATCAATCAAATCGCGATGTTCCCCTACCACACTCTCCGTAAACGCTCTCTGTAAACACGCTAGCTTCTCAATCCAAACCATCGAGCCCAGAATTAAATTCATTTCTATTCCGCCGCGCGCGCCCCTTCTCTTCCCCTTTCTTCCGATATCTGTGCTCGCCATCTTCATCAATATTCTAGCTAGCTTCTAACATTCTCTGCAACCGGCGGCCAAACTGTTGATGCATGCGTCGATATCAATCGTTGGCGCCTTGAGCTCACTCGCTATCGGTAATATTGAGCTGCGAACACATATATGCCTATCGATCCTTATTTTTCATGTATATACTTTTCGGTAATTAATTTTGATTTTGCAAATCGCACGAACAGGGAACATACATGCCCTGTCACAGTACGCACGGCGGCGCCTCTGGATTACAACCCCAACTAGCGAAAGGAACAACATACATGCGCGCTAGATCTGTCGGCTCTATTGTGCTGATGAGGTAATTTTGCAAACCGAACTTCTTAATCAGGAAAATACATGCTCTGTTTGTTTGGGATTAAGGCGTCTATTTGTTTGGGGTTAATTAAGGCGTGAAATATATTGTGTGTGTATTGTTTGGGAATAATTTTGCGCAAACCAAACTGTGGCGCGCGCATTTGTTGTTAACCTATGTGTGCTTGCAAACCAAACTTGTTCATCAGGAACAGATATACTCTGTTTGTTTGCGATTAAAGGCGTGAATAAAGTGAATGTGTGTTTGGGAATAATTTTGCATGCAGACCAATGGACTTGTGCTAACAGAGATTTTAATAGGAAAACTATATACATAAAAAAGAATAAAATACTAAACTAAACCTATTACTCTACTACGGGTAGCAAATAAAACCCGGTCGGAGTATAGTGTAAATATATTACGACCGAGAGTATCGAACCCAAGGGACTTATAGAAAACTAGTCCTAATTCGGGCAAAAGCCTATCCTATAATAACAAGGGAAAAGTAAATGTGATTCTAAACTAAATAAGTAAATAAATAAACTAACTTTGATTCGAGAAGATGTCAATGCAAAAGTAACGTAAGACCAATAATCAAGGGTGGCAAGTCTCAAAAATTTAGTCTCGCAAAATGAATGTGCCGGGTTTCCTGCCGGACCTCCGCTACCCGGCATAGTCAAGGCCCTGAATGTGCCGGACATCTTCCATCCGGCACTACATCCGGCACCGTTCATTTCGTAAATAACACTTCCAGATTCGTTCTGACAAAAGGAACTCAATATTCATACTTGCATCGTGCATAGCTAATGCCGCGAATACAAACAGAATAATGGGGAAATAAGAGATTAACCCTAAACCTCAATGTTGATGCCCCTCTTTCGGAACAACAAACTTAAAGATTACCAAAATTCTAATATATCCTACTCTTGCTTTTGTAGCCTCAAATAGGACTTAGAGATAAGAGAATGAATAGCTAATCCATTCTACTTGGCATGAAGACTAGAACTCAGGTTAAAAAACTTGAAAATTCCATAAATAGTCATAAGAGTTTTACAAAGAAATCTTCCCTAACCAAAAATCTAACAAGGATTCTGCATCACCATCCACACAACTACAAGAAGAGAATACAAAGGGGTTGAAGGAAATGTTCATAGCCTTAACGCGACAAGGTCTTCTTCTTCTCTTGCGTGGATGGATCTGCAGACGTTCCTTGGACACCAACAGATGGAATGTGGCGGAAATGAAGTGTGAATGGCGTGGATTTGGTATGTTGAAGTGTATCAAATGATGTAGACTCACGGCCTATTTATAGGGCTACAAAATGTCTCTTGTCGGGCGTCGTGCCGGATCATCAGTAGCCGGCACATGTGGGAAATGTGCCCAACTGTTAACGGTTAAAACCGCCAATGCCGCGTGAAATAGTGTATATGCCGGGTAGGAGATACCCGGCATCACACCCGGCACTAGCCAAATCACCAACGGTCAATAACTGTCATCGCTTGGTCAACCGTGGCGACTCTTCACTTATGCCGGATGGGATCTACCCGGCATCGTATCCGGCAAAGCCTCTTTTCTGATCTATGCTCGTGCCGTGCAGGATTTATCCGGCATGGTGTCCAACATCATTTGAACTTTTGCCTAGAAAATCATTCATTGCACAGGAAAACTCACAAAACATAAGACTGTACAAATAATATACTTTAAGACATAATATAACATAAATAACATATATTTAACCTTATTTAGATAAATATAATCCTAAATCTAATGGGTAAAATATGATAAGTCTGCGGCTTATCAAGGCCATACACTTACCTTTTGCTAGTCCTCGAGCAAAATAAGATTAGAAAGGAGTAATTACTTATGCACAAAATAGATAAACTCTAGAATGACAATTAGATAAATATTTCTAACTGCCTGACTCTAATTCACAAGTATCACTTAATCTACCTTATCTCATCCAAACATACTAATGGGTATAAAATAAAGAATTTCAAAACCGATCAAAATTTTTGGGCTATTTTGCATAAGGGATTTTTTGTAAACTCTCCTTTTTCCGGTTTCCTTCATTCAGCTCTATTTTTCAAGAGTTTCTGAATGTGGCCAAGACACTCATCGATGATTTTATATTCAGCCCTATTTTGCAAGGGTTTCTAAATCAACCATGATTTCTTTTGCATTGAAGAATAGCGAATTTAGGAGAAAAATAAAAGGAAAAACTCTCGTTTGTTGCTTTTATTCTGAGGCACCTTTTGCAACCTCAAGGAATAATGCTTTTCCTTTTGGAAGATGATTTTCTTCTCTTTTTTTTCCTCTTTTTTTTCTTCTTCTTTCTTTTTTCCACAAAAACCCTATTTAAGATTTTCACCCAAAAGATTTTTCACAATTTGAAAATAAAAGAAACAAATACCCAGAAGTACAATAAGGAAAGAATTGGGAGCAAGATCATGTACTCATGTTAAATAAAAAGAATCAAAAAGTTAAAAACAGGAATCTACAAGTCATTAGAAAACTTACCTCATGAGAGAACAAGCATTTATTCATTCCTAATCTTATCTCAATCAAAAACATGCAAAAAGTTAGTAAAACATTGATAAAACTCACAAATTATGCATATTATAAATAAAAACTTATTTTTTAAGGGGGTCCCTCCCTACACTTGGCAGGAACACTGTCCCCAGTGTTCAAAATGAAAAGAACATTGATGTTGTTTTTTTAAGAAACTAAAATAACTATAATGAAAGCAATTAAAAAAAACAATAACATAAAATTAAAAGAGAAAAATTAAATGATAAGAAGGGCTCCCCTGTTTGATAGTGAACGCGTGAGGAGGAACCATCCTACACTTAGCCTTTTAGGCTATTTGGCATCATTTGAGATCCTGGGCAGGATAGTGACCGAATTCGCATGCTCCCGTGGATTGGTTTGCGTTTGGGAGGGGAGTTGACCTTGTTGTCGTGGTTGCATCAGAAGTTGCTGTAATGGCAACTGCAATGATTTGTGCTCTTTGCGAATCGTCGAGATCTCATTGTGAGTGTCCTGGGTCTTGTTCATCAGGGCTAACATCATGTCACGAAGTTCAGCCATTTCAGCCTCTGATGAAGATGTAAGGTGGGATGGTCTGTATTGCCTTGGACCTCCCTGGTAGCCGGCTTGACTTTGGAAGTGTTGAGGGGGTTGGTTCCCTTGTTGCCATGGCTGCTGATACCCTTGGTTACTCACATAATTGACTTCCTCAACATTCTGAAAGTTTGGCATATCAGGGCTCGGAGCGTGTGGTCGTGCACTAACCATGTTCGCCTATTGAGGAAGTTTGTTCATCGCTATTTGCTCCACCACCTTTTGTAGAGCGCTAACCTTCGTGGATGTTTGAGCATTGCTCTCCAACAACTGCTCATGACTTTGCATCAATTTATCAAATTTGGAGTTGCCCTCATCCACCTGATATAAACCAGCGGTACTTCCCCTGGTTCCACTTGTGGCCCAATCCCTAATCTCTTCGCAAAGAGATTCAATTCCATCAAGGAATTGATCTCCAGGCTTCTTCAATATGTCTGCACCAAGGGAGGATAGGATCATCGTTTTGCATTGGTAGACCAATCCTTTGTAAAACAACTAAGATAGTTGTTCCTTGGTGAGGCCGTGGTGAGGACACATGCGCAGCAACCCTTTGAATTTGTCCCAAGTCTCATAGATGTTTTCCGAGCTAGGTTGTCTGAAATTGTATATCTCGGCAATTATCTCCAGGGTGCGACTTGGAGGCATGAATTTGTCATAAAATATGGTTGTCATGTCCTCCCAAGTGGTGATGGTACCGGGGTCAGACTGTGGTACCACTTGCTGGCATTCCCCGTAAGGCTATGGGGGAAGAGGGAAAGTCTGGCGTATTGGAGGACATTGTTTGTGGAGGTTAGGCTGTTTGTGTGTTGCAAAAATTTGGTGACGTGGAGCAAAGCATCGTCCGGATTTGTACCGTCGAACAGACCCAACTCCTTTATGCATCTAATCTGATGATATGGCTTGAGTTCTTGCCATTCATCATACTCATTTTGGGCAAGATGGGGAAGGTCGATTGCTGGTTTTTGGCCTTGGTTGGAAGGCCGGTTTATATTTCGGACGGTTGGTGCTGCCAGTGTGGTGTAGGAAGTGGGTGTTGTTGTTGGTTTCTTCGTTAACGAATGGAGCGAAGAAGAGTCCTCTTGATTTCTGGGTCAAAATTTGCTAAATCTTCCGGAGAATTCATGGACCGCAGAAGCATTCACTTTGATAACTTCAGGAGGAGCAAGAGAAAATGTTATAATACTTCGTAATAAAAAAGGAAATAATATAATGACATAATTAACATTATGAAAATACAAGAAGAAATAAATTTTTTTTTGGTTATGCCGGACAGAGGGCCGGGCGTCTCGTACCCGGCAGTGGACTTCCCCCACTGATGCCGGTTGTAAGAAACCCGGCATATTACACGGCAAGTTCAAACTTAAAAATCAAATTAAAGAATCAAAGTATAGGGACAATTAGAAGAGAGAAATAACGAAAGGTGTAAATAAGAATAAATTCAAATTGTTTAAAACTTAACACTACGAATTATAGAAATAACTTCAACGTGTCGGACAGCATGCCGGGTAAAACCTATCCGGCATCGGACTTCCTCCGACTATGCCGGATATCACATGTCCGGCATTGTGCACGACACATTCAATTCTACAAACACTAAGGCGAAATAAATCAAGGAATAAAAGAGATTAAAGAAAAGAAAATGTTGAATGTGCTGGGTAAGATACATCCGGCCTTGAACCCGGCCTATTCAACCGAAAAACAAAATGAACAAATTAAATTATAGAATTAAAGAATAAAAAAATAAAGAATAAAGAATAGGGCTTTTACCGAATTTAGGACTTGGACTAATTCCAACTCCCCGGCAACTGCGCCAATTTGCTAACAGAGATTTTAATAGGAAAATTATATACATAAAAAGAATAAAATACTAAACTAAACCTATTACTCTACTACTGGTAGCAAATAAAATCCGGTCGGAGTATAGTGTAAATATATTACGACCGAGAGAATCAAACCAAGGGACTTATAGAAAACTAGTCCTAATCCGGGCAAAAGCCTATCCTATAATAACAAGGGGGAAAAGTAAATGTGATTCTAAACTAAGTAAGTAAATAAATAAACTAACTTTGATTCGAGAAGATGTCAATGCAAAAGTAACGTAAGACCAATAATCAAGGGTGGCAAGTCTCAAAAAGAATTTAGTCTCACAAAATGAATGTGCTGGGTTTCCTGCCGGACCTCCGCTACCTGGCATATTCAAGGCCCTGAATGTGCCGGACATCTTCCATCCGGCACTACATCCGGCACCGTTCATTTCGTAAATAACACTTCCAGATTCGGTTCTAACAAAAGGAACTCAATATTCATACTTGCATCGTGCATAGCTAATGCCGCGAATACAAACAGAATAATGGGGAAATAAGAGATTAACCCTAAACCTTAGATGTTGATGCCCCTCTTTTGGAACAACAAACTTAAAGATAACCAAAATTCTAATCTATCCTACTCTTGCTTTTGTAGCCTCAAATAGGACTTAGAGATAAGAGAATGGATAGCTAACTCATTCTACTTGGCATGAAGACTAGAACTCGGGTTAAGAAACTTGAAAATTCCATAAATAGTCATAAGAGTTTTACAAGGAAATCTTCCCTAACCAAAAATCTAACAAGGATTCTGCATCACCATCCACACAACTACAAGAAGAGAATACAAAGGAGGAGAAGGAAATGTTCATAGCCTTAACCCGACAAGGTCTTCTTCTCTTGTGTGGATGGATCTGCAGACGTTCCTTGGACACCAACAGATGGAATGTGGCAGAAATGAAGTGTGAATGGCGTGGATTTGGTATGTTGAAGTGTATCAAATGATGTAGACTCACGGCCTATTTATAGGGCTTCAAAATGTCTCTTGCCGGGCGTCGTGCCGGATCATCAGTAGCCGGCACACGTGGGAAATGTGCCCAACTGTTAACGGTCAAAACCGCCAATGTCGCGCGAAAAATGTATATGCCGGGTAGGAGATACCCGGCATCACACCCGGCACTAGCCAAATCACCAACGGTCAATAACTGTCATCGCTTGGTCAACCGTGGCGACTCATCACTTATGCCGGATGGGATCTACCCGGCATCGTATCCGGCAAAGCCTCTTTTCTGATCTATGCTCGTGTCGTGCTGGATTTATCCAGCATGGAGTCCGGCATCATTTGAACTTTTGCCTAGAAAATCATTCCTTGCACAGGAAAACTCACAAATCATAAGACTGTACAAATAATATACTTTAATTCATAATATAACATAAATAACATATATTTAACCTTATTTAGATAAATATAATCCTAAATCTAATGGGTAAAATATGATAAATCTGCGGCTTATCAAGGCCCTACACTTACCTTTTGCTAGTCCTCGAGCAAAATAAGATTAGAAAAGAGTAATTACTTGTGCACAAAATAGATAAACTCTAGAATGACAATTAGGTAAATATTTCTAACTGCCTGACTCTAATTCACAAGTATCACTTAATCTACCTTATCTCATCCAAACATACTAATGGGTATAAAATAAAGAATTTCAAAACCGATCAAAAACTTTTGGGCTATTTTGCATAAGGGATTTTTTGTAAACTCTCATTTTTCCGGTTTCCATCATTCAGCTCTATTTTTCAAGATTTTCTGAATGTGGCCAAGACACTCATCGATGATTTTATATTCAGCCCTATTTTGCAAGGGTTTCTAAATCAACCATGATTTCTTTTGCATTGAAGAACAGTGAATTTAGGAGAAAAATAAAAGGAAAAACTCTCGTTTGTTGCTTTTATTCTGAGGCACCTTTTGCAACCTCAAGGAATATAATGCTTTTCCTTTTGGAAGAAGATTTTCTTCTCTTTTTTTTTCCTCTTTTTTTTCTTCTTCTTTCTTTTTTCCACAAAAACCCTATTTAAGATTTTCACCCAAAAGATTTTTCACAATTTGAAAATAAAAGAAACAAATACCCAGAAGTACAATAAGGAAAGAATTGGGAGCAAGATCATGTACTCATGTTAAATAAAAAGAATCAAAAAGTTAAAAACAGGAATCTACAAGTCATTAGAAAACTTACCTCTTGAGAGAACAAGCATTTATTCATTCCTAATCTTATCTCAATCAAAAACATGCAAAAAGATAGTAAAACATTGATAAAACTCACAACTTATGCATATTATAAATAAAAACTTATTTTTTAAGGGGGGTCCCTCCCTACACTTGGCAGGAACACTGTCCCCAGTGTTCAAAATGAAAAGAACATTGATGTTGTTTTTTTTAAGAAACTAAAATAACTATAATGAAAGCAATTAAAAAAACAATAACATAAAATTAAAAGAGAAAAATTAAATGATAAGAAGGGCTCCCCTGTTTGATAGTGAAGGCATGAGGAGGAACCATCCTACACTTAGCCTTTTAGGCTATTTGGCATCATTTGAGATCCTGGGCAGGATAGTGACCGAATTCGCATGCTCCCGTGGATTGGTTTGTTTGGGAGGGGAGTTGACCTTGTTGTCGTGGTTGCATCAGAAGTTGTTGTAATGGAAACTGCAACGATTTGTGCTCTTTGCAAATGGTCGAGATCTCATTGTGAGTGTCATGGGTCTTGTTCATTAGGGCTGACATCATGTCACGAAGTTCAGCCATTTCAGCCTCTGATGAAGATGTAAGGTGGGATGGTCTGTATTGCCTTGGACCTCCCTGGTAGCCGGCTTGACTTTGGAAGTGTTGAGGGGGTTGGTTCCCTTGTTGCCATGGCTGCGATACCCTTGGTTACTCACATAATCGACTTCCTCAACATTCTGAAAGTCTGGCATATCAGGGCTCGGAGCGTGTGGTCGTACACTAACCACGTTCGCCTGTTGAGGAAGTTTGTTCATCGCTATTTGCTCCACCACCTTCTGTAGAGCGCTAACCTTCGTGGACGTTTGAGCATTGCTCTCCAACAACTGCTCATGACTTTGCATCAATTTGTCAAATTTGGAGTTGCCCTCATCTACCTGATATAAACCAGCGGTACTTCCCCTGGTTCCACCTGTGGCCCAATCCCTAATCTCTTCGCAAAGAGATTCAATTCCATCAAGGAATTGATCTCCACGCTTCTTCAATATGTCTGCACCAAGGGAGGATAGGATCATCGTTTTGCATTGGTTGACCAATCCTTTGTAAAACAACTAAGATAGTTGTTCCTTGGTGAGGACACATGCGCAGCAACCCTTTGAATTTGTCCCAAGTCTCATAGATGTTTTCGGAGCTAGGTTGTCTGAAATTGTATATCTCGGCAATCATCTCCAGGGTGCGACTTGGAGGCATGAATTTGTCATAAAATATGGTTGTCATGTCCTCCCAAGTGGTGATGGTACCGGGGTTCAGACTGTGGTACCACTTGCTGGCATTCCCCGTAAGGCTATGGGGGAAGAGGGAAAGTCTGGCGTATTGGAGGACATTGTTTGTGGAGGTTAGGCTGTTTGTGTGTTGCAAAAATTTGGTGACGTGGAGCAAAGCATCGTCCGGATTCGTACCGTCGAACAGACCCAACTCCTTTATGCATCTAATCTGATGATATGGCTTGAGTTTTTGCCATTCATCATACTCATTTTGGGCAAGATGGGGAAGGTCAATTGCTGGTTTTTGGCCTTGGTTGGAAGGCCGGTTTATATTTCGGACGGTTGGTGCTGCCATTGGTGTAGGAAGTAGGTGTTGTTGGTTTCTTCGTTGACGAATGGAGCGAAGAAGAGTCCTCTCGATTTCTGGGTCAAATTTTGCTAAATTTTCAGGAGAATTCATGGACCGCAGAAGCATTCACTTTGATAACATCAGGAGGAGCAAGAGAAAATATAATACTCGTAAAAAAAAGGAAATAATATAATGACATAATTAAAATTATGAAAATACAAGAAGAAATAATTTTTTTTTTTGGTTATGCCGGACAGAGGGCCGGGCGTCTCGTACCCGGTAGTGGACTTCCCCCACTGATGTCGGTTGTAACAAACCCGACATATTACACGGCATGTTCAAACTCAAAAATCAAATTATGAATCAAAGTATAGGGACAATTAGAAGAGAGAAATAACGAAAGGTGTAAATAAGAATAAATTCAAATTGTTAAAAACTTAACACTGCGAATTATAGAAATAACTTGAACGTGTCGGACAGCATGCCGGGTAAAACCTATCCGGCATCGAACTTCCTCCGACTATGCCGGATATCACATGTCCGGCATTGTGCACGGCACATTCAATTCTACAAACACTAAGGCGAAATAAATTAAGGAGTAAATGAGATTAAAGAAAAGAAAATGTTGAATGTGCCGGGTAAGATACATCCGGCCTTGAACCCGGCCTGTTCAACCGAAAAACAAAATGAACAAATTAAATTAAGGAATCAAAGAATAAAAGAATAAAGAATAGGGCGTTTTACCGAATTTAGGACTTGGACTAATTCCAAGTCCCCGACAACGGCGCCAATTTGCTAACAGAGATTTTAATAGGAAAACTTATACATAAAAAGAATAAAATACTAAACTAAACCTATTACTCTACTACTGGTAGCAAATAAAATCCGGTCGGAGTATAGTGTAAATATATTATGACCGAGAGAATCGAACCCAAGGGACTTATAGTAAACTAGTCCTAATCCGGGCAAAAGCCTATCCTATAATAACAAGGGGAAAAGTAAATGTGATTCTAAACTAAGTAAGTAAATAAATAAACTAACTTTGATTCGAGAAGATGTCAATGCAAAAGTAACGTAAGACCAATAATCAAGGGTGGCAAGTCTCAAAAGAATTTAGTCTCGCAAAATGAATGTGCCGGGTTTCCTGCCGGACCTCCGCTACCCGGCATATTCAAGGCCCTGAATGCCGGACATCTTCCATCCGGCACTACATCCGGCACCGTTCATTCGTAAATAACACTTCCAGATTCGTTCTGACAAAAGGAACTCAATATTCATACTTTCATCGTGCATAGCTAATGCCGCGAATACAAACAGAATAATGGTGAAATAAGAGATTAACCCTAAACCTAGATGTTGATGCCCCTCTTTCAGAACAACAAACTTAAAGATTACCAAAATTCTAATCTATCCTACTCTTGCTTTTATAGCCTCAAATAGGACTTAGAGATAAGAGAATGAATAGCTAATTCATTCTACTTGGCATGAAGACTAGAACTCGGGTTAAGAAACTTGAAAATTCCATAAATAGTCATAGAGTTTTACAAGGAAATCTTCCCTAACCAAAAATCTAACAGGGATTCTGCATCACCATCCACACAACTACAAGAAGAGAATACAAAGGGGGAGAAGGAATGTTCATAGCCTTAACCAGACAAGGTCTTCTTCTTCTCTTGCGTGGATGGATCTGCAGACGTTCCTTGGACACCAACAGATGGAATGTGGCAGAAGTGAAGTGTGAATGGCGTGGATTTGGTATGTTGAAGTGTATCAAAATTGTAGACTCACGGCCTATTTATAGGGCTTCAAAATGTCTCTTGGGGCGTCGTGCGGATCATCAGTAGCCGGCACATGTGGGAAATGTACCCAACTGTTAACGGTCAAAACCGCCAATGACGCGCGAAAAACAATGTATATGCCGGGTACGAGATACCCGGCACTAGCCAAATCACCAAGTCAATAACTGCCATCGCTTGGTCAACCGGGTCAATTCATATGCCGGATGGGATCTACCCGGCATCGTATCCGGCAAAGCCTCTTTCTGATCTATGCTCGTGCGTGTAGGATTTATCCGGCATGGAGTCCGGCATCATTTGAACTTTGCCTAGAAAATCATTCCTTGCACAGGAAAACTCACAAAACAAGACTGTACAAATAATATACTATAAGACATAATATAACATATAAAATATATTTAACCTTATTTAGATAAATATAATCCTAATCTAATGGGTAAATATGATAAGTTTGCGGCTATCAACTTGCGTGCTGGTTTTTACTATGTGCTGATTTGTTAATCAGGCGCGCATATTGTTGTACTATATGTGTTTACTTGCTGTACAATTAATGGACTTGGGAATTAATGTGTAATATAATGCGTTTCAGCATGCATGCATACAAATATAGTATATATGGTGAAATTAATTGGTTAGATGATATTGGGTGTATTAATTAATGTTATATATTTATTATAGAACCTAGGGTGGCAAATATTAGATGACCATGGGATGTAATAATAGTTACAAGACATAGCATTACGGCTGAAATACCCCAAACCTTAAATATGTTTAAACACTTAACTTATTTGTGTATTAAGACTAAAAAGAGTCTTAGAAACATTAGAAAACAAGTTTAAACAAAAGAAAACACAAAATGTGATTTAATGTCAATAAGAGCCAAAATGTGCTCTAAGCTTGGGATAAACTTGGTTAAGGCCTAATGAACTTACCAAAGACCTCATTTATACATTAATGAACATGTTAAACCAATTACCAAAGAAAACCAAGCTTGAAAACAAGTTTAAACACAAAATGTGCTTTAAGGAGTCTTAAAGCACATTTTTGAAAAATTGTCTTGTAAATGAGTTTTGAGTGGCTAGATGTCCATCATTACTCTTAAATATATATGTGTACTATAATATCACATTGGGTGTCTATATTAATGGGAAATCAAAAATTTCACTTCTATGTGCCTTGTTTTATGAATAGTAACTTATAAGCTATTTTGAACATAGTTGTATAAGTAATTAATTGACAAACAAAGACTATATTACCCTCATTATATTTAGGGGGCCGGTTTTCTAAGGTTTGGTGACTCACCACCCTCTTGTTAATTTGTTAAGTAATAATGATGACTAAGAATGTACTATTGCTTTTGTTTAAACTACAAATATTTCTAAAGTTAAACCAATCTTCATTCATCTCATTTCTTTCCTTGCACACGGTTTCCCACCTCTCTTCTTCCTTCTTCTTGCTGCTCTCTCACGGTAATACTACTACCTCCATTGAAACTCCCACTTTGATCTCTTGTAAAACCTTGCTCACTTGTCCAAATCAAAAACAAACACCACCAATCTCTTCCTCTCATCAAGCTCTTCATTCCTATCTTTTCAAAAGTCCAAGACAACCATTTCGGTGCCATGGAGTTTCTCCATTGAAGGAGCTTGAGCTTTATTTTTACATATTGTTACTCTCCTTGGCTTCTAGGTAAGGAATCTCAAATAAAAACTTCATTTCCTCCTTGTTTTGTCATGTCCGAAAATACACATTGAAGGAGCTTTTTATGTGACTTTGTTCTAGCTTCATTCCAACCCTTTATGGACTAGGTGGAGTCCTCTCTTGCTAGAATTCAAACTCTCTTCAAAGAGCAGGTAAAACAACTACATTAATGTTTTTGAAACAATGTAAAAAGGGTTTACAATGAGATGGAGCTTATAGCTTGAATACTCATTATAATGTTTGTATATTGTTTAGAACTTGTCAAAGAATCAAGTACTCTATCGGTTTTCTAAAGGAAACAAGAAAGAAGTTATTTTGCAAAAGAGGTAAATCTACTAACTAATGTGTTTTAATGCCTTAGGAGAAATGAGCTTATAAATGCTTATTAAAACTACCTAAAGAGCCAATGGTGAATGACTTAGTAAAGTGTTCCCAAGAGCTTAGTAAAAGGCATATGTGTGTTGAGTGTATTTGCAGGTTAAAGGCAAATATATTGTGGAAATTCAGTGTTTATGATTTGTGCATTTTAAGGGCCTAAGAGCCAGGTCATTTAAGGGCCTAAGTGCCATGCAATTTAAATGGGCACTATATTGTGATGTAGTGCCTTGTGAGTGAAGTTTGTGTATAATAAGTACTGATGATTTTAGTGTTCTTGGTTGTTTGTTGGTAAAAAAACAAGTGTTTGGTTTAGTAATGTTCTAGGAGAACCTATGTCGAAATTTGGGGGTAACAAATGTGAGTCTAAGTTAAAATGAGTTGATAAGTTAAGGAGTATTTAAAATGGTTAAGTGTTGTTCTTGTGTAGGAAACATGCATTAAGGTGATTTCTAGGATGTATACAAGGACTTAGGCATGAGCTTGAGATTTTGTATGTACCAAAGTCATTTGGGACTTAGGTAAAGACTTAGGCAAACTTTGGTAAATAAGAAGAAAGTGGAAACTTGGAAAAGAACTTCAAGAGTGACATAAGGAGTTGGTTGTGAGAAATAATGCTTAAGAGATGATGTTAAGATGAGAGAGAAAGCATTTTGGGATAGTAGTTAGTAGATAGTGTGAGAAACACCATTTAGAAACCTAGTACAAAATGTTGTAAGTGTTAAGGAATTTCACAAAGAAATAAGTAAAGGCTTAAGGAATTAGAAAATGAGTTTCATGAATGTGTGTGTGGGGATATAAGGGTACCAAATGTTGTTAGGAAGCATTAGGAGGCTTTGGAGGAATTTGGTTAAGTGTTAAAGGCTTAGAAATTGAGTATAATGGCACGTCCGAACTTCCGTCCGAACTTGGAAGCTCGGACATGCCCTGTTACGCTTACAGTTTTCTGGATTTTAGGTAGTGTCCGAACTACCGTCCGAATTTGGAAGTTCGGACGCACCTGTTACTTCTTAGGGATTATCCTCGAACTGTGTCCGAACTTGGGAAGTCCGGACACATGTTCGGACGTATGGATTTCTGGTTAGGATTTTCCTCGACTCATGTCCGAACTTCCGAAGTCCGGACACAAGTTTCGGACATGTGTCTGTTTCTGTCTAAAATCACGGCTTGTGTCCGAACTTGGAAGCTCGGACACAAGTTCGGACGGCCACTGTATGGACCAAAAATTGTTGTTTTAAGAGGGAATTGTTATCTAAAAATGGTAGTTGGTTAGTAATGATATTATAAGGTTATGTGAGACATGTTAGGTGGGTTTTAAAGGCAATTAAAAGGTGAAAAGTTGTAACAAGTGTAAAATAGAATAAACTAGTAATGTTGAGTAGATAATGTTAATAGTGGACTAGTGCGTTAATTAACCGACGTTACTAATGTTTAGGATTCTCTCAAGGTGGAAACCAGTCGAGGCAAGGACCGAGGTATGGTTTTCTTGAGTCTGTTGTCTAGCGGTTTACACCGGTGTGTGTGTTGTACGTTTTCTGTGTGTTTACAACGTTATAAGATTTAAACATGTAAGCGTTTACAGTTGTTCATATTATTGTGATGTGTTGTTGTACTCATTTTCCCTTGTGTGTGTCTAACATGACTTACCACCTATTGTGCGATGGTTGTTAAGTCCCACTATGAACTTCTAAGTGTTAACTGGGAAGTGAGGAATCCGGTTGTCCGGTCATGCATGTTAAGTTAAGAGTAGATATCTGAATCAGATTCGACTCTTATGTTGGTTAAGATTGTTCACCTTAATTTGGCGTTCGATCTCCCGCTAGCTTCTTCCAAAGCTTACCTATTCTGACTTATGATCGGTTTAGTGGGAACCTGTGTTTGTGTGGTGTGTTCGGGTCACTAAATCCGAACCATCTGTGACTTAAGTTACTCGTTCGTCTAACAGAACGGTAAGAGTGTGTTTAACGACTTAACATGAGGGTGAATCACTCTCTAGGCTCTTATGTTATTTGACCTTGTGGTTTGTTATTGTGGAACGAAGATCCACCGTGTATGTGATGATGAGCTATGCACCATTGATGCTATGCTCCATGTTATGTTATGTTATGTTATGTATGTAAATAAATGCCATGTTATCATGACAATTAGCTGCGCGTATCCCGGTAGCCGATGGGCTGCGCGTTAGCCATACCAGCCAAGGGTTGGCTGACCCCCTCGGGGGATCCATATTTCTTATACTGCAGGATGAGGATCGAAGAAGCGAGTGGCTCTAGATCCTAGGATGTGATTACTTTGTATACTTTTGGGGTTGCCCGGGATGCGCCTGTGCTCCCGTGGCGTGTTTATATTTGGTTGTGACAGTTTACAGTGATGTTTGACAGTGAAGGATGTATGTATTACTCGGTATTGTATATAATGTATTTATGGTTTAGTTTATGCTCGGGAGTCTGATCATCAGACCGGTACATTTGTATTTATTCTGCCTTGTCAACCACGTGGGTGGTTGACGGCGTTGTAGCACCGAAGCGTTAGTTACTGTTGTAGTCATTTAATTCCGCTGCGATTTCATTTAGTATCATGTGCGTATTAGGGGTGTTACAAAAGTGGTATCAGAGCGAAGTATCGCTCTGATGACTAGAATACCGAGCGGAATATACCGAGTTAGGAAACCTAACTACAGTTACTTAAGTGATCGTTATGGAAAGGTTAACCACTAACTAAGTGTGGAATACCTTATTGGGGAAGCGTACGTCGTTGGACCGATAAGTGTGTAAGCAATTCTAATGAATACTCATGTGAATACAGATGTCAGGTAGACACGCGGTAAAGGCCGCGGAAGTGGTACTGGTTACTGGGGGTGACCAGGGCGAGAACACTACGGCTCGGTTCTGTGAGGCTGTAGCAGCCGTGTGGCCCAGATGGTACCCAGCTTGTAGCTGCGATCCAGCAAGGGGCAAGATGCCGGAGTTCAGCCACCACCGCCACCGCCACGAGAGACCAACTGGGTCAAGGCATTGGCAGATCTGAGACCCCCTTCATTTCATGGAGGAGACCGACCCACGTAAGTTGGAGGCGTACATCTCCGAGTTGAGACCGCCTACGAGACCTTGGCTGTGCCCGCAGAGGCTAAGGCCCGTCTTGCCGCTTACTACCTGATGGGTTCGGCACAAAACTGGTGGAAGCTAGTGAGGGGGAGAGGACCGGATGGCGGATCCTCAGTTTGGCTGGAGGGAGAAACGGCTCTGCTGCGAGCCAAATACTACCCCGTGCATGTCAAGAGGCCAAGCGCCTGGAGCTGGATAGTCTGAGGCAGGGAGACAAGGTGTCGGTTTTGATGAGTACTACACTGCCTTCAACGGCCTTGTCCACCTGTTTACCGGACTTGGGATACTCGAACCGGGTGCTGGTAAACCGTTTCTACAACGGTCTCAGCCACCGTCTTCGCTATGGGATGGGGCCAGCAGCTGAGTATACTACCTTGCAGGTAATTAAGTAAAGAGTGATGTGAAATGTATAGTCTACAAGTGAGTATTAATGTGAGTTTGTGAGTATGTATTGCGGGGCATGACTGATCATCCTAAATACAGGAGTGCTATCATGCCGCTGCTAAGGTGGAGATCACCGTCCGTCTGAGGGACGAGGAGAATGCGCACAAGCGCAAGGCCACGAGCGAGGGCCAGAGTTCGCAGGGGTACGGGGGAGGAAAGAAGAAGAAGAAGAAACCTTATCCCCAGCCCCAGAAGAGTCAGCACCAGGGTGACAAGGGCCAAGCCCAAACCACCACAGCTGAGAGCCACTGAAGCTCACATATGCTTATGCGGCGAAGCCTCTACGCTCTTACCCACCAAAGGGTAATTGTTTAATCATGTGTAATAAGTTGATGTGTGTGTTGATAAGTTGTGAAACAAGTACTGAGTGTGTATTGTGTTAGCAGCTAGCACGGGCTCTGGACCGGAGCGCCACTATTACTGTAAGTGGTGCAATGGAGACCACCCCGGCAAGGACTGCAAGGGAAATGAGGTGCAGTGTCGATACTGTGAGAAGTGGGGTCACCGTGACCACGTGTGTTACCGGAACCCCAACAGCAGAGTCAACAAGCCCAAGGGGCAGTGGAAGGGTAAGGCCACAGCGGCTATTGATGGCCCGAAGACGGCTAACCAGCCACCCACTGATCAGAGGCATACTGATTCCCAGAAGGGGAAGGGTCGGGACCTAGCAAGGCCACCCTGAATGTGGTGGACCGGTCTGAGGCGCCAGGGCCCTCTTCTAGACCAGGTACCGCCTAAACTGTTGAATGTAATAAGTGATTGCATACCGCATTTCATGCTTGTGTATTAGTGAGTTCAAGTGTATTATCATGTGAGTAAGGAGTTAAAGTATAGTGTGAAAGACACCTAATTAGATAATTCTAAACTGAAAGGAACCTTCAATATAGTTATCCAATCCCACCCACACCAAACCCTGAAGAGACCACCATCAACATCACCGACTTTCCAATGGAGCAATGTCAGGTTATCCAGCCAGGTATGATACTCTTAAGTGGATACCTGACACCGGAAGCACAAGTCCATATCATCAGGCGATGCGACGAACTTGGAGCTAAACCTGGAGGTTTCTACACACCTGAATATCCGAACGGATCAAGAATGCAATTGAAGATGATGTGCATGGGTAAGGACTGGAACCCTTACACCAAGTCATATCAAGAAGTGCGAGCTGAAGATGGAGCAACAGTACCAAGTATACCAGAGAGTTCCGTGCGGTCGTTAATCACGCCGTGGGAATTGCTCAACAAGTTGAAACAGATTCAATTCCAAGTGTGGAAGCAGATTTGTGTATTGTGAACTTCTACCAGTGAAGAGGGCAAAAATATGACGAGACAGAAGAACCAAGGTGGCCCAGACCCCAAGTCCCGACTCAGACCCCAGGCTTCTTCAAGACCCTGTTCAGCGCCAGCTTGGGCGCCAGGCACCAGATCCGGGCCCTGTCCGACCCTTGCTTTGGAAGTTAGATCTCATAACCGGGCGCTGCATCCCGCACCTCGCGCTCTGTGACCGGGCATTCAGTGACCGGGCGCTGAAGAGGGGAAAACATGGTCAAGTACCAAAAGGTGTGAAGAGGCTGAGGTAGCACCGAAAGCCCACACCAAGAAGAGGGAATAAAGAAGAAGAGCATGTAGCGACCGGTCGGCCGCGACTGGTCGCAAAGTATGGAGCAAGTGTAAGGGAACGAACGGTACCGGTGCCTGTGGACCGGTCGCCGAAACTGTGAAATAAGCCAAGATAGTGACCGGTCATCTCCGACCAGTCAGGTAACTAAGAAAAGAAGTAGATGGCGACCGGGCGCCTGTCCCGGTCGGATAAGCTAAGGAACGGGAGATGTAGAAATCAGGATGATAACATATTTATAGTGACAGCCTGGAGATGACAGGTTGGCAAGCCTAGGAACCCTAAAAAAAAGGTCTATAAATAGAAATAGAGGAGCTCATTGAAGAGGACACAACATCAGAAGAGAGAGAAACCTCTAGAAAAGCTCTCTAGTGGTAACGCTAAAGAAATAAAGAAATTGTCTAGAAGTGGATGTAGGCCAGATTATTGGCTGAACCACTATAATCGTCGGTGTTCTATTCATTCGTGAGATGTGAGAGGCAAATTACTGTTCTATTCATTGCGAGAGACTAATTATACGTTTTCATTTGGCGCCGTCTGTGGGAAACGAACTGCTAAAAACTAGCAACCACGATTCGACCACATTCCCGTTCATTGTTAGTTTGATTTACGATTTCGGCGAAGTTCATCAAGGCTGTTCGTCAAAATCTCTGAAAACTTCATCAAGATGCAGCGTCACGAAGAGTAGCGGCAACAATCCACCTTCGAACAGAGACTTTCAATTGGAGTCATGAGTAGAGAATGACATTAATGCCAAGGATGATAAAATCACGTTGGATTATGTCAATCAGAGTTTGCGAATATCGTCAATCGCTAGGAAAGCCGAAGGCGAAGTCGGATCTGGACTGAGAAGAGCATTGAACCTAAATGATGAATGAGCGAGAAACTATAAATTCCTTTCGTAAGCTTTGTTCCCTAAACCTCGATCCAACGTGACTGGAGAAGGGAAAAAGGAAATCGCTGGAGGGACGAATTCAATACCAGAAGGAGTCGCATCAAACATCTGAATCGGAGGAAAGAAGCTCGACTTCAAGAAGCAATTTCAGGATCCAAAAGGAAGGACACAATCGATCGATACGGAATGATGAAAATCAGGGAGCAAAGCGAAATCAACGCTTGATTCCTCTTCCTATTTAGATTATCTTTAATCATTCCGTGTTTGAATACTTCAAATCATTTTTCTTTTACTGACAAGATCTTCCTAAATCAAAGTGTCATTCTCATGTAGTCCCCAGGCACAGGACACAGATCGTCTCGCCGAAAAAAGAAATTGGCCCTAGACGTCGGCAGTATTTGAACTTCAGGACCGGGTACAATTTGCTGCCTCGAAGGGCGTCACCGGCCAAAAAATCGAGTGGTGAAGCTTCAAATTCGCTACCGGGTGACGACGGGACCATGGTGATGGTCAGGCTTTCAATTGCCAGGAAAGAAGGCCTGGAGGCAAAGATTCGTCAAAGTTCAAAAGTAGAGAGATGCAGGCAACATTCCAGTACAACTGGAATAAATTCCCTTCAACAGCGAGAACCATCTACAAAAGGAGCAGCATAACAGTTCGAGCCCTGATGTCCCCTTCGAAACTTAAGGCTGGGTGCAGATACTAAGTAGCCAAGAAACGACCGGGGGAAATACTCTTGACCGGGACATAACACGCATCGAATCCAAGGCCCAACAGCACGACCGGAGATGATTGTTCGACGACCAGAAATGCTTGCTATGACCGGGCACAATCACCTTCAGTTCAACGGCCGGGCCTCTTTGGCTCCAAGACGAATACAGGTGGTTCCACCTTAGACTCGGTATGACGCCGGGGTGCATCAAAACCAAAACCAGCAGAACGGCATTCCCGGACGTTTTTGTGACCAGCATGATCCGGGCGATGGCCCTCGAGCGACCGGTCAATGACCTTCAAAGACCGGGCGACACTTCCCAAGCGACCGGTCGACGTTTCCAAAGTGACCGGGCGTATGCTTCTAAACTTGTACTTCTTTCCCGGGCGTGGTCTGCTACAACCAGCCCCAGGTGACATTCTATCAGGCCCGCGGCAACGAGGGATTGTTCGATTTCCAAAGCCAGAGGCGATGAAACAAGATTTATGGAACGATTCTAGAAAGATACTCAGGGGGTAGGTGCTATCAACATTGGCAATTCGTGACCGGGCACAGGCGCCCATGAGAAGGCGAAGGGTACCAGTCAGACGTAGGTAAATCAGAGAGGAGTTGAAGATCTTTAGTTGAGGAGGAATGTATCGAAAGCAAGAGAACAAGACAAAAACAAGACGATCGGCGAAGAGATATCTGGAGGAAGCAGTGAGGTCACAAAAAGGACATCCAAAGCCGAATCTTTGAGATAAGTTCAAATTTTCTTACATCAGCTTAATTAACAAGATATCTGTCTGAATAATGGTTTGACTTCTAGACTTTACACAGCTCTCATTCATGGTAAGCTACTGTTGCTGCTTCTTAGTATCAAAATCATGAATGAACATTTTTCAACACTTCCTTTGGCTAAATAAAAGATGTCCACACTACTGCAAACTCTTTTATTACTTCTGCTTGTTTCTTTGATAAAATGTTAAGTCTCTAGCAGTTTTTTGAACGTGTGAGACAATGTGGGGAGATTAGAAGTTATAGTCACCTCTGATTCCTGTTAAGTTTTACACTCACAGGTTGCTCTCCTTTGAATTTTTTAAATCAGCCTCTTAGATTAAACTCTGGCATCTTTTGGCGGAGGTCTATACGCAAAAGAACTCATTATTTTGAAAACTCTCACTGATTTGTCACACTCTCATCTTGTTTCTAATCTTAAAAAGCCATAATCTCAAGCTGCTAAAAAAAAAGAAAAAAAAAACCCCATTGGAGTGGGTTCGCACTTGTTTGTATACTCCCTGTTACACCTTTATTCAGTTTCTAATGCTCAACTTTGTTGCTAGTGGGTACTTCGTCTGGAAGTGATATATCCCCATGTGCTAAATCTATCATAACCGTTATACACATCTGTGACTAAACCTGTGTGTTAGTTATGCTAAAGCTTGACTTACAGAGTTCTTAGTTACTTCCAGATAGTATTTTCCCATCTGTTTATGTTGCTGATAATAAGGGATGTTAAAAATGCATAACATAGTTAGTAAAGCCAATTGCTAGCTGTGGCTAATCGTTCTGGTCGCACGAGATGTGCAGGTCAATCTACTCTATTGTTAATCTAGTTACTATTTCGATCTGCTCCTTTTACCTGTTTTAGTTGCCGCTGTTAAATACTCCAATTACTGCAGTTTTGATGCTATACATAATATATCTTTCACTTGGATTCTGTTCTGATATTTAAAAACTGAGGAGGTTTGAATCACAGGTTCATCTTGCTAAGGTTGTTAGTCTTGTTGTTATGCTTGTTATATGCATATCATGTTCGGCCTTTAAATCATGAACAAAAAATTTTACACAGCTTAAGATGAGGTAGACCACACGGATAGGTTTAAAGTCTCATAATTTTTGTGGAGATCACGCCTCTGCTTTTTCTACCATTAAAGGCACCTATTCATCTTTAGACCAGTGTAGTCTTTAAACCTTGAGTTTCTGATGATTAAGCTCCGAAACAATGGGCAAAGATAGGCTTATTAACGAGTCTGTAGCAGTAACTCTTTTACTTATGGAAATACTTACCCAGCAACAGCGGTTTTTCTCCGTTTACATATCAGTAGAACATGATTTAATCTGCTTATGAGCCTTTCTTACTTCTGATATTGCTTACTTCTGATAGGAGCCGAAACTACTTTTGTTATGATGCTTAACGTAATGCTACTTTTGTTATATGTATGCACTGTCAAAACGTAGATGTCCAACATATTATGAGATTGTGATCTGCTGCTCATTACTTCAAAATTATGTATGGATTGTAGTTGTTAACGCACCATATTTCCGTCAACTCTTTTAAGCTGCTGAAGCCGCTCGTTTAAAGGTTATTGATGTTGAAGATTGATTTCAAAATTTACATATCAAAACACGGGAAAAGTCTGCTTAAGATAATGGTTCCTTTGCTTATTCGATTCTTGTTGTCAAAAGTGCTTCCTTACTTAGAATCGACTGGCCTATAGAACATGTTATGCTGGCCTTTTTTTTGAAACTTTGCTAAAACTGCAATTTAAAGCTGCTTAAAAACCTCCAGAATTGCATGAGAATAGTTCTGCTCAATTTCTTTTCCTAAAAATCTTTACGAGAATGCCTCTACCTTTTTTATTACCACACGGTCTAAAGTTTCAGCAATCGGCTTTCATACCCCATGCTCGTAAGCATAGAATAATCGAATCTCACTTCTGGTATTGTTGCTGATAAAAATGTTAACCCTCTCTGATTTGGCTAGAGATACACAGTTTTTGGTTTTTGCTTTTCGGTTTTTGGCCGCTGCTCTCCTTGTGTGCGACTCCAAAACAAGCATTTGAACTGAGTAATTGCCAGACTGTCTCATTTCCCTAGAGTATAATAATATGCAGTTCCCAGCGGTGGTTGCATCTGTCTTCCTGCGCTATTTCATTACTAATTACTTAAACTGCTTTACGTGAGTTCTGCTTCTGTTACGATAGCATGCAAGAATACTTCTGTTTTGTTACATTAGAATTGACCGTCACAGCAGTAAAAGTATCGTACGAGTAGCTTTATGGGTGGGGTTACATTTCATATTTTCTATTAGGAGAAGCATACTCTACTGAATTTTGGCGGATGCCGTGTCGTTTGTAACTTTGGTATGATCTGAGCCCGAGGTAGCACACAGTTTTAGTTCAATCTTTACTATTGATTTGCCTGGTAAAAACAAGAAATTTCGACATGATTATAACCAGTCTTGCACTATTACATTTGGTCATCAAATTAGGAGTTAGGGCCTTGCTGTTAAAATGGGTAGCAGTCCCTTAAGTTTCATCTTGTCATTATACTGCTGCAATAACCAGCTTGTGACTTAAACCTTGCTTAGTTCTAAACTTTAAGTTCCTGCTGTAAAATTAGACAACATACGCATCTTGATTCCCAACTTACGCTAGTGGTGAAAGGCTTGTTTCAGCATGTATTATGGCTAGACTTGCTAGATTATGGTTCTGTTTATGAGGTCTTGTAAGACCGTACTGAAACTGATATTGCCAAACTCGAGAGGGGAATATATAGCAACAAGAGGCTAGTTCAAGTTTCCTGTTTCCTTTTTAAAAGCTAGGGCAATACAAAGCTCTGTGTGCTTCAATTTTCGTAGCTTCTATAGAACAAATTGCTAGCTACCTGGTGATTAAGTAATACTCATTGCTTCATTTAGATTGCTACTCATTGCTTCATTTAGATTGCTGCAGCCAAATACCTCACTTTGAGCATCATTATTATATGCTTACTGAGCAGCAATGAGTCAATTCTAGATAGCTTCATTTTTCTGCTATATCAACTGTTTTGACGCTCCATATGATCAATGTTCAAGGAGGAACATATTGAAGGAAGTATAAGGACTGCTCCGGGACAGGCCCCAAAGCCCCTGACTATGATCAATTTCTTGGTCTGAAGTCTGCCATATTTTTTACAATTGCTACGATGACCATACTACAATCGGTTTCTTCAGTATTTTCTGTTTCTTTGCTATGAACTAATTGACTTATATTTCTTATTGCTGCGGATAATCTATCTCTGCACACATAGAAAACCCATTCCGTCGCTTCAATTATTATGCTGCTATTCATGATTTTATTATGTGTTGGAATTTTATCCTGCCGCCCTGCGACCTGCTTTATTCTGTTTTTTCCAGTACACAAGATGTGCACTTGAGGATCTTAAATACGAAGTCCTGTTGCCTTTATTTTTATTTTGAAAGCTCTCGTACACGGACAAGCTGGCTGAATGGCCTTGGCAGGATTGGGTTGACTGATAATCTCACAATCGGTCCACTTCCTAAGGGAACAGCAGCAGCAATTCTGCAAAATTTTGGAATGCTTGCTACAAATCAGAGACCAAGAGAAATGCAAGATACCAAAGACGGCTGGGAGGACAGTTCAAAGAGCTGCATGATAACAAAGGCAATACTGCAAAGACGAGAACAGAGGCACCAAAGAGAGGAGCCCGAAATGCAAGCTTGATTTCAATAACAAATCCTTTCTACTCAAGGATTCAAGGTACGGTTCTAAACCTAAATCAAGCTCATGACAATCATGAAAAGTAAAGAGTCAGAAGATGAGCTAGAGGTTCGTAAGTTGCCTTTTCATCTGAATTGATGGTATAATTATGCTAGCCTAAATTACTCATCGATAGTTTTACCCTTGCTTTATGCTCTGATTCTACCAATAATTTACGCTGCTACTGATGAAGATAAACAAGAACAATCTGAGACAGATTTAACTCATTTTTCCTCTCTTGCTGTATGTTTTAGCAGCTGAAGCACATGAACTATTAAAATTGTTGCAATTCCTTTCTTAGCCAAAAGATTAGCTAGAATAGAAAACATTGATGTCACATTTTCTATGCTCTGTAATCGCTTCAAAATATCAGTTGTCATACTATGCTATGTTTGACAGTTTTGAACAGCGACAAAATTGTGAGGCGGTCTGCGTTCTTTAACATTATTCCATACTGAATTCTATACACAATATAAGCAGATTCACCTGTATTCACCAAATTCTTTGAACGGATTGTTTATATTCATCCTGCTTATATCTACTGGCCAAACTTCAATTATAAGCCATCATATGCTAGTTAAAATCTTAAGGTAATGCCTGATGATGAGCAGTTCTTTCTTGCTTTTAAATAAACTGCTACTGTCAAACACATTGTGGCTTTCTCGGATAAACATTCTGTTGTCATTTCCGTAAAAAATTTACTCTTACTAAGGACTTACTCATCTGTACAGTAAGCTATTTGGTATTTGCCCCTATTTTTTCTGTTTAAACTTGAATATTGCTCAAACTACTCGAGGTCAAAGATGTTAAGAATGGTACCTTTGCAATTTAGTAGATTTTTTGCTCCCTCATATGTAAGCGTTATTGCTGTTGCATAGTTGCAGCAATTTCTTATTTTTTAAGCTAGCAGTTCTCTCCAACCAAGAATAATGGTATCTTCCTGACAGATACTATCTTGTTGTTTCAACTATTATGCTGCTATCACCACTTATCGGATGGACTCATGGTTTAACTTCGCTTTGTTTGCCTCTGTTTGACATATGAAAATCCGACAATATCAGGATTTAATACATCCAGTATGTTTCTGTATTAACAGTAAGGGAATGGTGTCATACCAAGACCGTTGATTGCTTCCGACGTCATTCATGACCAGCAAGTTTATTTGATTATAGTATGCTCATAATTGCAAGTTCATTTGATATCCTCATTTATTGCTACCCGCTCAAAAGTACTAATGAACTTTTGAGGAAACCACAGGTACTTTTATCAGGGGACTGATCACCCCCTGAGGTATTAAGGAAAGTATGAAAAAGAAGGCCATAGAGCTACCTTGGGTTGAGACTTATGCCCGGCAAAGTCACAAAGAAATCTACAACCAACTGTGACAGCAAAGACTCAAAGGTATTATCAAAATCCATGGCGCTTTCACAGGCCCTCTGGTCGTCTCATCAGAGACGAAAATCCATGGCGCTTTCACAGGCCCTCTGGTCCATGGCGCTTTCATAGGCCCTCTGGAAAAAAGTAACACCATGGGTTGAAATGAAACCCGGCCAAAAAGTAACATCATGGGTTGAAATGAAACCCGGCCATAAAGAAACACCCGGGCTATGTCCCGTAGAAAGAAACACCTGGGCTATGTCCCGCAGGATGCAATGCCCTGAAACACCTTGGCTTGGGTTGTCGCACCCGGTCAAGAGTGAAAACAAAAGAAACCCATCTCTGGCTCCATCAGGAGCTCTGGTCGCCTGTAATGGGTGAATCATTAGGTGTGGGACGCCACACCGTACCTCGATCCAATGCCTTCTAAAAAGAAACACTTTAGAAGGGTATGATCATAAGTACCATCCTTTGGCTACCACAAGCAAAGTTGGGAAATATATATTAAAAGGAAGTACCATTCTTTGGCTAACATAAGCAAAGATGGGAACATATATTCTCTCTCTTCTCCCTTTCAGGAAATCATCGTCTTTTGGCTAAAACGAGCAAGGAGTGGATCATATATTATCTTACCCTTCAAAAGGGAATGGTTGGTCTTCTGCATGAAGACCTTATTATGGACTTCCGGACTTCTAGCATTCCTACATATTGTATATCAGAACATCAGGGGATTCATCCATCAAGACATGTTATCTTGAAGATTTATGTCCCAAAAATTTCCAATTTGTCAGATTCAGCGGAAAAGACACTTGTGGGACTTTTGATTGTACCAAATTGTACCAACTTTTTGTAAGTTCATTTTCCTTTGTAAAAACTAAAGAAAGAAAAGACTTGTGGGACTAGGAGATAGGAGAAGGGAGAGGTAGAAGGCATGCAATTTTTTATCTTCTTTTTTGTAAGTTCCACTTTTTAAAGTTCCAAAAAGTAGAACTTGTGGGACTGATGAAGAGGGCAAAAATATGACGAGACAGAAGAACCAAGGTGGCCCAGACCCCAGGTCCCGACTCAGACCCCAGGCTTCTTCAAGACCCTGTTCAGGCTCCAGCTTGGGCGCCAGGCACCAGATCCGGGCCCTGTCCGACCCTTGCTTTGGAAGCTAGATCTCATAACCGGGCGCTGCATCCCGCACCTCGCGCTCTGTGACCGGGCATTCAGTGACCGGGCGCTGAAGAGGGGAAAACATGGTCAAGTACCAAAAGGTGTGAAGAGGCTGAGGTAGCACCGAAAGCCCACACCAAGAAGAGGGAATAAAGAAAGAGCGTGTAGCGACCGGTCGGCCGCGACTGGTCGCAAAGTATGGAGCAAGTGTAAGGGAACGACCGGTCGCCTGTGACCGGTCGCCGAAACTGTGAAATAAGCCAAGATAGTGACCGGTCATCTCCGACCAGTCAGGTAACTAAGAAAAGAAGTAGATGGCGACCGGGCGCCTGTGCCCGGTCGGATAGCTAAGGAACGGGAGATGTAGAAATCAGGATAACATATTTATAGTGACAGCCTGGTAAGATATGACAGGTTGGCAAGCCTAGGAACCCTAAAAAAAGGTCTATAAATAGAAATAGAGGAGCTCATTTGAAGAGGACACAACATCAGAAGAGAGAGAACCTCTAGAAAAGCTCTCTAGTGCTGTAACGCTAAAGAAATAAAGAAATTGTCTAGAAGTGGATGTAGGCCAGATTATTGGCTGAACCACTATAATCGTCGTGTTCTATTCATTCGTGAGATGTGAGAGACAAATTACTGTTCTATTCATTGCGAGAGACTATATACGTTTTCACCCACCTCTCTTCTTCCTTCTTCCTTGTTCTCTCTCGGTAATACTACTACCACCATGGAAGTTCCAACTTTGACCACTTGCTAAATCTACTCACTTGTCCAAATCAAAAACCAAGACCACCACTCTCTTCCTCTCATCAAGCTCTTCATTCCTATCTTCTCAAAACTCCAAGGGCTCCATTTCGGTGCCAAGGTGTTCCACCATTGAAGGAGCTTGAGCTTGTATTTTGACATATTATTACTCTCCTTTGCTTCTAGGTAAGGAATCTCAAGAAAATCATGTTTCCTCCATGTTCTTACCTTAACCGAAAAATACACATTGATATAGGCTCTTTGTGTGACTTTGTTCTAGCTTCATTTCAACTCTTCATGGACTAGGTGGAGTCCTCTCTTGTTATATATTCAAACTCTCTTCAAAGATCAAGGTAAAACAACTACATTAATGTTTTTGAAACAATGTCAATTAGGGTTTACAATGATATGAGCTTATAGCTTGAATACTCATTTTAATGTTTGTATATTGTTTAGAACTTGACAAGGAATAAAATACCATACGGTTTTGTAAGGAAACAAGAAGGAAGTGTGGTGGAAAAAGAGGTAATCTACTAACTTAATGTTGTTTAATGCCTTAGGAGAAATGAGCTATATTGCTTATTAAAACTACCTAAAGAGCACATGGTAATGACCTAGTAAATGTTCTCAAGGAGACTAGTAAAATAACATATGTCTTGTTGTATGTAATCGCAGGTTAAAGGCATATATATTGTGGAAATTCAGTGTTTATGATTTAAGCCACTTTAAGGGCCTAAGAGCCATGCATTTTAAGGGCCTAAGTGCCATGCAATTTAAGTTATGCACTATATTTGATGTAGTGTGAATTTGGTGAAGTTGTGTAAGAAAGTGTTCTTGGTGTTCTTAGTGTTCTAGGATTTTAATGATGAATAATGTGCTAAGGTGTAACAAATGCTAGGAGAAACTAGTTTCGAAATTTAGAAAATGCATAAGGAGTTCAAGATGTTGTAAAGGAATTTGATGAACTAGAAAGTGTTCTAGATGTTTTTGTGTGTTTAATGGAAAAACAAAGTGTTTAGGCTTGTAATGTTCTAGGGGAATCCATGTCAAAATTTAGGTAAGACAAGTTCTAATTGTTTACATAAGGTTTGGTGAGTTAGAGGTGTTAGGAAATGACTAAGTGTGGTACAAGAGAAGAACTAGGTCTTAAGGTGTTCTAGTAAACAAGAAGGACGTAGATATCAACTAGGGTTTAGGTTGGTAAGAAATGGTGCTTAAGAGATGATGTTAAGAGGAAAGCATTTTGGGATAGTAGTTTTCTAGGTAAGAAACATCATTTAGAAACCTAATGTAAAGTGTTAGTGAATTTATAAGGAAAAAAAATGAGTAACAAGTGAAACATGGATTTAGTGTGTTTAAGATGATATCTAGACATTAGAATATACCTAGGAACACTTGGTAAAGTTATACAATTAATGGAGATGGAGAACTAAGGTAACAACATTGAAAATGACATTTTATCAATTCTGTAGGTTTGGTCCCGGGACCTAGGTGCTGGTTAAAGTCCCGGACCAGGGTGTAAAATAGGCCGAGGGTCACATAACAATGTGGTCCGGGACTTGGGTCTTGTACAAGGACCCGGACCACCCCCTGAATTACCCCGAAGCTGAGTTAGCATATGGTCCGGGACCTAAGCTAGGGACCAAGTCCCTGACCACTATAAAACTTGGTTTTTAGGTATTTAAATGATGTCTAATGATAGGGATAGTTAGGAATTATATTATAAGGTTACATAAGACATGTTAGGAGTGTTATAATGACATTTTAAAAAATGGGAAGTTAAAACAAAATGTGGAAATGTGATAACCAGAAATGTGAAGTAGTTAATGTGACAGTGGACTAGTGCGTTAATTAACCGACGTCTAAATGTGTTTAGGAATCTCTCAAGGTGGAACCAGTCAAGGCAAGGACCAAGGTATGGTTTTCTTGCAGTCTGTTGCCTACCGGTTTACACCGGCTTGCGTGTTTTGTTTTCTGTGTGTTTATGACTTTGTAAGATTAAACCATGTAAAGAGTTTACAGTTGTTAAATATTATTATGTTGTTAAGTGTGGCTCTCTCTTCCCTTGTGTGGGTCTAACAGACTTGACCTATGATTGTGAATTGTGGTGTGTGTTCAATGATGAACTACTAAACACAAGGGCTAACGGGGAAGTGAGAGAGTCGCGGTCTGTTCCGGCCACGCGTGGGTATGGGAGTCGATGTCAGAACCGGTTCGATTCTCTCTGTATGTTTGGTTAAGTTTCCAATTTGGTTTCTAACCTTCCCTTTAGCTTAACCAAGGCTATTTTACTGACTCACGTCGGGCCACAGGGCTACTATGTGTTTTGTTTCGGTGTGCTTGGATCACTATATCCGAGACACCTTGTTAAGTAACCTTCAATCTAACCGGACGGTAACGAGTTATGTACGAGCTAATATGAGCGTGGCAACATTCTCTAGGCTCTCAATGGGGACTAACCGTGTTGGTTCTCTTCCTAAAAGGAATTGTATGTTTGTGATGTGTGTTATGTTGTGTACAATACCTGTGTGTTATGTTATATATGTATGTGTTGTGTGTTTAAAATAATATGTCATCATGACAATTGGTTGCGCGTATCCCGGTAGCCGATGGGCTGCGCGTTAGCCATACCACAAGGTGCTGACCCCCTCGGGGGCTCCATATTTTTATTGCAGGATGAGGATCGAAGAGGCAGAGTGCTCTAGATCCTAGAGAGTAGTTTACTTTGGAGTACTTTGGATGTTTGCCCGGGATGCGCCTGTGCTCCCGTGGCGTATTATATACTCGTTATGATGGATTACAGTGATGGTATACAGAGAAGGATTTTGTAACACACTCGGTATTATGTTGATGTATATATTGTAATGGTATGAAATATACCTGCGGAAGGTCAAAAACGTCTACCGAAGGCCTGCTAGCGGAAGGACTACTATCGGAGACCAATTGTCGGAAGGCCTGCTACCGAAAGGCCCGATGCGGAAGGATCTACCAAGAGAGTCTACCGGAGGCCAATTATCGGATGGCCTATCGATGGAAGCTACTACTACCGGAGGGGTTATTATCAAAGTGACGGTCCGGAAGAGTTAGTGCAAGCGGAAGCAGTATTTCAGTCCAGAGACCTATAAAAAGACTGATAGCTGTATTTATGTAATACTATCACATGTATAGGGGCTTAAGGGTAACATGGCCATAGGAAGTCTATAAATAGAGGTAGAGGGGCTCATTTTTGAAGGACTCAAGTTAGAAAAGGGAGCTCACATCCCAAAAGCTCTCTAGTGTTGTAAACCAAAGAATGAATAATAGCTCTGTCTAGAAGTGGACGTAGGCCGGTTATTGGCCGAACCACTATACATCTTGGTGTGGTAACGATCGGTGTGGAGCATCTTCAATACCGTTTCATTGGCGCCGTCTGTGGGAGACCAACATCAACCACGATTATCCACAATTCAAGATGATGTACGAGTTGACGTATTATTCCGATTTTTGAAAAGTGGTGAAGTATGATCTAACGACAAGAATCATTGTGACTCTGTCAGGGGAGAGGACAGATCATTCAAGCACAGATTATCGAGGTTCAGAGGTTCATAATTCGATCAAGCTGAAGTTCTTACTCCGGGCATCGATCAAGAAAAGGCATCGAAGGAATTCTTAGAAGTTTCATACTAGGAAATTCCATTACCAAAAGTTCAAGATTTCAGTAAGAATTTGATGTAAAAAAGGAGAACAAGATCCGTGAGATCCGGTATCCGGTTCGACGTAACATACAAATCGATCGACGGAGCATTCGAGAAATATTGAATGGATTGAACGAGATCAATACAACCAAGAATTAAACACGAAGCATACAATCCAGGGATTTACGAGAAGCATTACTCCTCAGATTAGCGCACAGATCAGAGGCGATGAAGGGATCTATGGTTTTATCGGAGGAGAGCATGCGCGATTCAAGAAAATCGATCCACGATTCGACATCAATTACATTCTCCGCTGTCCATAATCGAAAAATCGAAGAAGATCGAGCACATCAACAAAAGAGCGATGTCCGATGCTGGAAATATTCCCACTCACAATCTGAATTTCAAGATTCTCGTCAGAGCTTCGAGAAGAGGAACCTAAATTCAGAGCATGCTATCAATCCTGAGAGAGAGGATCGACGATCCTCAAAATGGCAAGAACGGGTCAATATCGAAAGAGTAATTCGATTTACGATCAGACAACTGAGAGTTGCGTTCCTTCGACAAAAGATGAGCTAAGAATGAGAAATCCGAAAGAAGATACGAGAGTAAAGTGCAACAGCCTCCATCGAACGAATTACCAACGCGTAAGGCGTAAACCGGTTACGAGATCCACAATTGCAGAATCAAGATATACAAGAGAATGGCTGGAAGACTCGGAAGTAGTACCGTCGTCTCTAACCGAAGACAGGTTGCATTGATGAGGAATTTCATGAAAGCCAGTTTGTAATTCCACTTCCACCTGTTTTCGACGCTAAATATACTCCTACCGGTGGGACTGGTTCCGGTAGTCACTAAAGATTAGTTCCAGGAGACGAAGAGAAACTGTCCATGGACCGGGTGACATTTTGTTCAAATCAGACAGCAGTAAGCTACCGATGCACTTCCCAATCGCATGTTACTGGTAGTAGTCCTTTCCGAGCACCTTTCTTGACGAAGAGAATCATTTCGGAAAGAAGTCAGATGAAATTCCACCGGACGACGGGCATGGAGGCGTTAACCTCGAAGGATGAAATCTTCAGAACATCCCAGTCCTCTCCGAACTCTGCCTATTTTCTGCCCTTTCGGTGTACTCCCAAAAATTGATGAGAAAGATGAAGCCCGGTAGTAGTTGTGGCCAAGGAGTTACCGGAAGAGTATCTGTGAAAGATATCACTGGAAAGCTTTAACAGTAGCCGGGAAAAAAGGAAATCATCTTCACTAGTTGCAACTTGTCATCTTCGCTGGTGGCTGTTCGATGTCCTCCGATAGATATTTGGACCTCTCCGGTGGAAATCTTGATTCCCCTCCGATAGATTTTGGACCTCTCCGTGAAATCTTGATTTCCCCTCCGATAGATATTTGGACCTCTCCGGTAGAAATCTTGATTTCCCCTCCGATAGATATTTCCCCTCCGATAGATATTTGGACCTCTCCGGTAGAAATCTTGATTTCCCCTCCGATAGATATTTCCCCTCCGATAGATATTTTATGTCCTCTCCGGTAGAAATCTTGATATCCCCTCCGGTAGAAATTTGCGATCCAGCAAAGTCGGACGAAGGCAGCCACATTCAAATGAAATCTTGAAGAAACCACCGAAGGCCTGCAATCCACCGCAGCGATGTTATTTCAAGGGAAAAGTGAAGCGGTCCAAATGTCCATCAGCTACCGGGAGAACCTCTCCTAACAAATCAGCTACCAGTGGTGAACTTCCCTACCGAAAGATCTTGACGCCCGGAAGAAAGTCGGCTATCGGTAGATCCAGAGCCAGAGGAGAACGAGGTCAAAAATGCGAGCCTAACCGGGCACAATTTTGAATTACAAATACAAGCGAGGTAAATTCTTTGAGCTTATAAAAGCCCTTTGGTTAATACGGAATGTTGATTTGCAAGTTGCCCTTTGCACTAACTTTAAAATTGTCAAGTATGGTATAGAAAAAACGATTAACCACTCCTGTGTTTTCTTCTGAATGTTATAGAATCTCTAAACATTCCTGATTCTGGCTGCAACCTATTACTGTACTTTGCCTATGTAAAAGGAAAACGGCACAAATCTGGGTAACAACGTAGCATAGCTTCTGCTCAGTCATTTCTCTGTTTGTTTCTCGTTCACTACTGTAAACATGTACAGGTCGGATCCTTTCCAACTTCGAAAAACCTGGTTTTTGGCTGTTTTAGACGATGAAAGTGGTAAAGATTATTCGTTTACAGGTAATCAGATTTTTATACCGTTACTGAGATCTTTCACCCCGAAAAATTTTCACCTCTGTTTCGAACCAGAGAAGAGAAGGCAACGTATTAAATAATCGGGTTCAAACTTTTGTCCAAAGCTCCACCTAATTTAGCTTGTGTAAATCTAGTCTGTATTTCTTTATTTAAATATGAAGATAGGTTTGCGTTATGGTTATTAAATTTTCGCATATTGCATTACAAACTTTCGAAACCTGATTCAGAACTCTGTCTCGCATCATTTCCTTAGTAAACTCATATGCTGTTAACATAATTGATCATTTCATCTGCTGTCTCAATTTTAAAACCTGACTATTGCTCCATTACTATTTTTTAGACACTGTCATGTATCTCTGTTAACTACGTTTTTTTAAAAAAAAATATTAGCTTAATTATTCATCAATGAGGTGAGGTATTTCATTGCTTCTGTTTTCCTCTTATAAACAAAGGAAACGGGTCATAATCTTTGAAACAGTATGCATACTAACTGCTTTTTCGTTTAAACTTCGGAACGAGATTAGGATGAATGTTCTGATTCCGACTTCCGCTTTAAGTACACCAAACTTTTTGAGTAACCAAAACTGCAATCCATTTCACAAATTCATGTCTATGGTCAATGCACAACTCAACTTTAACTGCTATCTGTGCACATCCGTTTCTACTGCATTCTTCTTTGTATGAGATGTTACTATCACGTTACTTCTGCTTCCTGATTTTAGACTGTAGGATAAAGTATTTTAGGACAGAAAGCTCTCGTTCGGTTTAGTCTTTGCTGCTGATTAATTTCACATCTCTGTGTTATGAGAATTCTGTTCGTAAAACAATTACTGTGTGTTCTGACTACAAAAGTTTTGTCATCTAATGATCTGTTATCTTTTGTGGTGTGATGCTCTGTGCTCTGTCATTTTGAGGAACTAAATAAATCACCTCTACGCCAGAAGAACTTTTTGCTACGTCACCAGATGAAAAGGACCCCGCCAGGGGTATAGTATTAACATTGAGCAGCAAGGTGAACATGAAGAGAAAAGTTTTCCGATAGCAACGTTAGACTGTGGACGTCCCCAACTACCGCCTGAACCCTACCGGTTCGGACGCAAAAAAGAAGGGTCTGGGTGACGCTCTTCTACACCCTTGTTCACAGAACGAGTAGAGCACCGGTAGAATTGTCTGAATCAGTTTAGGTATCTTCACCAGAAATTCGTGGATTGCAAGGTATAGGACAGAAGGGAGGCATGCATCAACGGCTTGCTACCCGAGCTATCCAGACTGGTTATCTAACAAAATCTTTTATTACTACCGAGACAAACCGAGGGTAACAGACCACTCAATTTGAAAATGGCTGCGGAGTGATTAATAGTGAGCCGAGAAGATACTCTACAACGTCTGTCGCCTGGGAAGTTTAAACGTGTCCGAAAGGGTTGAAATAAATAAAATCAAAGGCCGAGCGGGAGAAGATCTAAAAAGTTGAGCGGAGCCAGAAGGAGGAGATCATATTCGGCCGCGAGAAAATGAGCATGCAGCCGGGTACAACAAAATTCTCCCTGACTGGAAAAATTCGAAACCGGCAGGAACAATGCTTAGTCAAACCGGTGAATAAGCTCAAAAAGTGTAGCAGAGTTGTGCCGGTACGGGTTCTTCCGGAAGTAACTTCTCCGGGAATACGATTTTCTACCTCCGGTCTAAAGAGGGGATGCAGTCTCAGGGACGGTTCACATGTCAAAGGCCACAAGTTTCCGATCTGAACCAACAATAAAAATCTCGGTCGATGGAGGAGTTACTCGAAAAGTATTTATGAAAGAAAACTCGGTCGGTGGAGGAATCCCTGTTCACTTATGTCATTGGGTCACAGGTAGAAAGAAACACAAGTATTTAGAGTTACCGGGTTACTTTATCTCCGGAAGGAAGGGGAGGGCCCGGTCATCTTTTCCAAAACTAGCGAGAAGGACCTTCCTGGCTACTGTTACATAGTCATTATCCTCCGGAACCAGTTACCGACAAGGAGAAAGGAAATCATTTTCACTGGTAGCAGTTTGACATCCGCTAGAAATGTCATTCCACAGGTAAAAAAGAGTACCAACTTTTGATATTTCCTTGTGAATATTATTTTGCCACCGGAAGTTTACAAAACTTTTTCTACAGGATTGATCACCCTCTGGTTTTTTACACAAAAAGAAATATTGCAAAACCATTGTTTGATTTACTCAAAAACAAGACCAGAGAGTCTTGAGAAAAGAAAAGAAAGAAAAAGAATGTAACCGACGATCTCACCATTGGCCATGGTAGAGTGTTTTGTATCCGACGATCTACCATCAACGATGGTAGTGTAATTCATCCGACGATCTCACTGTCAGCGTCCTGACAGTAGAGTGTTAAACCGACGATCTCACCGACTCAAAGTCGGTAGAGTGTTAAATCGACGATCTCACCATGTGTACAGTGGTAGAGTGTGAAAGCATAAAGGTGTAACTAAGTGGTTACCGAAAGAAATCTTGGCAAAAAACAAAAAGAGCAGTCTAAAATTCTTCATTGTAAGAATCACCAACTTTTGGGAAGCAATAGAATTTTTAGGAATTCCTTTTTGTTCAACTCAGACTTGTGCTATCCATGTACTCAGAAAGGCTGCTCTAAAAAAACCTATAGGCTGTATATTTGGGTTTTTTATCCCCGGGATTAATATGCTCTAACTAACAAGAAACTTTTGGGAAGTCCGGTCGCTCCGGGCAGCCCAAAAGACAAATATCTTTTAATCTGTTAAATTTAGGTATGCAGGTTCAAGGGAAAAAGTGATTCAAGCAGCAAACTGATTATGAAGTAATATCCCATTATTATTATTATCTCGGACTTCTTGAGATTATTATGGTCTTCTGGAATTATTATGGTCTTCTGGGATTATTATGGTCTTCTGGGATTATTATGGTCTTCTGGGATAATTATGGCCTTTCGGAATTCCAGATCTTTGGATTTCTTATTATGGCACGGTCAAGGGACGGAGACCTTTTCTAGGAGAACAAGTGGGACTTCATCGCCCTCGGAACAAGTGGGACTTCATCGCCCTCGGAACACGTGGGACTTCTTTGTTTCCGGAAGACAAGCTCTTTTGCAGGCCAATGTTTTCAAGTTCATTTCCTTTTTAGGCAAAAGAAAAAGAACTTGTGGGACTAGGAGATATATAGTGGAAAAGAAAAAAGTACAAAGTGTAAATTTTATCTTCTTTTTATAAGTTCCACTTTTTAGTGCTAAAAAGTAGAACTTGTGGGACTGATGTAATGGTATGAAATATACCATGCGGAAGGTTAAAGTGTCTACCGAAGGCCTGCTAGCGGAAGGATTACTATCGGAGACCAAGATCTACCAAGAGACTCTACCGGAGGCCAATTGTCGGAAGGCCTATCGATGGAAGCCCTACTACCGGAGGACCCGCTACTGGAAGAGCTGCTATCTAAAGGATCGCTACCGATAGAGTAACTACCGGAGGGATTATTGTTAAAGTGACGGTCCGGAAGAGTTAGTCCAAGGCGGAAGCAGTATTTCAGTCCGGAGACCCATAAAAGGACTGATAGTTATGTTTATGTAACACCACCACATGTATAGGGGCAAAAGGGTAAACTTAGTGATAGAAAGTCTATAAATAGGAGTAGAAGGGCTCATTTGTAAGGGACTCAAGTTGGAAAAGAGAGGGCTCATCCCCAAAAGCTCTCTAGAATTGTAAACCAAAGGATGAATAATAACTCTGTCTAGAAGTGGACGTAGGCCGGATTATTGGCCGAACCACTATACATCTTGGTGTGGAGCATCTTCAATACCGTTTCACTAAGATGTATAAATTTCCAAAAGAATTTGGGAAGGGACCCATAAAATCAATCCCCCAAACATCAAACAATTCAACTTCTAGCATATTGTTCAATGGTAGTTCATTACGGCGAGAAATATTACCTTGCCTTTGACACCGATCACAAGTAGATACAAAGGCATGACAGTCCTTGTGAAGGGTGTTCCAATAGAAACCGGATTCAAGTACCTTTGCAGCTGTACGGGTTGCACTGTGATGTCCGCCGGTTTCTCTAGAATGGCAATGGAGAAGAATATTTCTGATCTGTCTCTGGGACACATCTTCTGATAATACCATCTGCACAGATTTTGAAAAGAAATGGATCATCCCATAAATAATGTTTGACAATAGAAAAGAACCTTTTTCTCTGCTGATAAGTCATATCAGCTGGGATGATCTTTGTAGCCAGATAATTTGCAATATCGGCAAACCAAGGGTCTCTTGCCGTTTGAATTGTGAAAACTGCCTCGTCCGGGAAAAATTCATTGATGGGTCTCGTCTCTGGTCCCTCCATTCTTGATAAGTGGTCAGCCACGACATTCTGGATACCTCTCTTATCCCTTATCTCGATGTCGAATTCTTGTAGAGAAGTATCCATCTTATCAACCTTGGTTTTGCATCTGCTTTGGCAAATAAATACTTGAGAGCAGAATGATCAGTATGAATAATGACCTTACTACCCAATAAATATGAACGGAATTTATCCAAAGCGAAAACGACTGCCAGTAATTCTTTTTCGGTGGTGGCATAATTTTTCTGAGCATCATTTAAAGTGCGGCTTGCATAATAAATTACTCTCAGAACCTTATCCAATTTCTGGCACAAAACAGCACCCACCGCATAATCACTGGCGTCACACATAATTTCAAAGGGTTGTGACCAGTCGGGTGATACAACAATAGGAGCAGAGACAAGTTTTTCCTTCAACAAATTAAAAGCTGCTAAACATTCATCAGAAAAATGAAATTTAGCATCTTTTGTCAGTAAAGTGCAGAGAGGCTTAGAAATCTTGGAAAAGTTTTTAATGAATCGTCTGTAAAAACCTGCATGTCCAAGAAAACTTCGGATACCTCTGACAGTAGTAGGAGGGGGAAGTTTTTCTATTACCTCAATTTTAGCGCGGTCCACCTCAATACCTTTGGAAGACACGTTATGTCCTAGCACGATCCCTTCACGAACCATGAAGTGACATTTTTCCCAGTTCAGGACTAGATTTGTGTCTTCACACCTGGCCAAAATAAGATCAAGATTCTCCAGGCAAGTGTCAAATGTCGAACCAAAGACAGAGAAGTCATCCATAAAGACTTCTATACATTTTTCAATGTAATCAGAGAAAATAGCCATCATGCACCGTTGAAAAGTAGCTGGTGCATTACATAATCCAAACGGCATTCTTTTATAAGCGTATGTTCCATAAGGACAGGTAAAAGTAGTTTTATCCTGATCTTCTGGAGCAATTGGGATCTGAAAGTATCCTGAATAGCCATCTAGAAAACAATAATAGTCCTGACCTGCTAACCTTTCCAGCATTTGGTCAATAAAAGGTAAGGGAAAGTGATCCTTACGTGTGGCAGTATTCAATTTCCTGTAGTCTATACAGACTCTCCAACCGGTAGTGGTGCGTTGAGGAATCAACTCACCTTTCTCGTTGGGAACTACAGTTATTCCGCCCTTCTTGGGTACCACCTGCACTGGGCTTACCCATTTGCTGTCTGAAATTGGATAGATAATGCCAGCGTCAAGTAGTTTTATTACCTCTTTCTTGACCACCTCTTTAAGAACGGGGTTGAGACGCCTCTGTGGTTGTGCTAAAGCCCTGAAATCATCTTCCATGTAAATTCGATGAGAGCACAGAGATGGGCTTATTCCTTTGATATCCGCTATTGACCAACCGATAGCGGTTTTATGATGGTGCAGCACCCCTAAAAGTTCCTCCTCCTACATCGGTCAATTTAGAAGAAATAATAACTGGTAGATCAGATGGCTTTTTTAGAAAGGCGTATTTTAAATGAGGAGGAAGAGGTTTCATTTCGACTGTAGGTGCTTTTTCGATGGATGGCTTTGGTCTGTCTGCGTTTCTTTCTACTGGCTCGAATCTTTGTCGGTAGGTGGAAATATGGCTTATGTTTGTTTAACTCTTCAGCCATGAGAGCAATATCGGGATTTTCGTTTCAGCTTCACAAGATGCCATAAGACATCTTTCCAAAATTGTTTCTTCATCTCTGCTGAGAACGTCTCCTGTACTAAAGAGTCAATAGTGTCAATAGAAAAACAAATTTGTGTATCAGAAGGATGCTTCATGTTGGTCATGTCAAAAACTACCTGCTCATCATGAAGCCTTAAAATTATTTTTCCTCCTTCAACATCAATTAAAGTTCTCGCAGTTCTCATAAAAGGTCTACCTAAGATTAGTGGGACATCTTTATCTTCCTCAATGTCTATAACAATGAAATCAGCGGGGAAAATAAACTTGCCAACAGAAACCACTAAATCTTCAATTTTTCCTTCGGGGTGAATTATGGAACGATCAGCTAGTTGGAGCTGAACAGGAGTAGGAGAGCATTGACCTATGCCCAATTTCTTGAATATAGATAAAGGCATTAAGTTAATACTTGCGCCTAAATCGCATAACCCGTTACCACAATTTATGTCTTCAATTGCGCAAGGAATGATAGGGAGACCTGGATCTCCCAACTTGGTGGTAGCTTCTTTAAGAGTACTGCAGAAACTCTTTCGGTTAGTTTCACCGTGTCATTTTCCTGTAAAGATCGCCTGTTAGACAAGATATCTTTCATAAATTTTGCATAAATAGGCATTTGTGTTAAGGCATCAGAAAAAGGAATATTAATAGTTAATTTCTTAAAAATGTTAAGAAATTTTCCAAATTGGTCGTCCAAATTCTTTTCTTTAATCTGTCAGGAAATGGGATTGGAATATCATATGAAACCTGTGACGGTTTAATAGTAAGGGATGCAGGAGACTCCTTCTCCTTGGAAATTGTTACGTCTTCTTTGTCAGATTTTTGTTCATCAGATTTCTCCTCAGTTTCAGGGGCATCGGATACCAGCTCTTTCCCGCTCCTTAGGGTTATTGATTTTGCATGCTCCCTGGGATTTGGATCCGTCTGGCTCGGGAGTGACCCTGCTGGTCTTTGAGCCAACTGTTGGGAAATCTGACCTATCTGTCTTTCAAATTCGTGGTTATGGTAGCCTGATCAGCAACTTTGGCTTCTATCTCAGAAAATTTTGAATTTATCGCCTGACCTTGTTTCAGAAGCTGATTCATCATGCCTTTTAGTTCGCCCATGTCTCCTTGTGAGTTGGTTGGCTGTTCCTGTTGTCGGTTGTACTGCGGTTGTCGGTTTTGGTTAAAACCTTGGTTGCTCGACTGTGGGTCATAACTCCTCCATGGTTGTTGATTGCTCCTCCAATTATTTTGGTTGTAGGAGTTCGGATAAGGATTTGGTGGTCTGTTGTTAATCAGACTTACCTCCTCAAGGGTCCTGTTGCAACCTGAACCGTCACAGTCTGTGGTTTCATGAGCTCCTCCACAGTTTTCACAACAAGGAGTCAGATATGGGGAAGTGGCTACCGTTTTCACAGCTTTTTGTTGTGGTTGACTAAGAGTTAGTTTCTCCACAACTTTTGTGAGTGCAGCTAGTTGAGCAGACACATGATCCTGCGGGGGAATACTGTAGATACCGGTTTCTTTCTTTACTTCACCTCTCCCCTTATTTTTACACCACTGCCTGGTGCTGGCGGTCATCTGGTCTAGTAGGTCAACTGCTTCTTCTCCGGTCATTTTCATAAAATTTCCTCCAGATGAGGAACTTAGCAACAATTTGTTAGAATCATTCAAGCCTCTAAAGAATGATAAAACAAGCTCCTGGCTACTCATACCGTGATGTGGACATAATATCTGTAATTCTTTAAATCTATCCCACGAATCATAGAGAGATTCACCTGGTTCTTGACCGAAGTTTGTGATCTCAGCAATTTTTCTCTTGTTTTGGACGGGGGATAGTATTTCGCCAGAAATTTGTTTGCTAACTCAGCCCAACTGTGGATGCTGCTGGGTTGTAAACTTCTCAGCCACCTGGAGGCGCCATCTTTCAATGAATAAGGAAACAATTGCAGACGGATGCGTTCGTTCAGACTTCCTGTTTTGTTAAAAGTGTTACAAAAATCAAGAAATGCAGATATATGGTGTGGAGCATCATCTGAATCTAGCCCGCTGTATTGGCCCTGGTGGTAGAGTGTGGTAATGAAACTGGTTTTGAATTGCCAGGCATCTAGTTCAGCCTGAGTGACCTGAGGAAGGACAATAGCAGAAGGCCTCCCTTCAACTGACGGTTGCTGGTATTGGCAGAGAGTTTGTCGAGTTGCCATCTCTACACGTTGTTGTCGTCTTTCTCTGTGGAGAAATCTTTCAATCTCAGGTTCAAAATCGTTTTGAGGACTACCTGCAGATCGAGTACGACGCATATATAGAAACAACTAAAGTGTTAATGTTAGGAGTTAGTATACTGGAAATTTGAAGTTAGTAGTTAGTATACTGGAAATTATAAGTTAGTTACTGAAATTAAATGACAGAAATTTAAATGACAGAAATTATAAGTTAGTAGTTAAGGACAGAAATTATAAGTTAGTAGTTAGAGACAATGGAAAGAAATGACAGAAATTTGAAATGACAATGGAAAGAAATGACAGAAAATTAAATGATAATAAAATAAAGAGTTAGTAATTAGATGTTAGTAATTAGATGTCCGAAGTCCGATGTCCGTAGTTAGATGTCCGATGTCCGATGGTTAGATAGTTAAATAGAAAACTTAATAAAATTAAAAACTGTCAGTTAACCGTGCCGGAGGTCCCCGGCAACGGCGCCAAAAACTTGTTGGAGAAATATGCGACTACTTCTTCAACCTAGGCAGTGTACCTAATCGTTTTGCGGGATAGTGGAATTGTGGGGTGTCGAACTCTTGGGGACCTTGCTGTGGTTTAACTGATAGTGCAATTTAATTGAGAATTCTAATTAGACTACTGAACAGAAACTTATCATTTTTTGAGAGAAATTGTGGTTTAGAACTTAGTGTAAACAAAACAGTAAAAAGAACAATTAATTAAAACAGATTAATAATAGCAGTTATGAAACTCTTTTGTTTTTAAGGAAGCACCCCGGGTTGTTCTGCTCACCTATTTTACTCAATTATATTATTGTAGACTTCCCCACTTTAGCAATAAACTCAAGAATCTTAATTAGTTTATTGACCGTTCCCTGTCTAATAAACCCTGATTAATTTAAATAACAAGCGCAATTCCTTGTTCAAGTTATTAATAAATTAATCGCATTATTAACAATTCCTATTGGAGACTGGTTAACCTATAGGTGAAAACTCACTTCTAGTCGTTAACCTGTTTTGACTTCTCTTGTCTAGAATCTTGTCTCAGCACTGCATTTTGACAAGAAACTACAAATATCACTTTAATAAATGGCCTAAATATTAGAGCGCATTAAGGAGGAGAATCAAAATATTGCTTGAACAGATTTTATTAGAAAGTCTACGTAACACAGTTTAGTAAAATAAGCTTGCTTCTCAACCCGGGAGCTAAGGTTTTTACTAATACATAATTATACAAACAGACGTCGTAAGCACGACAACCATTAAAGCAAAGTACAGTTAAAGAAAAGAAAACATTCGTACGCACTGTATGGAATTCCACAGAGTTACTTCGGGCAAATGTGCGCAGGTTTTTCTGATGAAGTGGTAGTGTTTAAATAGAGGAGAGGAAGAAGAAGAAAACAGAAGAAGAGCTGGAGCATGCGTGCTAGTGGATTAACAAGATAAGGGAGGTAGATGGATTGAGGTTGCAGAACGCGTGAGGATTTTCAGGACTGTCGGCAGCCCATTATCTTGTTGTCTGTAGGCGCCGCAACAAAGAAGGTTCTCGCGCTGAATTCAGTCACGTCCGCATGTGTGTCCGCCTAAACTCACGCGGACAATTCTGCCGTGTCCGCTCTCCTGTCCGCGCATAACCATGCGAACGCTTCCACCAGATTTGTTTCATGTCCTCGCATAATTGTGCGGTTAGCACACGGACGTTTCTTGTCTTGTTTATTTGAGCGGACAGCAGCCTCCATGATTATGTAATCATAACTCAATTACACGCGTGAGTATAGAGTATAGAGTGGGTTATCATTGAAATAACCTATTATAACTAAATTGGAGCAGCATTAATAAGTATATGATGGCGTATATCTCATGTGTTGTACGTGTATATGAGTGATGATGAATGAGATAATGATTATTTAATCATTATTAGATAATGATTATTTAGTCATTATTAGATAATGATTTAATAATGACTTAATAATTATTATATAATAACGAGTCAATCATTGTAATATAAAAAACATGTCATAGACACATAAAATGTATCAGTTCACATCAATACATAAATTCATGGAAAAACATATGATAAGTGAGAAATATGACATTAATTGTTATGAAAATAGAAAGAATTAAAGCCCTAAAAATATATGTATTTCTCACTTATCACTCACGAGCTGAGGACGTATGAGCCTTTGTCTTCGGACCGGTGACATGAGAAGTACATATGTTAAAAACTAAGTGAATGTTTTGATCTCCCAAAGGAACGGGGACCAGAAGGTGTCCATCGCGACTGGGTTCTGCAGGATCACAGTGTATATAAAGGATATTTTTGGTTGCCATACATGCTAAGACATGTTGTGTTGCATGTGTAATAAATATTATTTTGACCTTGAGTCCTAATGTGGTTGAGTTATGAAAGTTGTTATGTTACCTAGACCTATGTGTCTAAATGTTGTTATGTTACCTAGACCTATGTGTCTAAATGTTGTTATGTTACCCAGACCTGAGAGTCTAAGGGTTGTTATGTAAGTAAAATGTTGTTAAGATACCCAGACCGTTGAGTCCGAGGTTAACATGTAAGTATGTTATGTTATGTAAGGAAGTGTATATGTTACCCGGACCGTTAAGTCCGAGGGTGTGATGTAAAGTATGTTTGGTTATGGAAGTTTTATTTACAAGTAATCCCCGTGTTCTAATCCAAATGATGTGTGGGAAGTGTGAACTTCGAGGACGAAGTTCTTTTTAGGGGGTAGATTGAAATACACCAAACCTTGATATGTTTTTTAAATGTTAAACTATGGTATTTAAAGGCTAAAAAGTGCCTTAGAAACATCAGTGTACAATTTAAACCATAGTAAAAAAAACAATAAGGTACCATAAACACAATTGAGCAAAAACGTGCTCTAACCTTGGATTGAACTTGGTTAGGACCCAAAGAGCCTACCAAGACTAAATAATATTCAATTATGATTTGATAAGGCTAATTAAGTCCTTAGGTTACTTTGGTAGACAATTAAACCAAACAAAACACAATAAAACACCTTAAAGTCAATTTAAGCAAATACTTGCTCTAAACTTGGTGTAACCTTGTATAAGAGCTAAAGGTCATACCAAGACCTTATTTATAGGTTAATGAACATATTAAATCAATTACTAAAGAAAAACAAGCTTGCAAACAGGCTAAAACACAAAATGTGCTTTAAGAAGTCTTAAAGCACATTTTTGAAAAATTGTCTTGTAAATGAGTTTTGAGTGGCTAAATGTCCATCATTACTCTTTAATTAACATTTGTACTACTTAGTATCACATTAGGAAGTCTAAATCAATGGGAAATCAAAAATTTCATAATTATGTGCCTTGTTTTGTGAATAGTAACCAAAGTATGCTAGTTTATGACATAAGTCAATATAAGTAAGTTAATTGGTCAACAAAGACCAAAATACCCCTAAGTAGATGATGGGGGCCGGTTTTTATTAGGTGAGTCACAACCTTGCTAGTTAACAAGTAAATAAGTAATGATAAAGCAAGTTACTATTTGCTGTTAAACATAAATATCTAAACAAAGAGTACTCTCTCACCTCATTCTCTTATTTTCCTCCATCCTCACCGATTTCTTCATCTTCTCCCAAGCTCCAACCGGTTTTGCTACAGCAACTATACCATCTCCAACTTTCATTGTTTGTAACTCCTAGTTCCATGGTCCAAATTCAATTTCAAGACCACCATTCTTCTAGTTAGACCAAGTGAAACAGTATATGCTATCCTAATACCATCCAATCTGATCCCTCTATTCTACGTTACCTGGTCTCGATCACAGAATTTCGAAAGAGTAGAGAGAGAGAGAGAGTGCCTTGGTTAGAGTTGAGTGTAAGTTTGATTGCCAAATGTAGCGTGTTTTATTTCATGGGGGTACATCCCTATTTATAGTATTTTGGGCCTTGGTTCCATGGTGTCAGCCTGTATTTTACATGTATAAGTACAGTTTTACTCTCTCTAGTATCTTTGGCTGACCACAGATGGTCGGTCGTACGGTATTTTGCCTTATCTAAGTCCTATTTTCATCCAGCTGGAGACGGCCGGATGCCCTATGTGCTTCTACTTCCATCCGGCTGAAGCGGCCGGATGCTCTATGCAACTTTATTCTCATCCGGCTAGGCCGGCCGGATGCTCTCCGTGTCTTGTTTTGACTTGGCACCATTTCTTCCCTTCTCATCAGTCCCACAAGTTCTATCTTCCTGAATTCTTGGAGAAGAAGATAGAACTTCTGTGTCTTATGTCTGCGCTTTGGTGAAAATTTTTGTGACTGCAGCCATCCCTGAGGTTGTTTGGTCTGTCTATGCCTCGTCTTTTTCCTATCTCAGTCCCACAAGTTCTTTTTCTTCATATCCGGAGAGAAAAAACTTTTTACTGGCCACGCGCGAAGCTTGTGACCCGAACCTGCTTTTTACCGCTTTTTTGAATTTTCCGCCTGTCTTTAGTGTGGAATTTGCAGGGTCTCTCTTTCGTCCAAACGTCGCAACCGTCTTTAGGAAGCGTGTAGCTCTTTCTTTCTCCCTGTAAAAAAGTGTTTTTTGTTTGCACACGCATATATGTATATTATTTATTTGGGCGGGAGAAAACTTTCCTTAAAGTCCGAGTTTTTGAGCTTCTTTCTCTTTCTTCCTTTTCTCTCTTGTTTCGACTGCCCTTCTCCCTCTCGCTACTCTGCTATCGCGTTCCCTTTGCTGTCGTTGTCCTTCGCTTCCTCACTAAGCTTCAACAATGTCCACTTCTGTAATACTCCGTATTTTATGTTTTCAGATTTCATGACACTCCGGTTTATGTCATTACTTATGTTTGTGTGGTGCTGTGTTTAGCTGATGGGACACCGGAGTCTTTAAATTAAAAGACGGGGGCAAGGAGGTCGTTTCCCCTCTTTTATTTTGGTGAGACTTATTAAGGTAAATAAGTCATTTATTTCTCATTCTCAATCCACGATCAATTTTCAAATCGTGCGTTCTTCATCTCGACAGTTTCTACGCTCTTTCCCTCTTCTTCTTCCTTGGTGAGAACTTGGTCCTCTGGTGTGAATTGTTGCTGGTTCCGGTCGATTTCTACTGCTGCTTCTGTTCGGGTTCTTCTCTTCTACAATCAGGTTTGGTTTTTCTTTCGATTCCGATGGTTTCCGCTCCTGTTTGAGGGAGGGCAGTTTTTCTGATTTTGGGTCTCTTCTCTTCTGCAATCAGTGGTGCATTGTGCGTCTCCTCCGCTGTGTTTTGTTCGTTGAGTTGCGGGTAACGTCGGACAGCATCTTCGCTTCGAATTCATGTAAGTGGGGGATGGAATCGGGGTAGTTTGCTCACCCTCGGGGATTGTTTTTAATATCTGTTTCGTATCCGATTTCGTGTGTTGCTTGTGTGTTTTCTCATTGGTTTTGCGTTGTTAATCGTTTGGCTAAGCCCCCGAGGGTACTGATTTACCATTCTATGAGTTTTGTGTGAGTTATGGTGATTTATGACTGATTTCTGTTCGTCTGATCGCTCTGGATTTCGTCAGTTTCGCGCTGTCCGAACGTCTGTCCGAACTTGCAAGTTCGGACAGTGCATCGGGCTCGTTTTGTTTTTGAAGGTTTTGAAGTGTCCGAACATCGGTCTGAACTTCAAAGTTCGGACCTGACGCGAGGATGGATTTTCGTAAAAGTTTCGACGTGTGTCCGAACTTGCAAGGTCGGACGCAAGTTCGGACACGAAGATGGTTCCGGCTTTTAAACTCTCGACTTACGTCCGAACTTCGACGTTCGGACGTAAGTTCGGACATTTGCATCTCCGCGACCTCTGATTCTCGGCCTCTGTCCGAACTTGCAAGGTCGGACGCAAGTTCGGACATGCCACTGTTTTGAGCATAACTCTTTCGTTTTAGCTCCGTTTTGAGTTCCGTTTGCGGGGTTGGATTCCCCTATCTGTGTACAAGCTTCTTATGCTGTTTATATGCATTGTTATGCACTTGAGATCTGTTTTGTGAGCTTTTGGTTTTGGGACCTAGTTACTTGCTTCTGAGCCTTGGATAGTCGGGTCGGGCTGTCCCGTAGCATGCTGCGCAGGAATTCCTTCTGTTTATACTCCTTAGGGTCTCCCTTAGGACGTTATTTGACCGACGGGTCTGTTAGCTGTCTCTACGGCTTCTGTTGTGGGATCTTCGGATCCATAGGACCTTATGTGAGTCCTTCTGTTGTGTTAGCTTGTTACTAGTGTCCCACTCTTCTGCATCTGTTTCTGGAAGTCCGACTATGATTTGAAGTGATATTCCGTTCTGCTCTGCCTCTGTTTTGTGGTTTCTTTTTGCCTATTTACATTGACTCCGCTATCCTCTCTGTTTATAAGTATTCTTCTGCTTCTGTTTTGAGTGGGCTTCCTTGAGGAAGTCTTCTGCTTGCTGGGCTGTTTAGCTCACCCCTTTACTTTGTTGCAGATTGAGCTCGTGCAATCTTCTCTTCTCGTCCCCTTCTGGAGCTTCGTTATTTTTATGTGTCTTTAGACTTTTTGTGCTTGCGCTTTGGACGCTTTAGTACTTTGTGTAGCCTTCGGGCCTCTCTCTCTGTATTGGACTTTTAAGCATTTGGATCTTGTAAACTCTTTGGTATTTATACAAGTTTCTTATTCGGTTTTAGGATTCGTTTGTTTAGAGCCTTGCGACGTTAGGTAGTAGACTCGCGGCGTGTAACGGCCCTAACTCCTAGGCCGGGTTTGGGGTCGTTACAACTTCCGCCGCAAAACAGAGTAAGCTCGCTGCAAATTTTCTGCCGGCTATTGAGGCGATTCAAGGCTACCGCTCCTCTAATGGCTTCCGCCCTTCGTATCTAAAACCTGTAAAGGCCTTTTTGTCCGGGCGCGAGCCTTCTCCTTCCTCCCTTGATTATTTTTCCCTCTGCGATTGCCTCAGGGGGGTCGATGCCCCACGGGGCACCCAGATTTACCTATCGTCCCCCGACTCTCACCCGAATGATGATTTCGGTCGTGGGTACGTGGTCTATGCCGATTTCTTCCGCTCCGGCCTGACCATTCCCCCACATCCCTTTGTCCTGGGGTTCCTCCTTCGTCGATGCTGTTCTCTCGCCCATCTTCACCCAAAAGCCATTTCCCATCTTCACGCTTTTGTCTCTCTTTGTGAAGAAAGCAAGATTCGGCCGGAAGGTACTGATTTTGTTCGATTCTTCACGATTAGAGTCGATCCCGATAGTCTAACCCTTATCGCGAAGGCCGGTTATTCCCTTTTTGACTATAAGAAAGCTCATGGGTAGAGTCCACCATGGTTTGTCATTGTCCCTCCATCTGGCCGGATCTTGGGCGCCCCTTACTGCGCTGAAGTTGGCAAAGGCCAGTTGATCTCTCCTGAAACCCCTCCGGCCGAGCTGCCCATTTCGAAGATTCTGAGGGCAGTAAACAAGAAGCCACCGACCGTCGAGGCGTTTTTCACAAAAGCACGCCTATCCTCCTTGAAGACTTATCACAGTAAGAGCCTCTTGATTTTAGTATAAGTTTTTCCGTCTTTGTTGTTTTCTTATTATTTTGGTACGTTGATCGTAGATTTCTTCCAGAAGGGGGAGAAGATTGGTCCATTTCACAATTGGAACTTTGTCACCATCAAGGTTGGGGACGAGAAGATCGATTATTACGTTACCCTGGATGCAGCTACTGATGCGGCTGAGCAGCTTCTGGGGGATGCTCCCTCTTCTACAAAGCGTTCTAGGCAAGAGCCCAGGGATGATCAAGCTGATCACCTGAAGAAAAGGAAAAGGGTGGAATCTCCTAAACATACCGCCACCGGATTGTCAGGTACTTGGCACGTGGTCCCTGAGTCTGGGCACCGTGTTTTCCTTCCCCTCACCCCTGGTTCGGGTCTGGATTTAGGTTCTCGCTCGGAGCGGGAGTCCGGTCATCCGACCCCAATTTACGAGAAGTTTCCTGACTTATCGGGGTACTTTTCTTTAGATCCTTCTCAAGGGAACACTTTGGAGGCAACAGGACTTCCGGCAGACCATGGTTTGACAGAACCCTTGTTTGTTTTTGTTGTTTTTTTGCTTTTGTGGTACTCCTCTACTTCCGGCTTTGTATACACCTGAGGCTTCTAGTAATGACATTGTGTCCACTTTTTACCGCTGCGGCAGCTTCTGCTCCTGCTAGGCAAAGACTAAAGAAGAAAACCACGTCAAAGCCAAAGGCTCCACTGCCAGTAATATCGGGAGAAGAACAAACCTCTGGTAATCCTGAGGCCTCGGCCTCTCTCGCCATTGATGTTGCTGCGGCCAAAGAAGCGGCGCGTGCAAGAGTGGCAGAATATCGGCAAGTTCCTGAAGACCCTGAGCTCCGGAGTAAGCAAAGAGAAGACATTATGGCCACCTCTTCTTCATCTCCACCTCCTCCCGCCCAGGAATCCTACACCGGTCCTTCTCAAAAGGAAGGGTGGTTTTACCATTGCGGGTGCCCTCTTCCTCTGATCTCCTGTGAATCTGCCAAGTACTCTACTACCTGGAAGGAGGCAATAAAGAGGTCTGACTATCCGGACGGGATCTTTGCTCCTCCGTCAACTGTTACTGCCACCAAGAAAATGCTGCGGATGGGAGGTGGGGGGGGGGGCAGATGCCATCATGCGGCATTCCCTCCCAATAGAAGATGTGTTCGACTTCATTTGGGAGGGTATCTTCCGGGTAGGAATACACCCTTTCAATTTCCTTCCTTGTGTTTCTTCCTTGATTTGTTTTACTCCCTTCTTAATCCTGTGAATTGTGCCGCTTACTTTAGGTGATGTCCATGGCTCAAAGTGCCGAGGTTCACTTCGGCAACCTCCAGTCCAGGCTCCGTTATGAGGAGAGTCGAGCCAACAATGCCCAAGAGGAGCTGAAGCTGAGCCGCTCTTCTCATGACGCGTATATTGATCAGATTAACTACGAGATCGACCTCAAGGTGAACGAGAGGACTGAGGCGATAAACAAGGATCTGCAGTTGTCCCGGCAGGAGTGCGTCCGTCAGCGTGACGCGTATGAGTCACAACTGAAGAAACTTCGTGAAGATAATTTTTCTCTAAAAAGCCGGATCCTAGAAGCTGACAATACCCTGATAGAGGTACAAAATCATCTTTCTACTGGAAAAGATAAGTTGACTCGGGCCTTTTTTTTGACCTAGACGTTTTGTTGGATTAAGTGCGCACTACTCACCGGAACGAGGTGAACTCCCTCCAGGCCGACAAGGCCTTTTTCTATCAGGAGAGCAATTCCTTCAAGAAGGAGGTTGAAACACTTGATCAGGAGAAGAAAGCTCTTCAGCGGGAGAATGAGGCCCTTGTAGGGGAAAAGGAGAAGCTTATGCAGGAGCTTAACCGTCTGTCGGAGGAGAAAGCTGCACTGGAGGAGCAGTCAAGGTCTTCCTTCGAACAAGAGAAGCAGTCTCTGCTCCGAGATTGCTCTCTTTTGGAAGAGGAGAAGAAAACTCTTGCTACGGACAAAGCTGCCTTGATAGAAGAGAAGACCAGGCTGGAAGGGAGAGTAAAAGAGCTGGAAGAAGCCAAGTCTCGTTCTCAAGCCAAGAATACTGAGCCATCGAGCCATGGTAAACTTTCAGATCTTCGACTTTCGTTTCTTCTTTTGTCCCTCCTTCTTATTACTCTCTTTTTTAGTGTTCCGGCTAGGCTTGAGTTCCGCCAACCTACTGAAGCACGTCAATCAGTTGAATGGTCGAGTAGTCCGTGCTAAGGAGGAGCTGTCTTTTGCCAATTCCGAACGTGATAAGTATCGAGCCCAAGTCCTGACCCTTGAATCTCAAGTGGCCAGGCTCAAGTCATTTTCTCGGCAATCTCAGGAGGAGATACAGAAGCAAGGCACGATTAATGCCCATCTAAAGGAGTCTTTTGCTTCTCAGTGTCGCTGGATAGTCGATATTTGCCAGCAGATTGTCTCGGATCACTCTCTCGAGAAAGGAGAGTTGCTGGATGATGATCTGTACAATAAGCTGGAATTCAAGGCTATTGCTCAGAAGTCCAACTTCTTCTTGGAGCTCGAGAGGTTCTGCCGCAGTCCTGGAGAGACTTGCTTTGGTGCCGGCGAAGCCTCATTCCTTCCAGCTGGAAGCAACATCCTGCCGTCTGCCGGAGGAGTGCAGCGTAGGTCCAAGTCTTCTGAGAGTGTGGCTGATAGTGGTGATAGACTAGCTGCGGAAAAGATTGAATAGGAGTTTTCTTTATTTTTGGAGGGATTTTTGGTGTGTATCTTTTGTCTTTACCGAATCTTTTATAATGGCTGCACTTTGCAATTGTTTTTACTTTTATCTCTGGGTGTAATACAAGTTACGCCTTGTACCACTTTTATTAATACATATGGTCGTGTTACACAAGTAATGTTAGTTACGAATTCACTCTTTTCAATACAAGGGGCTCGTGACTTATTGACCGAACTTCTGCTTTTGGCGGCTGAATCTTTTTTCCTTTTTTGTATGGCCGTTTGGTCGCTTTTTCTTTCAAGGCATGATAGCCCGGCTCGTTGGCCGGTGCTTTCTTTTTCTTTCATGGCATGTAGCCTGCGGCTCGTTGGCCGGTGCTTTCTTTTTCTTTCAAGGCATGATAGCCTGCGGCTCGTTGGCTGGTGCTTTCCTTTTTTTCAAGGCATGATAGCCTGCGGCTCGTTGGCCGGTGCTTTCTTTTTCTTTCAAGGCATATAGCCTGCGGCTCGTTGGCCGGTGCTTTCTTTTTCTTTCAAGGCATGATAGCCTGCGGCTCGTTGGCCGGTGCTTTCTTTTTCTTTCAAGGCATGATAGCCTGCGGCTCGTTGGCCGGTGCTTTCTTTTTCTTTCAAGGCATGATAGCCTGCGGCTCGTTGGCCGGTGCTTTCTTTTTCTTTCAAGGCATGATAGCCTGCGGCTCATTGGCCGGTGCTTTCTTTTTCTTTCAAGGCATGATAGCGTGCGGCTCGTTGGCTGGTGCTTTCTTTTTCTTTCAAGGCATGATAGCCTGCGGCTCGTTGGCGGTGCTTTCTTTTTCTTTCAAGGCATGATAGCCTGCGGCTCGTTGGCCGGTGCTTTCTTTTTCTTTCAAGGCATGATAGCCTGCGGCTCGTTGGTCGGTGCTTACTTTCAAGGCATGATAGCCTGCGGCTCGTTGGCCGGTGCTTACTTTTGCTCTTTTTCGAAAATTATACCTCTTTATTAATGAATCGTAAAATTTATACATAGAATTTTTTTAAACATTCTCCATGCCAAGAATGTGGCAATTCGTATCCTTCACCATTTTTCAGGCGGTATGAAGCTCATCCTGTCCTTTGGTGTATGATGTATGGTCCTTCCCATTGGGGTTCCAGCTTCTTAGGCTGCTTAACTTCTCGAAGAACCAACTCTCCTGGGGCAAAACTCCGCTCCTTTATCCTTTGGTTGAAATATCGCTCAACTTTGGATTTATCTTTCGCCATCCTTATTGCGGCGGCCATTCTAGTCTCCTCGAGGAGGTCTAGATGATCTTGTATTCCTTGATTGTTGACTTCTTCGTCATATGATTCCCACCTTATTGATGGCACCACAATTTCCGCCGGAATGACAGCCTCCGAACCATATGTTAGTCTGTAGGGTGTTTCCCCTGTCGGCCCCCTTTCCGTTGTTCTGTAAGACCAAAGGATCTGAGGTAACAGCTCTGCCCACTTTCCCTTTCTTTCATCGAGTTTTTTCTTTATTGCCCTCACTATCTGACCATTCACATTCTCGACTTGCCCATTTGCTTGAGGGTGTGCTACTGATGCAAACCTTAAGTCAATTTTCCATTCTTCACAGAATTCCTGGAAGCTCTCGCAGTTGAACTGAGTTCCATTATCAGTTATTATTGTCTTTTGTATGCCGAACCTGCATACCACATATTTCCAGATGAATTCCTGTGACTTTCTAGCCGTGATAGAGATGGTGGGCATTGCCTCGACCCATTTTGTGAAATAGTCGATTGCAACGTATATGAATTTGAACCTTCCTGGTGAAGCTTCTGGGAACGGTCCCACAATATCTAATCCCCACATAGCAAAAGGGATTGGGCAGAGGATAGATTTTTGTTCCGCTGGAGGATTGTGTATTTTGTTCCCGTGCTCCTGACACTTGAGACACTTTTGTATGTATTCTTTGCAATGTTCCATCATTTTTGGCCAAAAGTACCCGAGCCTCAGGATTTTGTGGTTGTGGTTCTTTCTCCTTGGTGGTTTCCACAGAGCCCGTCATGCACCTCTTTTATTAGTTCTGCTCCTTCGGCTATGGTAACACACTTCAATGCTGGTCTTGCAAAAGATCGCTTATATAGCTGGTTATTCTCAATGAAAAATGATGCGGCCCACCTTTTTATTATCCTGGCCTCCTTTTCTTCTTCCGGCAACTTTCCTTGCCGTATGTAATCTATGATTGGGGTCATCCAAGATTCTGTTTTATCATTTTGTTCCACTGTAAACATTTGAGCCCCGTCTATGCTTGATGTAGTCTTGATTTCCAACCATACCTCATTGGGTACTTTTTCGGCCATACTTGCTAATTTTGCCAAGGCATCAGCTTCAACATTCTCCTCACGAGGGAGGTGCTTTAGCTCACACCTTTGGAAGTTTGCTTTTAGCTCTTGGACTTTGAGCAAGTACCTCCACAACTTTTCCTCTTTGACCTCATAGATGTTGTCGCTTTGTCTTGCTACCAACATGGAATCTGAGTATACCTCTAATTCTGCGAAAGTTTTAAATTTTATAAGCTTTATTTTCAACATGATTTTATAGGAAGGAAAAAATAGAGAGGATATCTTCCTATGGAACCTGTTGCCCCTAGGGCGGTAGCCACCTCCAAACCCCGAATGAGGGCTTCGTACTCAGCTTCATTGTTGGTAACATCGAAGTCTAGCCGGAAGGCGTAATTTAGACTTTGTCCATCCGGAGCTTGTACTACTATTCCAGCTCCTGCTTCAATTTTGCATCGGGCTCCGTCGACCAAGATGGTGTATGAGTTTTGGAGCTGTTTCTCTTCTCTTGCAAAGTTTGTTTCTGTTATGAAGTCTGCCAAGCCTGTGCTTTAATCGTTGTTCTGGGTAAGAAGTGAATTTCATATTGTTTAGCTCCACTGTCCAGCTCACCATCCGCCGGAAGCGTTTAGATTGTTAGCTATTTGTTTGAGTGGCCAGTTGGTTCTGACAAAGATTCGATGCGACTGAAAGTAGGGCCGTAATTTCCAGTATAATAGACTGGTATCTCCCTTTTTTCTTCCATAATCAAGACAGCTGCGACTGCCCAATCTGTCGCGGATAAGTAAAGGTAGAGGTCCTGGCCTGGGGCGGGTACGCCCAATTTAGGCAAATCCCGAAGCATCTCTTTGATCTTTTCAAATGCGTCTATACACTCTTGGCCCCTTTGGAACTTGCTGTTCTTTCTTAGGATATTGAAGAACGGGATTGATTTTTCCTGAAGCTTGGAACAAAATCTGCTTAACGTCGTGAGTCTCCCGTTCAAGGCTTGGACATCTTTGATATTTTTTGGAGGGGAGAGGTTGTGGATCGCCTGACTTTTTTCCGGATTGACCTCAATACCTCGCTGTCCAACAATAAAACCAAGAAACTTCCCTTTGGTTACACCGAATACACACTTCTCTGGATTCAGCTTGATTTGGTATTTGTCCAGAGTGTCGAATGTTTCCTCTAAATCCTTCATGTGTTGTTCTTTTGATGGACTTTTTACGACTATATCGTCAACGTAAGCTTCCACGTTCCGGGTGAGTTGTTGACAAAACACTTTGTCAATCATTCGCTGAAAGGTAGCTCCAGCATTTTTTAGTCCAAAAGGCATTACCTTGTAACAGAATGTTCCAGCTGAATTTATGAAGGATGTTTTTTCCGAATCGTCTTCTTTCATTTTTATCTGATTATAGCCAGAGAAAGCATCTAGAAAGCTCAACACAGAGCTTTGAGCAGTTGAAATCACCAATCTATCTATTGACGGTAGGGGATAGAAATCTTTCGGACATGCTTTATTCAAATCTGTGAAATCCACACACATCCTCCATTTTCCGTCTGCTTTTTGTACCGTGACAACATTGGCCAGCCATTTCGGGTACGCGACTTCCCTGATGAATCCAGCTTTGAGGAGTTTCTGGACTTCGGCTCGTCCAGCCAAATCTCATTCTTCCCCTATCACCCTTTTTCTTTGCCTGACCGCCGAATGCTTAGGGTCTACCCTGAGCTCATGCCGGATAACGCTTGGGTCTATACCAGGCATCTCGTCCGTGCTCCAAGCGAATGTTGCCCTTCTATTTTCCAAGAACCTCTTTAAGTGAGTCTGTTCTCCACTATCAAACGCAGTTCCTATTTTAAAAAATTTAGAAGGGTCAGATTTTAAATGTAACTCTCTGGGGGAGTCCTGAGTTGTTTGATGTTCCTCTTTTTCTTGCCTTGGCTCCGGGGAAGAAGGTAATTTTCCCTTAAACTCTTTTTGTGTCCCCATAGTTTTGACTACCTCCTCACTAGGAAGACTGTCCATAATGCGAACTTCACACAACCGGGCCATCTTTTGACTTCCCCTTATTGTAACCACCTTTCCTCTTGTGGTTAAATACTTCAATTTCAAGTGATGAGTACTGTGTATGGCTTTAAAAGCATTGATTCCTGGCCTTCCGAGATACATGTTATATCCGGACAGACCTGGTACAATAAAAGCTGTGAGCTTCTCCGTTCGCCTTTCATCGTTTTGACCGAGGGTCATAGTGAAATCTATACTACCGGTAGATGTGGTAGAAACTCCCCCTACAAACCCTCCTAGAACCGCCGAATATGGCTTAATCCGGCTCTCAGGTACCTCTAATTTTTTAACCGCTTCAGTTGAGATAACATTTGCTCCGGCTCCACTATCAATCAGGATCCCTTCCATCATTCGATCATTTACTTGCGCACGAATGACAAGTGGATCGTTGTGTGGATACAGCACTCCATCTTCGTCTTCGTCGGAGAAGAAAATCGCAGGAAAGCCCTCCTTTTTGGCAATCTTCCTTTCCGGGAGTTCCTGATGTACTTGGTGAATGTGCCTTTTCCTTTCATTAGGGGTTAGTGGTCCTACCTCCGAAAATAGCCCTGTGAGTTTTCTTAGAGAAAGTTTTGTTAGCCTTCTTTCTTTTTTCTTCTTTTTTTTTGAGAAAGGGTTTTGTTGTAAACAAAAATGCGAAAAAATGAAAGTTCTACTCTTCTTATTTCATGGCACGATTTTTAAACAATTCAATCCTATATGCTTGATTTTTTGGAAAAACAACCTATAACCAGCCTTACTTCCTAGGAGGCCCTTTTGTCCGAATGGAAAGAGAAGAAACCTTACTTTCCTTACAGACCTGTTATCATACCCACCGATTTTCCAAGGTTTAGCCTGGGATGGACTTCTTCCTCCTGCCGTCCCTGTGACACATTCTGGGCGCTGCCCTGCTGACCGCCATACTGTCTTTGCGCTCCGGCTTGTTGCTTTCCCTTCTTCTTATTCTCTTCAATGACTCGGAGCTCTTTGGCCAGAGTGGCACAGTTTACGGTTCGATGGCTGCGGTTCGCATGGTATTCACAGAATGCAACTGGAATTTCTCCTTGTGGCGGCTTTCTTGGTTGAGGGAGGTATCCATCCCTTACTGCAGCAGCGTACTTTCCTGGGTCGATGTAGACAACAGTCCTTGCTCCCTGATGTTGCGGCCCCTGGGAGGAGGATCCGGCAGTTGATTTGTAATAATACGGCTTGTATCTTGATCCTCCTCTTCCGGCACCTCCACCTTGTCCTTCCTTTTTTTCTGATGCTGTTGTATTTTTGAAGCTATCTGCTATCTCCTTAGCCTTGTTCTCTACTATCTCAGATTTCAAAAAATCATGGATCATTTCCGCTAATTCCCCATAAGTTTTTGGCGCTTTCATCGCAATCTTTCCAGCAAGTCGAGGTTGGGCCAAGCCATTTCCAAAGGCCTTAATCAAGATCTTTTCATCGATATCGTCGATTTCTGCGACCTTCTTATGGAAGCGCTCGCTGTACTCCTTCACGGTTTCTCTTTTTCGCTGCTTAACGTCCATCAATTCTATAGTTTCTTTTTTAACCCTCTTACTCCAGCGAAGTATTGCTGGAATTCTTCGGTCAGCTGTTTGAAGCTCGTGATGGACTGTGGCGGTCTCGTGGAGATCCATCCCAACGCTCTCTTCGATAGCGTTCCGGGGAATAAATTGCAGAGAGCGAGGGAGCTGATCCCCTGAGTGTTCATGGCAAACATGAACTTCTTAATATGTTGGGCAGGGTCTCCAGTCCCATCATATTTCTCAACCGCCGGAGCAACGAAATGTGGCGGGAGTTTTGCTTTTCTAATCCGTTCTGAGAAGGGGTACAAGCTCATGTCTATCTGGTCATCTTCTTCCATTTCTTCTTCACTGATGATTGAATTACGCTTCCTATCCTTACTTTCCTCGTCGTTGCTACCTCTGGAATCTTTATTTCTCAGCTGCTCTATGGCCTCAGTCATTTCATCCCATTTTTTCTGATACTCCTCGTCCCTTTGCATTAGTTCCTGTTGCAGAGTTTTGTTTCCCTCTACAATTTTTTCGTCAATGGATTTGACTAATCCCCTTAGCATGTCTTCGAGATCTTTTTTGGAGATGGCCTCTGGCATCTTCAAATTCATTTCTTCTTCAGAACGATTGTTATCCTCGGTAGCGTTCTTTGGCGTTTTCTTTGATCTTGGAGCCATTTCTCGTATTCAGATCCTGCAAAAAATGTCATTAGTTGTTTCAGGATTTCCACTACAAATCGTTACAGATTACTTCCCTGTTTCTAGGTGGTCTCGTGGTTGCTTCCTGTCGTTCGTTTCCCACAGACGGCGCCAAATGAAACAGTATATGCTATCCTAATACCATCCGATCTGATCCCTCTATTCTACGTTACCTGGTCTCGATCACAGAATTTCGCAAGAGTAGAGAGAGAGAGAGTGCCTTGGTTAGAGTCGAGTGTAAGTTTGATTGCCAAATGTAGCGTGTTTTATTTCATGGGGGTACATCCCTATTTATAGTATTTTGGGCCTTGGTTCCATGGTGCCAGCCTGTATTTTACATGTATAAGTACAGTTTTACCCTTTCTTAGTATCTTTGGCTGACCACAGGCGGTTGGTCGTACGGTATTTTGCCTTGTCTAAGTCCTATTTTCATCCGGCTGGAGACGGCCGGATGCCCTATGTGCTTCTACTTCCATCCGGCTGAAGCGGCCGGATGCTCTATGCAACTTTATTCTCATCCGGCTAGGCCGGCCGGATGCTCTCCGTGTCTTGTTTTGACTTGGCACCATTTCTTCCCTTCTCACCAAGCTCTACACTTCTATCTTTCCAAATATTCAAAAGCTTCATTTCGGTGCCATGGAGATTCACCATTGAAGGAGCTTGAGCTCATCTTTCCATGCCTTGGCATTCTCCTTTGTTTCAAGGTAAGGAAAACCAAAGAAAAACAACATTTCCCCTTGTTTTTGTATGTGACCGGAAATCACCATTTAATGGTGTCTTCTCTTGTTCTTCCATAGCTCCATTTCAATTTTCAAAGGACTAGGAGGATTCCTACCTTGCTTCTTATTCAAGTTCTCTTTCAAATTCCAAAGGTAAATGTCATTTTAGTATATTAAAACACTTATGTTAAACTAGGGTTTGTATATGAGTTTAAGTAGGAATTCTTTAGCTCATTACACTTATATGTGTGTGTGGATAGAAGGTTGACAAGTGATCAAGTTCCTTGCTAATCTTCAATCCAAGGAAACAAGAAAGAAGTTTAGAAAGAGAAGAGGTAACTAACCTATCTTGATGTAATTATGTGTCTTAGGAAATTGAGCTTTGAGTTGCTTAATAAAATACCTAAGGTGTAACACCCCTACTCTATTCGGCTCCTAATCATCTTACTTAACAATATAATCGCAGCGGTAATCTCAACAATTGCCTACTGGTCACCGTTCCTGCTCGCCCATACGAGTAATAACGTGCTTCCTGATAAGCTCTTAAATACGAAACATTTTCTCGCAGTGACAACAAGAGATAGATCTAAACTCCCGAAACCAATATAAAATACATTCACAGTGAGCTTTCTACGTATCCAAAACCTATACATGTTTCTAGGTTCGTATTAAAATGCAACAGTGCATGTTTAAATAACTGTAATCAAACTACCCAGCGCGTCACTCTCTTTGCCGACACCGGAAGTTGCATACCTGCAAAAATGGTAGTTTGTGGTATGGAATCAGCCCCTGCTGAGTATGTTATTACCTGACTGTCATGCACCCTCGGACCATTCAGTTATTTGGTCGAGAGTATGCAATTCGTTTCCATACAAATAGTTCAATGTTGAAACTGTAAAGCAACAATATATATTGCAGTAATCTCAAATAACAAACAAGCCCCCGGCTTCACACATCGCATCGTAATAAACCACTGAAAGCGTTTACAGCGCTTATATGAGTACAGAGACTCCACTCCAACAAACACTTAATAATTCATAATTGAGTTCGGCGACTCACTCGACCAGACACCCAACCACAATCCACACATGAGTACGGTGACTCGACACAACCAGTTCACAACACACAATATGAGCACAATGGCTTGTTCAAACAAATCCACCAACATACCACACATGACCACAAAGCACAACCAATGAACAACAAGGCGAAGTAACGAGAATTATAAACGAGTATGAACTCTCGTCTTTGGCATGCAAGCCCAAATAATGTTCGCCTAATGTACGAGTTAATATAGTCGTTCGTAATTGTTCAATCATGTCTAATGACAACGTCTCGTTAGAACGACGTGTCTCTAAGTTACCCATCTCTTATGGCGGGTCACCCACGGCAATAGCCACTCCAGCGGTAGAGTCTCCGTCCTACGAACAATCTGTAGTTCGTTGGAAATTTATCCAGATACTTACGGCTACCACACGGTGTCCTAGTATCGTTAATGGATCACAGTTCACAGCAAGAGCCACATCCTTGATAAACTTATCTATACCATCGCATCGCTTTACTATTCTTTTTTTTTCTAACACAGCAGACCAAGGTTGTAGTCCAATCCTGAGTATGTCGACTCGGGATCCAGTGCTAGATACGAGAGCGGCGTTAAAGAGGCCAATGCTCCGTATATAAGTCTCAGATATTTTATATATCTTATTATCCTAATGCTACAACGTTTTACTTACGTTCCTTATATTACACATATAAGATAGCATCATTGCCGCTAGTTCGTTTTATAATATGTTCATATATACGAACGGTACTGTTATCGCACAACAGTAATAATAAGGCAGCATTAATACACAACTCAAGCATATTAATTCACACAAGCAGACATTCAATCTTATCACAGATTTTCACACAATGTCTGAACTGAGGAAATCCTCAGAGACAATCAAGCCACATAAATAACATACCGTTCACCCTGAGAGTATTACGGTGGAGTATGAATCAGCAAGATCCTATGCTCCGTGCGTCGTCTCTAACAGTCTATACAATACATAATGCTACTGATTAGCATACTGTATAACAACACAAAATTCTACGGTACCCCGTACCGTCACTAATACCTCCCGGTTAACCCCCGTTATTAACTGTCAATGTTTGTCGGGTTTTAGGTTTAACTCGAGATTGGAAAAGTGTTATATTACAAGCGTAGTCTTGTCTCGTATATTAATATACTTTATAGTTGAGCTTTTGTTATCGCATGTAACCTAATGTATGTTTGTACATCATATAGCTTGTTTCTATATTGTATGTATGATTCTTGTCATACACCATACATTTCACCTTAGTATTTATTTTTCTAAGGTTTGTTTCTCTCTTTTTTTTTTCTTTTTTCCAAATTCAATGTGGTAAACAATACTTTGCATTATCAATCCTTATTATCACATGTACAGTCCTAACATTCCATATCCAATGTTTGTAATTCTTTTCCCTTTATCATATGTCATTTTAATTATGAAATATATGGTCATTAAACCATATTATATTTTCCACCACAACACATATTTATTTATGTGTATGTATTTATGGAACTATTTCTTATATGGCAATTCTTATAATATATATTCATCCTTTTTAATGAATACCTCTTATATTACAAATGTTATAATTCTTATAACATTAAAACCATATTATAAAGTTCATTCAAAAATATTAATATTTCCGAACAGCACCTATGTTCCTTAATTATTTACAAAATCCTCCACATAATTTATACCATGTTATATTATAGTTATATAACATATATTTTGACAACTATGTCATTAAAACAATTATAACTTATAGTTATATATTGTTAATAAATACCAAACAGCCCTTAAAACTCTCGGTATTAATTAATTCCCACCAAAACTTCCATAATTTACAACTCAACCCCAAATTATATTTCCTTGTTACACTTATAGTATATACCTTATATTATAATCCTTATTCCTTAATATACTTATAACCCATGGTTATATTTTCTCAAAATAACCGAACAGACCCCATGGTCTATTTAAATTATTTTTCCACCACTTAACTTTCTATATTCACCAATTTCTCTCTTTATAACATATAGTTTCCTAATTCCATTAAAATCATATATTATACATATGTCCTTATAAAACCTTGTATATAATTCCAAAAATCACCAAACTATACCAAAAGGTTATAAACCTTATTCCTAACCTTATACTTTCTCTAAATCTCGATTTTACCACATATGTTACCCATTTGTAACAATATTATGAAATACCTTATATTATACTTATTTAATTCATATTAACTCCAAATTTAACCAAATCAATTCCTAAAAATTCCTAATAACCTAAGGTTTGTACTAAACTCCTTTTAGTACCCCCAAGTTTTCGGAAATCACAATACCACCCCAAGTCTTATAAATCTTTTACAATTTAATAAGTATCTTATTATAAGGTAGTATTTTAATTTCTAAAATTCTCCAAAGTTGGTCAAAGTCTCCTATATAGTCAACTTTGACTTCTAATACCAATTGGGACTCAAACTTTCGGTAATTACCAACAATACCCCATACTTTTCTATTTTTACAGTTTTGACCCAAAACTTTATAAAATGTTATAATTTTTATTAAATTTTTTTAAAAAGCCTAAATTGCTCTAAATTAAGCCCACGGCTTTCTAAATTCCTAGTAATTACGAATTGGCCCCAATTTTAATTATAAGCATAAATAAAACTAAATAAGCTTATAAACTTAAAATAAAATGGCCTAATGACATGGCCTTATTACAACCTTGAACTTGCAAAATAAATTACACAATAAATGTCTCAAAATATAGCATATATATTCGGCCTCACTTAGGTTTAATTATTTTTCCACATAATGTCATAATTTGACCATCATGTTAATTAAATCCCTTAAATGACTAGCTTAATTTATCTTAGCCATTTTTTTCCATTTTTAGGTCAATATGACCTATATTTATATATTCACTCTCGGCCATATATATGTATATGCTTAAAAATTACAAAAACCATAAGTTTAAGGTGTTTATACCTTGATTAAGCCTTGTATGCTTTCGGCCACTTGTAGGAAAAATCACCACTTGATTTAGACATGTTTAATACACAAAAACAAGATATGGTTACCCTCCAAGCTTGAGCTTAACCATAAGGGATAATTAGTGTAAGATTTAAGGCAAAAATCACCTTAAAAATGCAAGGGAAGTTCTAGGTATTTTCGACCTGAACCAAACACACCACAAGGTGTTAGATCCACCATATTGACATAGGAAATAATTAGATCTCGAAATACTACCTTGTTATTAGGTTTTACCTTGGAAAAATGCCTTAAAAGAGAGTATTTCTCTTGGATCTCGGCCACCCTTGCTCCAAATGGCTAACCAACAGATTCCACATGAAAAGGAGAAGAAGATGAGGCTATGGCCAAAGTTTCACAGCCAAACTCGAAGGGAATCAAAAGTTATGAGCTTAAAGCACATTTGTACCTTAAAATGTAGATTTGAACAACCTTGGTCCCTCTACTGGTCTCAACCGAGTTTAGCTCTTGTTCTAACCTTAAACACTGAGAATAAGCCATAGGAATTGATGAGCCACGAAATTTAGGTGTTGGTAGTGAAGAGATGAAGAAAAAGGGCTAAAAATGACATTAAAACACTTACCTTATGGACTTAAGAGCTAGGTTTGCCTTCCATGTTCAAGAGCAAGCTTTGAGAGCTTGAGAGGAAGGGAGAGCTCGGTTGACAGGGCTGGAATCGGACAAGGAGGAAGGAAGGAATGGGTAAGTTTTGAAATAATTGAAAAAGTAACTTAATTTTCAAAAGTAATTGGTATTAGGTATAGTTTGTCCCATAATGATTGTAGGCTGTCTCCTCCCTCTTGCCAGCCGATTTCCAAGGGGTTAAATGGGTCATTTAATTGACCATTGACCATACTTGGTCAATATTGACTCATGCGGGCCCCACTTTAGGGTTTTATTAATATTTTAATATTAATTTGTAAAAATTCGTAAATTTCTGGAATTAAATTCCTAATATGATACAATATGATAAAATATCATATTTAAGGATAATTATAATTTTTAAGCCCATTAAAAATCAATTTAAAAGGCAATCTCACGAAAACGTGCTTTAAGGAGTTTTAGCGCACATTTTTGTGTCACAGGGTGTTCCTGAGCTTAGTTCTCCTTGAGAACGGTTTTATTGTGTTCCTTGCTTCATTATAATACTTAGGAATCCACTTTGGATCCTATTTGAGGTCATACAATCTTTATGGTGTCTTAAAGCACATTTTTGGCTTTACCGATCTTAAGGCGTGTTTTGCCTTGTTGAGATCTTTTAGATTGTTCCCCAATAGTAATTAGATGTTTATTAATCATTTTAGATCATTAATAGATCATTTAATTATATTTTAAAGGTTAGGGGTATTTCACTTTCTCTTCTTTTCCTATTTCAGGTTCAAGGAGCTGGAAGCCGTTCGAGAGTAGGACGGGGTAGTCGTTGTACATGGGTAATCATGTAAGTTGTATATATATAGTAGGTGTAGTAAGACCGAAGTTCTTATCGGCATTAGTTTGTAAATACTCGGTACAGTTGGAAGGTATGTGTATGTTTTGTTGTTAATGGAAAGGGATAATAATGTGTAGTCGCTCAGGAATCTAGTCCATCAGACCGGTACAATGTTTATGTAATAGCCTTGTTAGCCACGTGGGTGGTTAACGGCGTGTAACACCAACGAGTTAAGTAATGTGAAGTAGTATATTTTCTGCTGCAGAATGTTGTTATGTTTTGTTGTTGGATGGGGTGTTATACAAAAGTGGTATCAGAGCGAAGTATCGCTCTGATGACTGAATTCCGAGCTTAGGAAGTACCGAGTTAGGATTTTAGTACCTTGGGTTAAGGGTTGAGTGATAGCGTGAGAGATACGCTAGTTAGGAATTACCAGTGTGTACTGGAAACCTACCATATCCATCCCGCCCTCCACAACCCCTGTTTTATAGCTGGGGAAACAACGCCAGAGAGATGAAAGTCCTCTCTTACTCGGGAACACCCGATCTGGCTGTTATTGAATACCACTAAGGTACGGAGAACCTGTCGTACGGTAGATCCTGAAGAGTGGGAATCCCGGAGATGGTTTCTACCTGGACAATGTTGACCGCATTAAATAGCGAAGAATGAGGAATTTTGTGTATAAGAGAATAGAATTTCCGGCAACCTGGGTCAACATGCCGAGCAGTCGAGAATAACCAGCTTGCAAGCAATAATCGTGCAACAGGCAAGAAGTGGATTGATGAAACCCGAGACAAGTGTCTACGGAACCACAATTGTTAATTGATACACCAACGGTACACCAACCGACAAAGGAACTACAACGTGGTGCTCAACCTGAGACAAGTCTCAGCAACCACAATAATGCGTGGAACAGGCTACGAAGAGGAAACAATACAAAAAGAAAGGGGACTCCAAGAATGGGAGACACCCCAGTTGATAATTGTCATATGAATACAGTGAGGAGTTACCCAGAGGGTTATTGTCAAGACTGTAAGATCAAGTGAGGGCCAACGAGGCCACTGATAGTGCGAGTAAGAACAATACCGCAACCAGTATGTGTGCTTAACCGATATCCAGTTAGCATGGCGCACTTGCTATAGCAAGTGCTGCTATAACAGGGCTGTTCGGGAAATTTATAACCACTACAAGTACTTAGTAAAGTACCACGAAGTTAAGTGTGATCATTATAACCATGGAAGGGCTTAACAGCCTGACCTCTGTAATTGTAAGTACACCAGTCAGCAAGAAGCTAGATTTGGTTAAGGCAAGAAGGCATTGTAAAACCATGAGAATTTTTCTTTCAACTCAGATTTATTCAAACTCTTTCCTTTCAAAACCAGATTTTCTTTCAAACCAATACTTCTTTCTAACCTTCTTCTAAACCAAACCAGTAAAACCAAGGGCAGTTGTTAAGAATTCAACAATGGATAAACTTTCCCTCGATTAAGTTCGGGAAGCATGGAATGAATATTGTCACGGGACAATATAAGGGAGTTGACAACAGAATACTTCACCTAGGCGTGTGACGGACACTACGAGTGTACCAACTGAATTGTGGGACGACCCACTCCGATAGGAGCTTGTGGGCCTGACAGACCTACTTATGGTTAGTTGGGTAAGGAGTAATGTATCAGTATGGTACCCCACATATGTATACAAGTAGATTCTGGAAACACGGGAAGTAGTCGACTCCGTACTACGGTCAGCATTATAAGACAACAAGAACTAAGGATTACCATGAATGGTTGAAGTTAAGGAACTCAGTTAAGTTAACGAGACTAAAGGAATTAGTGAATTCCTTTCAACGAAATGCTTAAGAGTCAGGAGGTGCGAAGTGCACTAATTAATGTAAAGACATCGTATACGTCTTAAGGATCCTCAGGGATAAACATGTTAGCTGGAACGGTGACCCAGCCTGTCCATGGCTAAGCAGATGCCTAATGTGGACACATTAATGTGCAAAGAACGGGATGAAACTCCCAGAATGAGTACCTACACACCAGGAATGTTGATCTTCACAGAAGGAGATAATAAGCCAGTTAAGAACGCAAACGGCGTGGCTAACGGAATGTACCAATAAGTGTGAACCAGATGTAAAAGGCATAACTTTGTAACACCCAGGAGCATCCTTGAAGGGTGTTCGCATCAACAAGAGTTGCACGAAGTGACATAATAGAAACACAAGGGTTGAAACTAACACCTAGATTAGACATAGGTTGTCAGGAGACGGACTGACAATCCTAAGGGGCATTCCATGAAAGGAGACGGAATGCAACGACCTTGTCCTGGAGCTCAATATAACATCCAAACCATGTAATGTTGTACAGAGAAGTACATGTGTGTGGACAGCCTACAATGAGCGCAGCTCAAGGCAAATAAGGCTTATAGGCCACAAATAAAATGTGTTATGTAAATTAGATTGATTGCAGAAGTTTATGTTACATAAGTGAATGGAGTGGAGAACGAACCACTTCACTAAGAGTGGGGATACCTCTCGATATTGTGAGACCGCAGGAGCGGTAGTTATGTGAATCAAGTCCAAGAAATATGTTAAGGATTGACCATGTTGAGATTGCGAGAGAACAGTTAGTTTAGTAGCTTGTGAAGCACCCGGCTGAATAACAGCGGCTTGTAACTCGAGTGAGCCACGCTCCAGGAGCATTCAGTAGTCGTCCAAATGGATGGTGAACCATAATACGAGTGATGTAAGAATATGTGTGGAAGTTAATATGACAGTAAATACCATGTAAGTTAGTGTTATGCAATGAGTAAGAGCACGGTGCGCAGCAAGCGACCGTTGTATAAGTGTTATTAAATAATGATATGGCAGATAAGAGCAATTATGAATCAAATTTAGGGGTGATGCAAGGTAAGTGATGATAAACAAACTCGGCAGTAAGCCAGTAGCCAGTATTACGAGATCGGAATCTCAATGAAACACAGTGTGAATTCCATGGCAAATCGCATAAGGGATTTACTGTCAAGAGTTTACGCCTCTGCACTCTGTATGACTGAGTGTTTTGGTATTGCACATGCGCAGTAATGATCGAGTGGGATAGCTAGGAATTGGAAACATGTTAATTGTGAAGGAATAATGTTATAATGGCCGATGCATAGGAAATGCAAGGCCGCACCAATAAAAGAGTACTTGTACAAAACCAAATGGAGACATGATTAACAGTAAGTGACTACAGTAGCACTAACTGCCAAATAACGGTATGGAATATACCCCAAATGTTGTAAATAGCTGAGAGAGCACTACACACTAGGTAGTAGCTCAATCTCAACTGATAGTAAGTCGGAAGGGAACAAGTCAATCATTGTGAAATACATAGCTGTATACACAGTAAATTGTTATGGAAGTGGATATAATTTATAACTCACCGAATTCGCTAACGGTAAGAGATACCACGCGTCGGTTGAGAAACCATTGTTACCAAGATGAAGGTGACAATTGGGGATGTACAAACAAAATAACAAATGGGGCAATTAAGCTCTACAGTTATTAGAGTTTCGCAGCAGAAACTAGTGAGCCAGTGATTCAAGTGTTGAATGTACATGGTGAACATGAGTGAATGGCTAATTATTAATGCCTAGAAGCCTAACAGGCCAGAATCGAAACCAACTAAGGTTTAAACAACTCCAATGAGAATTCTTAGTTTAGGAACTAAACCGCCAATATGGTTAAGATCCTCTAATCAGAATCCATTGTGTAATAGACCGCGTGGAAGTTAAAACACTTCATGACGGCAGAACATTTTAAGCCAATGTTTAGTGATTGATTACGTGGGCGTAATCCCTTTTTAGGGGGGTAGAGCGCAAAACCACTTAGTGTGTATTACCGTACAAGTGTACGTGATTTATGTTGTGCATAGCACAAATAATCTGTTTTCATGATTGGTGTGTGTGTTATGTAAACATACGCATTCATTCATGGTTTAATTGTGGTAATTGCGCATAGAAGATGCGAATACCATTGTGATAAGTGTGTTTGTTTGTTAATAGTTGTGTGTGATGTACAAGTGTGGGGAGTAGAGAAACTCCCGGGGAACAAAAACCCCGACAGTGTATAAATGTGAAACTGTGTGTGGTATTTTGATAAAATATATGTGTATATATACTATATAGTGATCCATGGAAGGGTATGAAACCGACATAGAACCTAGTGAGAATAAGATCCCCTAGGTAACAACATTAAAGTGAATGGAAATAACTGATAGATGAAGTTCTATCCCTTGGAGATGTATGATCATGATTAGAATGATTAAAAAGATAGAAAATTGGAAATGAGTGATTTATTTGATGCTTGAACATGAAGTGGGAAGTGGAACTTGATTTGCATGCGATCAAGGGAAGCCGAACACAAATTGGGGTGGAAGGATAGTTCGACACTGATGCTGATCACATTAGGGTTGAATGATTCTTGAAGCTCCCCTTAAGTGGTCACAAATAACCACGCTAAGAAAAGAAGCAAAGAGCATAAGTTGGACTTGGAGTTGTATGTGTTTTCAAAAGGATTTTGGATTGGTATTTATAAAGCGTTGATAAATACTTTACATAATTAAAGTTTTCTTACTTAACCTCACAAAAAAAATTCAAATTTAAGTGATTGTTTTGATCTCCCAAAGGCACGGGGACGGAAGGTGTCCATCGCGACCGGGTTCTGCGGGATCACAGTGTATATCAAAGATATTTTTGATTGCTATACATGCTATGACATGTTTGTGTGGTATGTGTAATAAATATTATTTTGACCTTGAGTTCCTAAAGTGTATGCTATTAAGACCTATGAGTCTAAATGTGTTGTGTTACATAGACCTATGTGTCTAAAGGCTGTTATGTTATCAAGACCTATGTGTCTAAATGTTGTCATGTTACCCAAGACCAGAGAGTCTAAGGGTTGTTATGTATGTGTAAATGTTGTTAAGATACCCGGACCATTGAGTCCGAGGTTATCTTGTGAATATGTTATGTTATGTATAGATGTGAATATGTTACCCGGACCATTAAGTCTGAGGTTGTGATGTAAAGTGTGTTTGGTTATGGAAGTTTTATTTCTATAAGTAATCCCCGTATTCTAATCCAAGATGTGTGGGAAGTGTAAACTTCGAGGACAAAGTTCTTTTAAGGGGGGGTAGATTGAAATATCCCAAACCTTGATATGTGGTTTAAATTAAACTTGGTATGTAAAGGCTAGTGCCTTAGAACATCAGTGAACAATTTAAACCATAGTAAAATGCAATAAAGCACTAAGATACAGTTTGAGCAAAAACATGCTTTAAGCTTGGAGTGAACTTGGTTAGGACCCAAAGAGCCTACCAAGACTAAATAATAGTCAATTATGATTTAACAAGGCAAATTAAGTCCTTAGGAAACTTTGGTAGACAGTTAAACCAAATAAAACACAAGAATATACCTTAAAGTCAATAAGAGCAAAAATGTGCTCTAAACTTGGGATTGTAACACCCCATCCAACAACAAACACACAACAACAATCCTGCAGCGGAAAAACATAATACTTCACATTACTTAACTCATTGGTGTTACACGCCGTTAACCACCCACGTGGCCAACAAGGCTATTACATAAACATTGTACCGGTCTGATGGACTAGATTCCTGAGCATCTTCACATTATTATCCCTTTCCATTAACAACAAACATACCTCCCAACTATACCGAGTATTCACAAACTGATGCCGATAACAATTTCGGTCTTACTACACTTACTGCATATATACAACTTAAGTGATTACCCATGTACACGACTACCCCGTCCTACTCCGAACGCTTCCACTCCTTGTACCTGAAATAGGAAAAGAAGAAAGGTGGCCCCCAAGGAGCTCAGCACCTTTGCTGGTATGGTAATCCCGCAGCCCACATGCTACCGGGCCACGACAACTAATTGTCGTCTTAGCATGCGGTTGATTATATTTAAATCATGCACGCAACTGTAAACACACAACACACAACATTTCGCCTCAATGGGCTCAATAAACGGATAATACATCCTTATTTGATAAGTCACTCATGGTATTCATTATCCCTAGAGTGTTTCTCCTCTAATGGAGCTACTTCCTTAAGACGACACTTACCCGTTATTCGGGTTATCCTTAAACGCCTCTTATCACAAACTGGGATTCATATCCATGATCCACATACTCCACATTTTACAACATATAACATGCATCCCATAACAACACATAACAACACTTTCACGTTTCAATGTGCACATAATAACATCGCAATAGAAATTGCATTACAACAACATCACATAACATAACGGGAACGGTCCTCTTAGGAACCGACCCAAACATTGTTAATTCACTGGTGAGCCTAGAGAATGTTGCCAGTCTCATGATAAGCTCGTTACATAACTCGTTACCGTCTCGTTAAATGAACGGATAACTTAACACAAGGTGTCTCGGATATAATGATCCAAGCACACCGTACAAACATAACATAGTATGCCCCTGTGGCCCGACGTGAGTCAGTAATAGCTTTGGTTAAGCTAAAGGGAAGGTTGAGAACCAAATTGGAAAACAACCATAACATACAGAGAATCGAACCGTTATGACATCGACTCCCATACTCACACGTGCCGGAACAGACCGGACTCCTCACTCCCCCCGTTAGCACTTGTTAGAAGTTCAACTTTGAACTTTTTAAACAATCACAAACATTGGGTTAAGTCTTGTTAGACATACACAAGGGAAGAGAGAGTCATACATTCACACACCAACATCACACACAAACATCACATAACTAACTCACGCATAACCGTGGTTAGAACGTCCCTTAGGTCGGAAACGTTATCACCGGATACCGTTCTCTCACGTTTACCTAATAGAGGTTAACTAGCCCTTCAAGCGCATTCGAGGTTACCGGTATCGGCACGTAAACACACAATAACAAAAACGACTGTAAACTCGTTTCATGATTTATCTTATAACGTGGCAAACATACAGAAAAACACATTGGCATACAAGCCGGTGTAATCCGGTAGGACACAGGTTGCAAGAAAACCATACCTGTCACCGGGGTCCACTTTATCATGTCCACTTATTTTCCTCGAGCAATTCTCGAACAACTGATAATATTACATGTACTTTTATTAACATCGGGGTAACATGATTGTTTAAAGTCTAATGCTTATAACTTTTCCCCGTTAACTTAGTTACATAACTTTACATTTTAACTTGTTTTACTTTTACATTTCAATACATTTCATTTTATAACCTTAAACATTTAAATCATCTTACTTAACTTAATCTCTTATGTCCTTTTATAATTATTTTTCTAATCATCAATACTCTCTTAATGGCATACCACTAATACCACTTAACATTCTTAAAATTTAATTTAATTTTTTTTTTTAAGGTCCGACCGACCCACCGACCGACCCACCCCCTGGGTAGGTCGGCTGCAGAGATCATCTAAGTTCACAGTTTCAGCCCGACCGACCCAGACTGGGGTCGGTCCCCTGGGTAGGTCGGCTGCAGAAACTTCCTAAGAATTGTCCAAATTGTTCCAAACTTTTCCTTAAGTCTCCCAATGTGTTGCACACACCATATGACACCTCAAACACACCTTTAGCCATGTACTAAACTCTTTAAATCACACACCAACACCATCTTATCATTCACAAATTCCTTACAAAATTCTTAGCACTTGGAATGTTTCCTCCTTAGGATTTCTAAGTGGTACTTCACCAATATTGACCACTATACCAAGGTGTTTCCTCTACACCTTAACATCATCTCTCAAACTTCTTTTCTTACTAACTAAATCTCCTTTTCACATCTTGCCTAAACATCACTTCTTCCTTGTACATCAACATTCCTAAACCTTAAACAACTTCTCCAAGACTTGAATACATTCTCAAAAACACACATTGAATTCCTAGAACTTCCAAGATAATACCTAAATCCTTGCATCACTCTAAATCACCTTAATACATGTTTTCTTCACTAGAACAAAACACTTGTTCACCTTTAACACTTCCTAGTTCACCAAAACTTGTTTAAATCACTTAGAACTTCTTATACATTTTCCAAATTTGGCCATAGCTTCTCTCATATATACTCACATCCAAACACTTAGGTTTTTACCTTATTTCATTCAAGAACACCTAAAATCCATCAAGAACTTCCTCACACACAAAACTTCACCAAATTTACACTACATCACAATATAGTGCATAAACTTAAATTGCTTGGCACCTAGGCCCTTAAATAACATGGCTCTTAGGCCCTTAAATTGCATAAACCTTAAACACTAAATTTCCACATTTAAATGCCTTCAACCTGCGAATACACACAACAATGCTCCCATCCTTTTAGTCCACCTTGTGGATAGTTTCCTAGCTCATTTTCCCATTGGCTCTTTAGGTTATTTATTAAGCAAATATAGCTCAATTCCCTAGTACAATAACCACATTAAGAGAGGTTATTTACCTCTTGTTTTTCCAAGTTTTCTCACTTGTTTTCTCTTGTTTTTTCTTGATTGAAAATCGGCAAGGAGCTTTTCACTTGTCAACCTTCTAACCATACCATATATAAGGGTAATGAGCATTAAGTTTAATACTCAAACTCATAATTAAACCCTAGGTTTACATAGTGTCTTAAACACTAAAATTGATGTTTACCTTTGGATTTTGAAAGAGAACTTGAACAAGTGGCAAGATAGGACTCCTCCTACCCTTTGAAGTTTGGATTAAGCTAAAAATATAGCAAGGTAATGCACCATTGTAAGGTGAATTTTCGGCCACACACTAAACAAGAGGAAATGTTGTTTTTCTTTGATTTTCCTCACCTTGAAGCAAGAGAATGTCAAGGCATGAAAAGGTGAGCTCAAGCTCCTTCAATGGAGAATATTCATGGCACCAAAATGGAGTTCTTGAAGATTTGAAAGAGAGAAGTGTAGAGCTTGACCTAACTAAGACAAATATGGTCTTGGAATTTGATTTGGTGCATGGAGCTAGAAGTTACAAGCATTCAAGATGGAGAATGGTATATGGCTGTAGCAAAACGAGATGGAGGGAGGATGAGGTTGGAGACGGTGGGAACCAAGAAAAAAGAAGAAAGTGAGGAGAGAGGTTTAGTTTGGAGATATTTATGTTATAAGGCATAAAGTAACTTTTCACTTTATTCTTTCTCTTTTCTTTTTTCTAGCCAGTGTGATGACTCACACACTGAAAAACCGTGACCCTTCAATATATAAGATATATATGGCCTTTGTTGACCAATTAAACAACTTATGTTGACTTATAACTTAAACTAGCACTATTTGAGCACTATTCACAAAACAAGGCACATATTTGTGAAATTTTTGATTTCCCATTTATTAGACTTCCTAATGTGATACTAAGTACACATATTAATTAAAGAGTAATGATGGTCATTTAGCCACTCAAAACTCATTTACAAGACAATTTTTCAAAAATGTGCTTTAAGACTCCTTAAAGCACTTTTTATGTCTTAACTTGTTTTCAAGCTTGGTTTTCTTTGGTAATTGATTTAATATGTTCATCAACATATTTATAAGGTATAGGTATGACCATTAGGTCTTATACAATTTTATCCCAAGCTTAGACAACATTTTTGCTCATATTGACTTTAAGGTATTTTCTTGTGTTTTATTTGGTTTAACTGTCTACCAAAGTTTCCTAAGGAATTAATTAGCCTTATTAAATCATAATTGAATATTATTAAGTCTTGGTAGGCTCTTTGGGTCCTAACCAAGTTCACTCCAAGCTTAGAGCATGTTTTTGCTCAAACTGTATCTTAGTGCTTTATTGCATTTTACTACGGTTTAAGTTGTTCACTGATGTTTCTAAGGCACTTTTTAGCCTTTACATACCATAGTTTAATATTTAAACCACATATCAAGGTTTGGGGTATTTCAGGGATAAATTTGTATAAGACCTAAAGGTCATATATATACCTTATAAATATGTTAATGAACATATTAAATCAATTACTAAAGAAAACCAAGCTTGAAAACAAGTTAAAACACAAAATGTGCTTTAAGGAGTCTTAAAGCACATTTTTGAAAAATTGTCTTGTAAATGAGTTTTGAGTGGCTAAATGTCCATCATTACTCTTTAATTAACATGTGTACTATCTAGTATCACATTTGGAAGTCTATATCAATGGGAAATCAAAAATTTCACATCTATGTGCCTTGTTTTAGTGAATAGTAACTTTAATAAGCTAGTTTGTAACATATGTTATTTTAAGTAATTTAATTGGTCAACTAAGACCAAAACACCCCTAAGTAAAGGATGGGGGCCGGTTTTATTAAGGTGAGTCACCACCATGTAAAAAAAAACAATTAAAGAAAGGAAGGAAAAGTAAGTAAAAAGAAGAAAGTTACTTTAGTACATAAATATCTTCTAAAAGTAGACTCCAAACTCCATCCTCTAATTTCCTCCACTTCCCACCATCTTGTACCTTCCTTCTTTCTCTCTTTTACGATTTGCTATAGTTCCACACAAGAACTCCATCTTTGAATGCTTGTAACTCCTAGCTCCATGGTCCAAATTCAATTTTAAGACCACCATTCTTCTAGTTAGAGCAAGCTCTACACTTCTATCTTTTCAAATCTTCAAAAGCCTCATTTTGGTGCCAAGGAGATTCACCATTGATGGAGCTTGACCTCATCTTTTCACGCCTTGTTGTTCTCCTTTGCTTCAAGGTAAGGAAACTCAAAGAAAAACCAAGTTTCCTCTCATTTTTGTACATGTCCGAAAATTCACCATTAATGGTGTCTTCTCTTGTTCTTCCATAGCTTCATTTAAATCTTCCAAGGGCTAGGAGGAGTCCTCTCTTGATGCTTATTCAAGCTCTCTTCCAATTCCAAGGTAAAACAATTACCTTAATGTGTTAAGACAATATATGTGCCTAGGGTTTACAATGAGATGAAGCATAATGCTTGAATACTCATTCTATTATTTGTACATTTTAGAAGTTGACAAACAACCAAACATCCTTACCGTTTACAAGGAAACAAAGAAAGAAGTTTGTGAGGAAAAAGGAGGTAAACAAACTATCTCAATGAAGTTTAAATGCCTTAGGAAAAATGAGCTTGATATGCTTAATAAAATACCTAAGGAGCCAATGGTAAATGAGCTAGTGAAATGCTCTCAAGGAGTTTATAAGGGCATATGTATTGTTGGGGGTATTTGCAGGTCAAAGGCATTATTATGTGGGAAATTCAGTGTTTAAGGTTTATGCAATTTAAGGGCCTAAGAGCCATGTTATTTAAGGGCCTAAGTGCAAGCAATTTAAGTTTATGCACTATATTGTGATGTAGTGTAAAATTTGGTGTATGTTGTGTGTGAGAATACTCTTGATGGATTTTAGGTGTTCTTGAATGGAATAAGGTAAAAACCTAAGTGTTTGGATGTGAGAATATACAAGAGAAGCTATGGCAAAATTTGGAAAATGTGTAAGAAGTTCTAAGTGTTTTAAATAAGTTTTGGTGAACTAGGAAGTGTTCAAGGTGAACAAATGTTTTACTAGGGAAGAAAACATGTACTAAGGCGATTTAGAGTGATACAAGGAGTTAGGTATTATCTTGGAAGTTCTAGGAATTCAATGTGTGTTTTTGAGAATGTTGATGTACAAGGAAGAAATGATGTTTAGGTAAGATGTGAAAAGGAGATTTAGTTAGTAAGAAAAGAAGTTTGAGAGATGATGTTAAGGTGTAGATGAAACACCTTGGTATAGTGGTCATTATAGGTGAAATACCACCTAGAAATCTTAAGGAGAAAAAATTCCAAGTGCTAGGAATTTTGTAAGGAATTTGTGAATGATAAGATGGTTTTGGTGTGTGATTTAAAGAGTTTAGTACATGGCTAAAGGTGTGTTTGATGTGCCAAATGATGTTATAACACATTAGGAGGCTTGAGGAAAAATTTGGAGTAAGTTTGACAATGTATGGGAAGTTTCTGCAGCCAACCTACCCAGGGGACCGACCCCAGTCTGGGTCGGTCGGGCTGAAACTGTGAACTTGGATGCTCTCTGCTGCCGACCTACCCAAGGGGTGGGTCGGTCGGTGGGTCGGTCGGACCTTAAAAAAAATTAATTAAATTTTAAGAATGTTAAGTGGTATTAGTGGTATGCCATTAAGAGAGTATTGGTGATTAGAAAAATAATTATAAAAAGACTTAAGAGATTAAGTTAAGTAAGATGATTTAAATGTTTAAGGTTATAAAATGATATGTAATGATGGGGATTGATTAGTATGTTATAAGGTTGTTTAAGACATGTTAGGTGAGTTATAAGGACAATTAAGTAGGTGGAAAGTTGGATAAAAATGTGAAAGTAAAACAAGTTAAAAATGTGAAGTTATTTAACTAGTTAACAGGGTTAACTATGAGCTTTAGACTTTAAACAATCATGTTACCCCGATGTTAATGAAAGTAATTGTAATATTACCAGTTGTTCGAGAATTGCTTGAGGAACATAAGTGGACATGATAAAGTGGACTTCGGTGACAGGTATGGTTTTCTTGCAACCTATGTCCTACCGGATTACACCGGCTTGTATGCCAATGTGTTTTTCTGTATGTTTGCCACATTGTAAGATAAAACATGTAATGAGTTTACAGTAATTCATTTATGTGGCGTGTTCAACTCCGATACCATTTAACCTCGGAAGTGTTAACCTTAGTTAACTGAGTCTAGGATCACATGAGAGTTCGGTATTCGGATTAAACGACCCGAACCATGGGACGTTCTAACCACGGCTATGCGTGTGTTAATTGTGTGATATGTGTATGAGAATGTAGGGATCTCCCTTGTGTGTTTAACCCAGTTGTAATATTGTATGGTGTGTAGATGTGATAGACTCCATAGTGGGGTTCTAACTAATATCTAAAAGTTAGTATGTACTAACAGTGGTGAGGAATCCGGTTTGGCCGGTCGCGCGTTGTTTGGGAGTGGGTATCCTTCTTAGCCTTACCCTTCTCTCTGTTATGGTTGTTTCCCTCACGGGTTATGATCTCCCATTAGCTTATTCCAAAGCTTAGCTATTCTGACTTATGATCGGTTTAGGGGGAACATGTGTTTGTGTGGTATGTTCGGGCCACAAAACCCAAACCATCTTAACTTAAGTTACTCGTCCGACTATTAGGACGGTAATGAGTGTTGTATAACGAGCTTACCATGGGGGTGACATCATTCTCTAGGCTCACCAGTGAATTAACTATGTTTGGGTCGGCTCCTAAGAGAACCGCACCCGTTATGTTATGTGTTGTTGATATGATGCAATATCTGTTGCGATGTTATTATGTGCATGTTGTAACATGAAAAGTGTTGTTATGTGTTGTCATGTGATGAATGTTATATGTTGTAAAATGTGGAGTATGTGGATCATGGAAATGAATCCCAGTTTGTGATAAGAGGCGTTTAAGGATAACCCGAATAACGGGTAAGTATCGTCTATTAAGGAAGTAGCTCCATTAGAGGAGAAACACTCTAGGGGTAAAGAATACCATGAGTGACCTATCAAGTATGGATATGTTATCTGTTGTTGAGCCCATTGAGGTGGAATGATTCGTGTTGTGTGTTTTAAGTTACATGCATGATTCAAATAAAATCAATCGCATGCTAAGACGACAATTAGTTGTGCGTGGCCCGGTAGCATGTGGGCTGCGGGATTACCATACCAGCAAAGGTGCTGAGCCCCTTGGGGGCCACCCTTTCTCTTCTTTTCCAATTTCAGGTTCAAGGAGCTGGAAGCCGTTCGAGAGTAGGACGGGGTAGTCGTTGTACATGGGTAATCATGTAAGTTGTATATATATAGTAGGTGTAGTAAGACCGAAGTTGTTATCGGCATTAGTTTGTAAATACTCAGTACAGTTGGAAGGTATGTGTATGTTTTGTTGTTAATGGAAAGGGATAATAATGTGTAGTCGCTCGGGAATCTAGTCCATCAGACCGGTACAATGTTTATGTAATAGCCTTGTTAGCCACGTGGGTGGTTAACAGCGTGTAACACCAACGAGTTAAGTAATGTGAAGTAGTATATTTTCCGCTGTAGAATGTTGTTATGTGTTTGTTGTTGGATGGGGTGTTACAGATTAAATGAACTATATAAAAATTCTGGTGCAAAAAAATATAGGTTTGGTGAATATAACCACCAAGGAATATCTTAGGTGAATATTAGTGAATTTAGATGTTACTTAAAGTGAATATAATGTTACAATATAATTTAAATAAACTTTGTAAGTACACAAATAAATAAAAGATCATACATGGTGTCAAACTGATATTAAGAACAATATGTGAGTTTAAAAGTAATCTGAAACTGAAGAGAAATGTTTTTAAAGATTTTAGAAAATATAAAATACCATTTTATGAAATTAAAGTGTGAAATGTTAAACTAGAGAAATAAAAAGGGTATTTTCATAATTATTGTAAATAATGGTCAAAGAGGTATTTGAGTGGTCAAACTTGACCACATATGATGTTTGACCAAGTTAGAAAAATAAATAAATTTATTTAATAATTTAATGAAGTATTAAGTTAAAAATGGAATTTATAAAACCATTTGTGGTGTTTGTGTAATTACCAAAAAAATTATAGAGTTGAAATATGAATATTAAGAACCTAGGGGTCCATCCGTAAATTAAAAGAATTTTTGGGCTAGTTCTAATAATTTAATTTGTTAAGGATTATAGTATATAGTTTAAGTATTAAATTATAACATTATGAAACTTATGGGGCTATATTGTAATTACCGAAAACTATGGGTTGAAAATGTAACACCTCAACTCAATCCAAATGTGGTTTCGCAACTTAACAACATATATATAAATGTCACAGCGGAATTCAATACACTCCAGGACCTTGCCACAGTCTGACTGACAGAATATACCGAACATTAGTACATACCAACCTTAACCAAATACATATCCTTCTTGCAATCCCCTCACATCCTATACATCTTACTAACTCAAATTGCCATACGAGTGTACATGCACAACTCGTAGGCCATACTTAACCCATGACACTTGTACCCCATCTTACTCTCGTGACGGCCGCCTCCTGACATTCACCGGTGTAGTAAAAACACCAAAGGGGGTCAGCACGAATGCTGGTACGATCCTCTCATGGCCCCCAAGCTAACGTGGCTACGATGACTAATTGTCGATAGCATGGAGGTTGATTAGATGCACAACATAATAGAAAGTGCAATAAACAACAAACCAATTATGAACAATCAAAGTTCAAACACAATGAACGACTTAAATGCGTTCCCTTAATTAGTAAGTCAATTATTTAACTCCTTAAGTTATGTTTCCTCTTAATCTCAGTCCAACTGTATCTTACCTCAATCTTAGTCTTATCTTAGTCTTAGAAAACAACCATCCTTTAAATAGGAATGGATGTAGCTTGTCTCAGTCTTATATTACAAACCATCCTTTAGATAGGAATGGTCGCAACTTATCTCAAACCTCATCTTAATCTTAGAATACAAACCACTCTTTAAATAGAAATGATTGTTTCTTTCCTCAATATTTATTTTTTTCGGGTCAAAAGCAACCCTAGCCAATGAGTTGTTAACTCCATTGGTTGAATAAACAACTTATCTTAAAATTTAGGATTTTGGTGATCCTACCGCACCATCTTAATGCCTTCTACCTTGGACTGGATGTCCAATGTAGCTGAGCCGGCAACCGACCCTAGGCAACAAGTCCAAAGACAAGTCCTTAAGCGGAAGTCAGATCTGCTATAGATACCGACCCCCTTTTTCCTTAGCATGCATGACCGGAGTCAGTCCCGGGTTCCTCACTCCCCCCTTAAGTTCCAGTTAGTAGAAGTCTCAAGACGATGTTTGTTGGTTAAACCTCTTTCGGTTATTAACAAACTAATATTAGAGAGCGTTCCTTAGTCTCACACAATTCCTTACTAAACGTTGGTTAGTAAGTTCTCACGGTAAGTTGTGTTAGTTTTCAAACATCACACAACAATACAATAAACATAATGTTCCTGTTGCATGCTTTATCTTGTTTAGTGAGCACACAAAAACAAATAGCACACATGCCGAGGGACACCTCGTTAGCAAGCAGGTCACAAGAAGAACTGTACCGTTCATCGTCGGTGGTTGCTTGTTTAATCTCCTTCCGGGTCCTAATTCACAAGTCCTAAAACATTCATTCAGTTTTAGGTTATTAGTTACTTAACTCATCCCAACTTACTTAACCTACTTATCCACCATTGTTCACCATCTAATTTTCACTAAGTCTTTACAGTTTTAACTTAGACTTTTAAGTGCATCATTTCTCATTGTCTCTTATACTTATTCACCCACTAAATTGTCATTAATTCCCACCAACATGTCCTTAACAACTTTATAATATCAATACTTATCAATCCCCATCATTACCTAACATTTTCCAAGCTTATACAACATTTTTAGAGTGGTTCGGGACCTTGTCCTCAACCTAAGTCCCGGACCTATACCTAGTTCAAACTCTCGGCTGTTTTAATGTGGTGGTCCGGGACTTTGTATGGGACTTAAGTCCCGGACCAATGCAAGCTAAAATCCTCGGGGGTAAATCAGGGGGTGGTTCGGAACTTCATACCAAACTTAAGTACCTGGCCATAAGGTTGTAGCAACTCTCGGCCATATTTTTAGGGTGGTCCGGGACTTTACCCTGGACTTAAGTCCCGGACCAGCTATAGATTTTTGCCCTTTTTATTTTCCTAAGTGCATTTGCACTTGTTATCTCCATCCATAAATCACCCAAACTTCATACATGATCTTAGGCATGTTCTAATACTAAAATAACCTCTTAAATTTGTCCAATTCCTTCTCTAACCTTATAACCCAATTTCTCACATACTCTCTTAACACTTGCAATATTTTCCTTACACTTCCAACATGTAAACTTTGTCTAAACTTCAACTAACCAAAGTGTTTCCTTTCCACCAATATAACTACTCCTCAAGCACCATCCTGCACAACCCATTTGCTTTACTCGCACTTCTCAAAGCTATATATAATCTAACACATGCTTACATCCTTACAAGTCATTATACCTTATTTTTCCTTCAAACTTTGTACAAGTTTCCTAGCTTCCTTCACCATGGTTTTGGTGCCTTAATTTCACCATTGGATCCCCTAGTCCCTCTTAGACATCTATGTCTCTTTTACTCAACTTACCCACCATTCTCATAATCATACACTCTTATACATTTCTAGACTTTTTCCTTGACAATTTACAACATTCTCTTACACTTTTCTCTTCCACCTCCAAGTCCACTCCTTACCATCAAGATTAGAACCTCATTAGTCCATCACTAGCATCTTCACTACTTACTCAAGCTTCCCAAAACTCTCATTGTTATATTCCCTAGTTCATAACTAAATCACCTTAAAGCATTATACATCTTTTCATCCAAATTTTTGCTCAAGTCTTATCATTTCTCTTAACATGACTTTGGTGTGTTCATATACCCACAATCCTCTAATCCCTCTAGACAACTCTAGGTCATCCTAAACCTCAAGAACTACTTAGTTAACTCATTTCCACTCAAATTCCTCTTAATGATCCCTAGTAAACCCTAGGGCATATTAACTCACCACCACCACTTAAACCCTTTTTTTTCTACTCAAATTTCGCCATAGCTTCCGTAGTATTTTATCATGCCCAAATGCATTGTTTTCCTCATTCAACCAACTCACACACATCAAGTCCTTTCTCATCTTGTTTTCTCACCCAAATCAACTCATTCACAACAAACTCAATATAATGCAATAATCTTAAATTTCATAGCACTAAGGCTCTTAAATGACATGGCTCTTAGGCCCTTAAATGACTTAAACTTAAACACTGAATTTCCCACATATAAAAGCTTTCAACCTGCAAATACACCCATCAATCTCATAGTAGTTATAATGCTCTTAAAATCCATCTTAAACTTATATTACTCACTCATTCCCATTGGCTCCTTAGTCACAAGTTCACAAGCTTGTTTAAATTCCTTTTTCCTAGGTTATATAACCCTTTACATAATGTATGCTCTAAGTCACATTAGTACCCACTTAAAACTCATCCTTTAGAACTTAAACCACCATTAGGTAAGCAATTTACCTTGTTTTCTCAAGCTTATCTTAACTTCCTCCTTAGACCTTCTTCTTGAATGAATCTCGGCCACCCATTAAATTTCCTTTGCCAATGTTCTAATCAATATTCAATGACTCACATGAGTGCTAAACAATACACTAACCTTAAGGAATGAAAACCTAGGTTAAAAATGTGTTCTAAGTATAAAAGTGGATGATTACCTTTGAAGTCTCAAGGTAGACTTGGGCATTGAATGAAAGAGGACCTCCACTAGTCCTTGGTGAATAAAACAAGCTAGAACAAGGCATAAAAACAAAGCCCCATGAGTAGTAATTTTCGGCCATGTAGAAGAAGTGGTGGAAACATGGTTTTCCTTACATTTTCAT
>CM041782.1:285021613-285090196 GCA_023374045.1 Limonium bicolor | reverse complement strand
TACCTTGAATGAATGGAGAACCAAATGGGCTCTTCAAACATGATTTTCCTCCATCAATGGAGTTTTTTCATGGCACCAAACTTGAGCTTTGGAGGATTTGAAAAGATAGGAATGAAGGCCTTGATCTAACTAAGAGAAATCTATGCTTACTTTTCAATTTGGAGCAAAGATGAACATTGGTGAGCAATTGAAGGTGGAGGCACCATGGATGGAGCTCTCTCGGTTTTGGAGCAGGGAAGGGGAAGGAAAACCGATGGAGGAAGGAGAAATGAAGAGAGAGAAGAAAAAGGTGGGCTTAAATGAAGATATTTGTTATAAAAGGGTAAATAGTCTTTCTTTTACTTTTCTTCCCTTTTTCTTTTCTTATTTGATGAAGTCTCTAATGACTCATCCCTTAGAAAACCAGCCCCCTCATTATATAAGGCTAACATGGTCTTTGTTGACCAACTAATTGACTTATGTTGACTAAAACTTAAACTAGGCACTATTTGACACTATTCACAAACTAGTGCACATATTTGTGAAATTTTTTATTTCCCATTGATTTAGACTTCCTAATGTGATACTAATTAGCACACATGTTTATTAAGATGTAATCATAGGCATTTAGCCACTCAAAACCCATTTCTAAGACAATTTCTCAAAAAGGTGCTTTAAGGAGTCTTAAAGCACATTTTATGTTTAAGCTTGTTTTTGAGCTTGATTTTCTTTGGTAATTGATTTAAAATGTCCATTGGCATATTAATAAAGTCTTATAATGGTATTTGGGTGCTAATCAAAGTCACTCCAAGCTTAGAGCATGTTTTTGCCCAAATTGCCCTTAAGGCATTCTCTTGTGTTTTCCTTGGCTTAAATTGTCTACCAATCTTTCTAAGGCCTATTTTAGCATTACTACATCATAAATTGATGTTTACTTAGCATACTTAGGTTTGGGGTATTTCAGAAAATGAGACTTAATGAAGTAAAGGGTTGTTTGGAAATTTGGATAGATTATGGGTTGATTTTGATGAATTAATAAATCAAGGATTTTAATATATAGTTTAATTATGTAAATGTAACATTTACAAAGTCTATAGGGTTATTGTGTAAATAACCGAAGTTTGAGGATGAAAAACAATTTTAAAACAGCCTAGGGGCTGTTCAGTATTTTAGAAAAATTATTATGGGAGTTTTTGAAACTAAATAAGCTAATATGTATAATATAAGGTTTTAGGTATTAAATTGTAAGTTTATGAAATAAATAGGGATAATATGTAATAAAAAGGAAGTTGTGGGAAGATAGTATAAATCTAGACAATATATTGGGGTACTGTACGTAAATACATGTATACGTATATATGTGTACATTACAATGTTTGAAAACCTTAGATTATAAATTAATAAGGTTAGTAATGTAACAAGTATAATATATGGGATAGTTTTGTAAATAATCAAAACTATGTAGGGGAAGTATTGAGATTTCCGAAAATACGTGTGTTGTTCGGAATTATATACCTATATATATGGGTATGATAATGTTTTGGAAACTTTAGGTTATAAATTAAATAAGGGTAGAAATGTAGCAAATATAATATTTGGGTTGATATTGTAATTAATCAAAATTAAATGGGGAGGATACATAGATTCCGGATTTAGAATGGGATGGAAAATATCGCATGACTTTATAAGATATATATATATATATATGTATAGTTAGCATATAATGTGTGCAAGTGTAATATATCTAGAGATTTATGAGATAAAGGGCATGAAATATGATGCAAGTACGTACAAAATCGTATAAATGTTATATGTAGGTATACACATGTATAAACGTATGAGGAATGGATAACGTTGACCATTAAATAATTAACGTCACATAACGTGTAACAAAATGACGACGAGAATTACATATACGTACGTAAGAACCTATAAACGTACATGAATATATATATATATATAAACATGGGTGTATTAATATGTACACGTAAATGTAAATATATGTAATTATATGAAAACGAATAACTGCGTTGGGTATCATGACAACCGGGAATACAACCTCCACCTAGTGAATAAATTACGGTATTGGGTAATACGTATTCGTAAGTTAAACCGTACGACAAACTATAAATCCTAAGACGTGGATACTGATAGTAGTTACATTTCTCAATAGATCGGGGTGGGATTTGAACTCCGGGAACGTAGAGGATAGACGTGCGCTCGTTTCGCTAGCTTTGCTCGTCGGTGTACGGTATGTGAATGTGTGGTCTGAAAACTCCGAGGGTTTCCTTGGGTTCCGGACGTAATTGTGTGCTTGCATGTCAGATAAACAAATGTTATGCATGTGCTTGTATGTGTTTATGTTTTCCAATCGTCAAAGTGTTTATTAACTGTGCGCGTACGTCGTTTGGACTTGTGATGTCAATTATCACCTAACTGTTATGAACTATTAGGAGAGGGACTCCAATTATCACCTTATGAGAGGGAAATACTCCTAACAGTACTAAGTGAGGAACTTAGTTTAGAGACCCGGTATTAACCGTCTCTAGAGTGATGACTCGACCTTTGAACATCACATAGCAGACTTCTAGGTTGTGTGTAAGACCCAATAGGGCATCCAATAAAAATGTGTTTTCTCCGATAACGAGATTGAATCTCCAGGAGACTAATTAAAATACGCTAACTTATGAGAGTGTGATAGTTAATTAATGAAACAATGTTCCTAAATCCTGGTCTGCATTCGTTCCAGCAGGTTGCGCATAGTGATCACTAGAGTTTTAACACCCGTTTAGGGTCTACTCTTGTTTATCTAACGAGCCGGATACGATCGTTAGTCGGAGTGTGCTACCGTTGGCACCATACCCTGGCTTCGGCCTAATGGACGTCTACCACTATTGATAAGTGAGTCCATTTACCCACCGTAGATGGCATCGGACTACTGTCCAAAATATTAATGTGTGAGGTTGAACGGGGAATTGTCCTTAACATGACACCCGTATGTTTATGTGAGATTGTGGAAGCGGGGCTTCATGTGATGGAAATAAACAAGTGAGACTAACTGGACTTCAGCTAACTCTTACATTACCATCGATTCGAATTTAATTGTTCAATTATTATTGCCGTAATAGCATGTCTTGATGTACGAATGTTTGAATACCTGTTGTGTGTTTTAATTCCGTGTTTACAGTTATGTTATAAGCATGTAAACGGTACAGCATGAAACGAACCCCATGTTAATCAAGATGGCTAAAACGACCTAAGTGGACTAAAGGGTCTAGGATCACATTTAGCATACCAGCAGTTGGCTGAGCCTTTATGGCACCCACATTTCAGGACTTAATTGAGCTATAAAGCCGGAGTGCGGGTCTTCGGGGTAGTCAACGACGTTATTTACTTATTTACTACACTATCAGAATTAGTTTATATTCAGTACGATGTAAGTATTGGGATTACCTTAGATGCTCACTTACCTTATGTATTAGTTTAAACTGAGGATGAAGTAGTATATATCTCGTTCATCACTGTGGTTAATTATTGTCGTATTTTATCATTATTCTTTTATGCTTCTTTACTCGCATAGGCGAGTAATGGCATGTGACACCCGACTGATAATTATGAGTGTTTAACTTCCATTGTGAGACGTCTTTAATTATGCTACGAGAGTGATTATTATGCGTTTAATGTGAGGGTGTTACAAAAGTGATATCAGAGCGGAGTACCGCTCTTATGACGAGATATTAGGACTAAGACAGTGAGCTTAGGATTATGGGAATACAGGAAACGTTTGTGAGGTACAAAACGTCTGTTCTTGAATGAACTAGTGTCTTAGCAACGCTAAATGCGTAACAATGTTAGCCTTAATGACATATTTGTGTTATTGACTACTATATGGTAAACTACCGAGTAATGATACGACATAGCGGATTACGGGCGTCGAGAAGAGGCATGTCGGGGGTGACGGAGGTCCTGCAACCCCGAATAGCGTTGAGATGGCAATCGTCACACTAGCTTGATAGAAGAACATCCCGGGAAACAGCAGTGGTATCCCACCCGCCGCTGCCCACACCTCGAGTAGCACCTATAGAGGCAATGTAATGGATGACGCCAAGGAGACAGAAGAATTTCTCCTATTTAGAAGACCGATGCGGTTGCTGTATTCACTACAACATCAAGACAGACAGAAGCGCTTGTGATACAATGAATCATTAAGGACCGGAGGTCCTGATAGTTACGTACTATCTAGAAGCATACTTATACGCAGTGAAGAATGTACATTAAACCTTACTTTGAAGAAGGAGAGGAATCCATAGGACAATCGGGTCGGCTTATAATCAGACACCTAAACCCTGTCCAATTAACCCTAGGAAAGCACGCGCGGGTGCACCTGAAGATCGAAAGATAGAAAAAACGAGTTTTAGACGAATATCAAAATGCATAACATACGTAACCAAGGACTGTATGGAAGTCTCTCACAGAAAGGGAATAGCTTCAACCGAATACAACCTAGAAGGCTGAGTAAAACCTGACCTACAATCAAAATGACCATATGAGCTTACGAGCTAAACTCCTAAAATTACTACAACACAACGCCCAGGAAGAGGAAGTCGTACCAAGGACAACTAGGGTACTCCATCTGCTGGACCCGTAGCACCACGAGGTAGCCACACGGAGCAGACCCCAGCCGATATGAGCAACTAGAAGGGGAAAGGAGTCACTAGAGGAAGAATACCCTGAATTTTGTGGGAACCTTAGGTGCTGGTACTAGTACGCAGCGCGATCTAGGTAACCGGTCATCCTTAACTTAATGAATTGTCTGCATGAACATGCGTCTGAAACCTCCTCCTACCATGAAGGAGTTTACAGCAAAACTCAGAAAGAGCCTAACTCAGAGAACCTAGAAATAAAATTACCTTAGGAAACTTACCATACCTTAACGAATCGAAATAATTCCAATACTATCCTTTTCAAAACAAATCATTTAAATCATACTCAAACGACAAAACGTCAATGAGACTAATAAGTACAACACCGATGATTCAACCTGCATAGCGCTCTTTCTACGGCAAGCGCTATAACAAGCAATATACTAACGTTTCTGTCTACCTCGCGCACTTGCTACTGCAAGTGCTGCAACTATAACTACAACTGCAACTATGACTGCAACTATAACTGTAACTATAATGGCTAATACAACTTAATTATACAAACCGCGTAGGCCACAGGTACAACACCATGGCTACCAGTAACCACTAAACATTCGTACAATTTCTGTACAAATTCATAGCTATAACTTGTCACCATAGGACCACAAAACCCATAAAATGCGAGGCCCAAAACTTTGGAAGGACCTGTTGAGTCCGACCATTACAACTAAAAGGCATACACCAGCCCATAACAAACTACACTCATTAAACAAAATAAATCAATAACATCAGCTTATGAGCCAAACACCATAAAATACTAAATTATTTAATGGTTTAAAAACTGACGTGGGAGGTGGAACTTGATCCAGTACAGGTCAAGGGAAGCTGAACACAAATTGGGGCGGAAGGATAGTTCGACACTGATACTGCTCACATCAGGGTCGGATGATTCCTGAAACTCTCTACAAGTGGCCACAATTAATCACAATAGGAATAGACAAGGAACTGAAGTATACCAGCTACAAACAACTAAAACACATCAAATCTAATGAATAAGGTACTAAATATGAATACTCGTGAATAACAGTTCACTCCCGAATGTATGTATATAAAGACTGGTGGTGGAACATAATCAAGTAACAATTTGGGCCGATGCTACGCCCATAATGACATACACTAACATATCATAAATATTGGAAGAAGATAAGAACATAAGATTAAACATATTACACTGCAACACCATTATTACTTAAACCAAATCGCAACCATAGGCGCGGATAGTGTTGAGCAACTAAATAATTAACACTCTGTGCACTGTCCTTACCAAGGAGTGCCATAACCAACAAGGAATGAACATATATCAAGATATAATTATACATTGTTATTCCATTTGATCACACTGATCATTGGACGAGGTTCCAAGTAAAAAGGAATGGCTACTGCCATTGGCGTTCCGCCAAACAATAGGTGACAAAAAGGAATACGTATTTAAAGACATGTCGTCTATTAACATGCCGACTGTCAATGATAATGACGATATGAGTTAAACAATGGCAAAAAAAAAGCCTAAACAATACAAGGCAACAAGCCTAAACGCTATAAAACACAAGTCTAAGTAAAAGGACCCAATGTACGATTAGAAGGACACAAGTCTAGGAGAACAAAGGTACCGCCTCCGACTATCTTTCAATATATACCAATTGAACAATAACATCTAATATGACATGTCAAGTAATGAAAACTGGTTAAAACCAGACCACAATAAAGACTTTCATAAAAAGAAGAGAACATGAGTCTTCACCATGAAATCTGGAATTACACCAAATGATGTAACCCAAATATAGGGTAAGGTTAGAAGGACTATAATACGCACCATAAATAATGTGCATAACCTACTAACTAATAAACAAGGTCAGGAAACAATAAAAAAAATCACCAAACCACGCACATGGTAACCAGATAACTATAATTTGAGGTCAACACATAAGTAACTCCAATAAAGGACTTACTAAGTAATGTGACAACAGTATTTATCAATACAAGAGGTCATAAATTCCTTTTAAACTTTAATGAATTCATGTCAATAACATAACCAATGGAAGAGGAGAAAAAACACCTCGTACCATTACGATGTAAACCCCACCATTAGGGCAAAATATTGCAAACACTTGATGATTAAAAGACATGTAATCATACCCATTGGGTTGGGAACCTAGGGAACCAAAAAATTCCCTCGGGATACACCCCCAATACCAAGTAAAAGGGAGATTGACAACAGAATACTTCATGAACGCGTGACGAACACCACGAGTATACACAACGAGATATGGGACGACCGCACTCCATAGGAGCTTGTGGGCTTAACCGACTTATTTATAAGTTAGTCAAGTAAGTAGCAATGTATCAGTAAGGTACCCCATACATGTAGAAAAGTATTATAAGAAATGCAAGAAGGTGTCAACTCCATACCAAGGTTAAAGATGCAAATCCAGACCAGTGCAAATAATTACCTCAACAAATTAACGAGAAGAGTTCCAATTAAACCAACGAGATTACCGGAACCAAACCTTGAAAATAACACGACTAAGTCATGACGCCGCAAAAGAACGGTTAACGCAATAACATTAAGAAAACCTCTCGAATGAGGAGAGAGTTGATAGTCAACCTAATGACAAGCATGTAAAACCCATTGAATGGGTGATTAAACATAATTAGAACCCTCATAAGGTTCAATAACTTCTCACACCAACACAATACTTAGCACACAAAAGAACCTACTTAATAATGGAAATCGCCACCCGTAAGAAGGACATAAGAGAGTTACTCTCCAACAGAGAACATAATACAATATCGTATGATGTAACAATCTCATATGCCCACATTAAAGGCAGCAGTACGTTTCACCCGGAAAGGGGCTGAATATAAGTGCACCAATATACAATAAAAGAAAGGCAAGCTGACACGCTAGCAGATGCCCAAGCTATTAATCAAACATCACAATAATTTATAACTATCGAATTGACTAAAATATGGTACGCACAGAAGCGACCATTATAAATAGCCATTAGAATGGATACTTTGGCAAACACAGACGAGTGAAACTTATGTAGAACTCAAATGATGAGAAACAAAAATTGAAGGCAGGCTACACAATAGCCTAGACTGTTCAAAGATACACTCCAAAATAAATACGACGTTCAACGCTATAATCCACACAGGAACTCAAACATACAATTGCATTCCTGTGAACAACATGAAAAATAGAAAATATATAGAATATACCAGAGGGAAAAATGCCTCAACTGCCAAAGAGCATACCCATACGGGATGCCGAAAAATGCAAGGCTCAATATGAACACAACAATGGATTTCACTAGCAAAAGCGGGGCGAATCATACAAATATTGGTGTAAGACCAATATACAAAAAATACAATATACAACAACGCGAAGCACATAACAAATATTACAGTTAATGTGTTACTCCGGAACAAAACAACTTGAAGATAAGAGATGACAAGAATTATCTCTGTGAATTCATAAGCCAATACTGAAATACCCCTAACCTTAAAAACTTAATTAAATGATCTATTAATGATCTAAGATGGTTAATAAACATCTAAATACCATTGGGGAACAATCTAAAGATCTCAACAAGGCAAAACATGCTTTAAGATCGGTAAGGCCAAAAATGTGCTTTAAGACACCATAAAGATTGTATGACCTCAAATAGGATCCAAAGTGGATTCCTAAGTATTATAATGAAGTAAGGAACACAACAAAACTGTTCTCAAAGAAAACTAAGCTCAGAAACACCCTGTGACACAAAATGTGCACTAAAACACCTTAAAGCACGTTTTTGTGTATGAGCTCAAAGATAATGACTTTTTGTCATTTTAAAGACTGAAGTATATCATTTAAATCATTAATTTGACATGATAGACTATATTTTAAAGTCAAAATCAAAGTTTGAAAATAAAATCAAAATATGACATTTATTTGTGAATAGTAACCCAAATAGTGCATTTTTAAGCATATTGACCAAGTTTGGTCAATGGTCAATTAATTGACCATTCTTATCCTTTGGCTGTCGGCAGGCAAGGAGGAGGGAGGACAGCACACACAGCATTAATGCTAAATATCTACTTAATGTGATGATTCACCATTTTACTATTCCTTTTTTTACATTTTAACCATTTAAACACCTTTCCTCTCATTCTCTTGCCTCTTGTCCCATTCCAGCCGAGCCCTTAGCTCTTCCAAACTCTCTCAAGCTGTGTTCTTGAGTGTGTAAGACAAATCAATCTCTTAAGCACCTAAGGTAATGGTTTAAGACATATTTTAGCTCTTTTTCTTCATCTCTTCATTACCTACACTTGGAGTGAAATACCCCGTAATTAAAAATAGTGATTAATTAGGCTAATGAGTGATTTAGAGGCTTAATTAAGTATAAATAATCATGAGGGAACAAATTCCGAAGAAAACGGATCCTTAAAACGGATTAAAATCACTAACGAACCTTAAAGCGCGTTTTTCGAGGTAACCGGGAAAACGTGTCTTTAAGCGGGTCAAATAGACTCGTAACAATTTTGGTCAACTAAATAATCATTAATAAATATTAGTGAAGCTCTAGAACCAATAAAATCAATAAAACGAGAAATTAGTAAAAACTGTCAAAAACGGGAAGTTGTGGGGTAGAAACATAAATAACCAAAACTTATGTCTCCAATAATGTAAAAAGAATTATTAAAACCCTCATGGGCTGTGTGCTGTCCGATTTTACCCTACTCACACACACACACTACTCTCTTTTTACTCACAAAAGACAAAAGCAATTAAAAATCAAAAAGTAACACACTAATACCTATCTCACTCTCTCTCCTACCCCACACTCTCTTCACTCACGTAATACCCCTCTCCCTCACTCTCTCTTTTCTTCCTTTCTTCTTCCCATGCGATTTCCATGGTGAAATGAGCAAACCCACACAAAACTCTACTTCTCTCCTCTTGTAACCCTCTCAAACCTCTTCCAAAAATTATAAAAACTACACCATTGTCTTCCTCTCCTCAAGAGCAACATTTCCCTCATTTCAAAATCCGGAAAAGAGCATTTTCGTTTTTATGGGTATGCCCCATTTCGAGCTTCAAGACTACCATTAGCACCACCTCCTTCTCCTTGTTCTATTAAGGTGAAAATCTTCTTGAAACTCCACCTTTTTCTAGCTCTTAAGGGCAAAACGAAATTTGAAGTTAAACCCTTGCTTGCTTCTTTACGCTAGCCGATTTTGGCCTTGTTGGTGGAGTTGGAATCTTGTTCTTGAGCCACTCCAAGCCTTGATTTGCACCCTTGGAAGGTAAGGAATTTTCTAAACCCTAAAACCCACATTAAAAGCTTAAATAATGTTAGGGTTAATTTTTAGTATTGAATGGTGTATTTATGAATGGGTTGTAATGTTAGATTGTTGAGAAACTATAACCGGTAGAGAGAGGGAGAGAAGGAAGAAGGAAGAAGCAAGATGAAGAAAAGAAACTAGTAGAAGAGAACAAGGTAATTATACTAATCTTTGTGTAGTCTTGTATATGTATGTGTAACAGATTTTAGAAGTTTGAATTTAGTAATGAAAATGGTATTGTGTAGTAGAGTAATGTATAAGAGAATGTAAGTGTTTTAAACCCTTCAAAGACATTTTAAAAACTGTTACAAACTAGCTTGGGAATGAGATGTTGTGCAGGAATTTTTAAGAGTGTTTTAGTGTTAGTAATTGTGTATGGGAGCCTTGTATAATGATATTGTGTATAAACAGGTGAGATGATCATATATGAGTGTGAAACAATGTGGTGAGAGTGTAAAAATATAAGGGAGACTATGGCAAAATTTGCCTAGGATTAGAACACTTAGTGGATTAGAAACTAGGTGAATGAGATGTGTTGTAACAGATTTTGTTTGAGGAAGATAGAGGGTAAGTTGAGAGAGATTGTTAATGTATTCTAAATGCATTAGGAGTGTTAGAAATGTCAATAGAAGAGGGAGATATAGAAGAGGAGTGTAATTGTCAAAATCTGTAGCATAATGTAGTAAGGGAAGAAACAATGTGAGTGTTGAGTTGAAACTTGGAAAAATTAGGTGAGTGAGTTAGTATAGAAATGTGTAAGGAGTTAAGGAATGAACTAAGGTGTATTAGGAGGTTTAATTAGTGTTATAACATGTGGGAATAAGTGTAGGAACAATGGGGAAGTAATGGGTGAAAGAGAGGATTGAAAACAGAAATAAAAATGCAAAAACTGGGCCGGACCGACCTTGGGACCGGACTTGCAAGGTCGGTCGAGCCCAGATTTACAAAGACGGGAAAGCTTCTGGAATGGACCGAACTTGCGACCGGACTTGCAAGTTCGGTCGGACCAGAGAATTCTCCCGTCTGTAACCTACTGGAATGGACCGACCTTGCGACCGGACTTGCAAGGTCGGTCGACTCAAAATTTTTCCGTCGAGTAAGCTACTGGAATGGACCGACCTTGCGACCGGACTTGCAAGGTCGGTCGGGCTAAAAATTTCACCAGGTAACTCACTGGAGTGGACCGACCTTGGGACCGGACTTGCAAGGTCGGTCGGCCCTGTAATTTTCCAGCGTAATTCCTTACTGACTTCGACCGACCTTGGGACCGACCCTGGGTAAGGTCGGTCGAGTCATACAAAAAAAAATTTTAATTAAATAATATTATATATATATATATATATGTATACCCACATGTATATTATGTATATGTATGTAAGCTTGCCAAATCTTAAGTAAGAAAATAAAACTTAACGTAATGAAAAATAAGTAAGTAATGCGTAGGTGTAAGAAGTATAAGGACATAGTAAGTATGAGTTAAGTTAATGATAGTTAGATTAATCATTCAATTGTATGTATATAATAGGACTTGATTTGTGACACCGGAAGACGTTCGGAAACACGTACAACGGTGAACGGTATGAATTCCTCATGCCCCGTATGCTATCTTGGTTACTCTGATTTGTGTGTTGTGTGCTAATTGATCACCAAATAAGATAAATGCACGAATCGGAGTTATCATGTTTACTTGTGAATATGTAGTGTTGTATATTGTGGTATATTTTCTTTAAATCTCAGTTTGTATAATTCATGAAATGTATGGATGATAATGAATGTGTGTATGTATGTTGTATTGCATCGTGACCGATTGTTTGTGTGAATGGACTTTTAACTTATTCCTAACAAGCTAACCATCCTAACTTAAATTGGTAATTAAATTGGAATGAGTAGAAGTCCGATATAGTTTCGGCCACGCGTGAGGATGAGGAGACACAAGAGGTTGGATCCGATTCCTGACTCTTAAACTGGTCCGCGGCCCAAATCCCTTAAGTGGGTAGCATCCCGGATTGGTGAGTCAAGTAAATCCCGGAGGTGGGACGGAGTAGTCCCCAGGGCCGGAGGTCCCGACGAATTAACTTGAGTATAAGCAAGTAAGTAAGAATGAGTAAGTAAAGTAAATGAAAGTAAGTAAGTGTAAGTAAGAGTAAGTAACGAGTAAAAGAGTAAAAGCATTCCGATTAACCCGGGTGCGTAATTTGGCTAACCTTGTGAAGGTAAGTATTGTGAGCATTATTGTATTGTTGCCTTGGAATGAATGATGTATTGTGAACGAATGTATGTTGTATGCAAAGCATTATGTATGAATTAAATGAACAGCATGTTTAGTGGACGTCAAATAGTCGGCGTGCCCTAGCTAGCACGCGGTATATGCGGAGTTCATGCGCAGCTTTTGTTGAGCCCCTAGGGCACCTTTTTACTAACGCAGGTACACGAGAAGGGAAAGCTGTGAAGTGTTGAAGCTTTTTCTTTTGTCTTCTTTTGATTGTAAACATTGAACTGAATGGTGTCACGATAGTACATGGCTGTAGTTTTTGATTAGCCGTGTACCATGGGGTACACCTTTTGGATATTGGGAAAGGCTGATGATTGGTAAGATGAGTAGAGGTTAAACTCATTCTTTTGGGAAGTATTGGATGTAATTATACACTTTAAATACTCGGTGATCCAAGATTGAAAGCATGTTATATTCCGGTAATGGTAAGTAATATTTAGTAGCTCGGTATATTATTGTCATCAGACCGTCACTGTAAGTAGAATAGCCTAGCTAGCCGTATGGGCGGTTAGCGGCGTTGTATCACCCCGCTGTAGTAAGTAGTAGTCTTCCGCTGCGTACTGATAGGATTAAGAGGATGATTGGACGGTAAGATAGGATTAACGGTTGGGGTGTTTACAAAAAGTGGTATCAGAGCATAGTTACGCTCTGATGTCTATAGTACCGAGCATAGGGAATTACCGAGTTAGGATTTCAACCGTCTTAAGAATACTTAGAAACCTAACTAGGAACTACCGTTGTTAACAACGGATACCCTTGACGTTCTTAGGAACGATACTTGTTTAAATTTCAAGACCCTTGAGTCATATCTTGCGGAGCCTAATGTAACTGCTAAATGTTCAGATGTCAGGAGAGGTCCAGGTCGCCCTAGAGGAGGGGCAACGACGGACCCGACACACAGACGATAGCTGAAATCGTCGCTGCCACGGTAGCACAGATGCTACCCCAAGTAATCCAAGCAATGCAACAAAACCAGCAAAACAACAGAACCAAGCGGGACCAATCCCTCCCCCCCACCCAGAGAAGCGAACTGGGTAAAAGCTGTAGCGGAACTCCGCCCTCCTTGCTTTAGGGGCAGAGTGATCCGGCTAAGCTCGAAGCCTACATCTCCGAGATGGAGACGGTGTTCAAAACCCTCGAAGCTCCTGCTGGAGTTCGAGTCAGAGTTGCTGCTTATTATCTGAAAGATGCAGCCATGGATTGGTGGAAGCTAGTCAAGCACGAGCACGTCAATGACCCCACATTCGATTGGGAGTCTTTTGCATCACTCCTCCTCCGATCCAAGTACTATCCAGAGCACGTAAAGACTAAGAAAAGGCTAGAGCTAGATGCCTTGAAGATGACAGACAAGATGTCTATGGATGAGTACTACCGCACCTTCACTTCCATTCTCCGTCTTCTCCCTGATCTAGGATACACCGGCCAGGTGTTGGTCGATCGCTTCTATGGCGGTCTGAGCCATCGCCTTCGGTACGGTATGGGCTACACATGATTTACCTCCCTTCAGGTAAATATCGGTTAACCCTTAGTATCATTTCAATTCCTTGAATTCCTTAAATTCCTTGAATTCTTTGAGTCTTTCCTTATCCTTCTTAAATGAGAATCCCGGCTAATACCTGAAACTTCAGGAGTGTTATCATGCGGCTTCTCGCGTTGAAATCACTTGCCAACTAAGGGATGAAGAAACCGCGCTGAAGCGCAAGGCCAACTACAAGAACACCAATGGCGAGGAGCAGAACCAGGGTAAAAGCTGGAAAAAGAAGAAGGGAAATTTCTTTCAGCAATCCCAAAAGAAATTCCCAAGTGAAAGCAGTGCCCATGCTGAGCAGGACAAACCGGTTGAACTTCTTCAACTCGGTTCATCTGCACCGGTGGCAGCAAAGCCACTAAGATCATACCCACCTAAGGGTAAAGTTCTATTTCTAATTCATATTCGTATCAGTATCATATCTAGTATATCCACGCACACATGTGCTAACCCTCTACATCTTAGGTTCTGGCTCCGGTTCCACCAAAACCTTCTCAGATGGCCGCACCTATGTGTGCAGAAAGTGCAACCAGGACCATCCCGGCAAGGATTGCTATGGGAGAGAAATCAAATGCTACAACTGCCAGAAACCCGGGCACACAGCCAATAAATGCCCAGAGAACGCCAAGCCAAAAGGGAACTACCAAAGCTACGTGCAGAGGGAAGGCAAGGAGGTTGCATCTGGTGATGCACCAGCCCAGCAGGCACCACAGGGACAGGGATCCCGGGGACCTCAGAGGGGTGCACCTCAGAGGTAGCCTGTCCTTCATGTCATAGACCGTGACGGGTCCGGTTCTAAGTTCGGCCCAGGTAAATATCTAAACCTTGAATCCTTGAAGTAGCATGTCTAAGTATTAGAGTAACTGTATGAGTGAATGCATGAGTAAGTAAATTGAAGTGTGTATTAAGCATGAGATGAAGTAGTTGAAACTAGTACTCACCGTAGACGAAATTTATAACCATAGGAAGCTTTAGTATCTGTTATCCGATACCGGTAAACCTGAATCAAGAAGAGATCGACATCACCAACACTACACTACACACCAATGAACAGTGTCAGGTCATCCGACCAGGTATGATTTTATTAAGGGGATACCTGACACCCGAAGCGCAAATCTCAATCATTCGACGATGCAACGAGCTAGGAACGGGTCAAGGTGGATTTTACACACCCGAATTCCCCGGTGGAGCGAAGATGAAGCTAAAAATGATGTGCTTGGGAAAGGACTGAAATCCTTATACCAAGACATACCAGGAGACACGAACACAAGATGGAGTGACGCCACCGACAATACCACCAGAGTTTCAGACACTCGTCGCACAAGCAGTAGAACTTGCACAACAATGCGAACATGAACCGATCCCCGCACTTGAAGCGGACCTCTGTATTGTCAACTTCTATGAGAAAGAAGGACGACTTGGGTTACACCAAGAGAAGGACGAGACAGCGGAATCTCTTGAACGAGGAGTGCCCGTAGTGTCTTGGTCCATTGGTGATGACGCCATATTTATGTATAGCGAGCAGAAGCGTGTGGACCTTGCACAGAAACTGGTACTGAGATCAGGAGATGTCCTAATCATGGGTGGAAACTCTAGGATGCTGTATCACGGGATCAACAAGATCAAGTTGAATACGGCACCGCCGGTAATAATCAATGCCACATACATGAAACCAGGACGCCTGAACCTTACCTTTAGAAAGTATTAAATTCATAGTATCATGTAATCTATTAGTAACGTGTATTAGAGACACGGTATGTATGATGGTTGGTTTATCAATAAAGAGCAGTGTTGATTTAATTCCACTTGTGTCCACCATCAATACTTATCCAATTGTGAATCCAATAGGTTGTGGACTCAGTACCGAAGGTAACCTGAGCATCCTCACCGAAGCACAAGCCGGCAGAAGCGGCACCATCTTAACGGGAACCTTCCCAGTGAACGGCATTGATGCCAATGTGTTATTCGACTCCGGCACCTCTCACACTTTTGTATCACCATCCTTTGTGAAGAGGTTGAAGCTAGATGCGGATGAGCTACCGAACTTCATGGTTACTCTCCCATCGAAGGAGCGAGTAAAATGCACCAAATATTATCAATCAGCCACCATCAAAATAAAAAACGAAGCGTTTCCCATTTCCTTCATCGAGTTTAATGGATTGGGATTCGACTTAATCATTGGAATGAATTGGTTGGAGTGGCACAAGGGTAGAATCCTCTGCGGCGAGCATCGACTGCTGCTCAAGAGTCCTTCTGGGGTTACTGTATCTTACCGCCAGAGACCGAGAGAGCCTTCGACCACACTCATATCTGCTATGGCCATGTACCGGGAGCTCAGAAAGGGCCAAGAGGTGTACTTATGTTATGTGCAAGACCAGGAAAGAGATCCAGAGTTCAGTGACGATGTACCCATTGTATCCGAATTTCCCGATGTATTCCCTAAGGAGCTACCCGGCATGCCACCTCCGAGAGCAGTGGAATTTGAAATTGATCTTTTGCCAGGTACCGGTCCCATTGCTAGGGCACCGTACCGCATGGCACCTGCTGAAATGACAGAGTTGAAAGAGCAGTTGCGCGATCTTCTCGACAAAGGGTTTATACGCCCGAGCGTATCACCCTGGGGAGCACCGGTTCTCTTCGTGAAGAAGAAGGACGGTAGCCTCCGACTTTGTATTGACTACCGCGAGCTGAATGCGGTCACAGTCAAGAATAAATACCCATTGCCACCCATCAACGACCTATTCGATCAGCTGAAAGGAGCATCAGTCTTCTCCAAGATTGACCTCCGTTCTGGGTATCATCAGATTGCTATCAAAGAGCAAGATATCGAGAAAACGGCATTCCGTACCAGATATGGCCACTATGAATTCACAGTCATGCCATTCGGTTTGTCAAATGCACCAACAAAATTCATGGACCTCATGAATCGTTTATTCAGTGAGCAGTTGGACACTTCAGTGGTTGTCTTCATCGACGACATACTTGTATATTCCAAATCAGCAGAAGAGCATGAATTTCATTTGAGGAAAGTACTTGAGACACTGCGCGAGAACCAGCTGTATGCGAAGTTCTCCAAGTGCGAGTTCTGGCTAGATCAGGTATCATTCCTTGGTCACGTCATCTCGAGCGCGGGTATCTCAGTGGACCCTTCTAAGATTGAAGCTGTACGATCATGGCCTAGACCCAAGACTGTTACCGACATTAGGAGCTTTCTTGGTCTAGCCGGTTACTACCGGAGATTTGTAAAGGACTTCTCGAAAGTCGCTAAGCCCATGACTACACTGATGAAGAAAGATGCACCGTTTGTAGGGATAGACGAGTGCGAGTTATCATTTCAGAAACTAAAAGACTCATTGACCTCAGCGCCTGTCCTTACTCTTCCAGAGGGCACAAAGGGATTTGAGGTGTATTGTGATGCATCAGGCAAAGGAATGGGATGCGTACTCATGCAGCATGGCAAGGTTGTAGCTTATGCCTCCCGCCAGCTGAAAAAGCATGAGGAGAATTACCCGACTCACGACTTAGAGTTAGGAGCCATTGTCTTCGCCTTGAAGATATGGCGACACTATCTCTATGGGGTAAGCATCACCATCTACTCGGACCATAAGAGCTTACAGTATGTATTCACGCAGAAAGAACTGAATTTGAGACAGAGAAGATGGATGGAATTTCTTTCAGATTATGACATCAACTTGCAGTATAAGGAAGGGAAGGCAAACATCGTAGCCGACGCCCTGAGTCGTCGAGCACACTCACTCCATTCGCTACTCGCTTCTTCTAGCTTGGTTGACAAGGTGCGAGATGCTCAGTTGAGCGACCCTTACCTAACCGAAATCAGACAAAAGATCGAGAATGGTACATTTGAGAAGAAGAAGTATGATTTCAAGCTACATGAAGATGGTTTGATTCGGTTGAATGGCAGGCTATGCGTCCGCCGAAGCAATGCTGAGCTAAGGGATCGCATCCTGCGAGAGTCACACAGTTCCACATTGTCAGTCCATCCGGGAGCCTCCAAGATGTACAAAGACATGAAGAGGTACTTTTGGTGGTCTGGAATGAAGTCGGATGTGACCGAATTTGTATTGAGATGCTTAACATGCCAGAAGGTAAAATTTGAACATCGTAGACCGGGCGGAATGGTACAATCGATGCCAGTTCCGGAGTGTAAATTTCACGATATCTCCATGGATTTTGTTGTAGGACTCGCACCTGCCAGGGGAGGACTCAACATGATCTGGGTTGTAGTCGACCGCCTTACCAAGGTTGCTAGATTCATACCGATGAAGGACACCTGGAAGGTAGTGAAGCTAGCTGAGCTATTCGACAAGGAGATCATCAGACATCACGGAGTCCCGAAAACCATAGTATCTGACCGCGACACCAGATTTCTTTCGAGATACTGGAGAGCTACACGGGAAGCGCTGGGTACAGAATTGAAGTTGAGTACCGCCTTCCATCCTCAGACCGATGGTCAGACAGAAAGGACCATCCAGACACTGGAGGACATGCTTCGGGCATGTGCCTTAGACTTTCAGGGAGTTGGTTAGATAAGCTTCATCTTATCGAGTTTTCTTACAATAATAGCTATCATGCTTCGATTAAGATGTCGCCTTTCCAAGCTCTATACGGTAGACCTTGCCGTACACCTTTGTGTTGGGATGAGTCGAGTGAAGCGGTCATCATAGGACCGGAATACCTTGAGCAAGTATGAAATACCCCAAATCTAAATAATATTATTAAATCATTATTTATTGGAATATAATCCAAATATGAATCATTTCACGTACGCATGCAAACCCATGCATGAAAAGGTTACGTAAAAATAGTCGTTTCTTCATAAACGCTAAAACGCCTTAGAAGCATATGGTCAAACATGACCTTGTATGACCCTCTAATATTCAAACCAAATGGTCATACAATTATTATATGAATATACAAATATATTCCCTAAGCTAAATTCAGTCAAAAACGCAAAACGCTCGGGAGTGCTCACGCCCGCTCCTTAAAGCACGAAAAGTCCGGAGGAGTGCCGAGGTGGCACGAACTCCTATAAAATTAATTCCTTGAGTTCCTAACATCATTATTAACCATTATAAAGAGAACCCACGAAGTGGTTTCTCAAAATTCAGCAAAAACCACAGGAGGATTTCTTAGCGCTCCTTTTTGCCCGGGTGTGTCCCGATGGCCCGTAAATTATGTCACGGGTGGATGTAACCCCATATAACCCAATTTAACATCTTAGTATATGTTTATTTACTATAATAAGTGTTTACAAACACTTGGAACTCATAAAAACAAATTGTTTCCCAAAATTTCCTTAGAGCACAAAACACACCTTCGGGTGTCACGAAAACGCGTTTTTACGCAATTGCCTTGTAGTTTTTGACATGCCACGAAATTGGTAATCTTAAATAGGGTTAAAATGACCTTCTAAATCAGTTGGTGTGACTAGTCAACAAGACTCTCTATAGGGCCGATTTTGAGAGCAAAAACTAGTATAAATTGCATTAAAAGTTTGTAAAAGGCATAGAACATGGTGACTCACACCTTCCCATGTGTTATATTACTTAATGTCAAAGTATGTAGGTCTCATATGACCAGCAAGCTGTCGAAATTAGGCCATGGAATAAGGCCATGTGAGCTAGAACAAAAACAAATGAGAAAAAGCAAAAAGTAGATCTAGAATTCACTTTTCTAGATTCCTTCTTTTCCATGTGACCTAACATGCTTGTCCTTGCTCTTCAATGTCAATTAAGACACCCCATTTGACCCTTGAATTCGTGACTCTACAAGAGGAAGAAGACAAGCCTAACTTAGAAAAATCAAAAATAACTTACCTAAATTACCTTGTCTTCTAGCTCACAATTATTTCCTTTCCAACTCTTGCCTTGTCACACACCACATGCACGAAATTATTGGAAAGGAGGATTTTATTGAGCCAATAACCATGTAATAACTAAGGAAAAGTAAAGTCATTTGACATTAAAAATTGACAAAGCAAAAATCAAATTCCAAATGCATTTTCTTACCTTATACAATTCGTGAGTCTCATTCTTCTCCTTGCCCTCTTCATCCACGAATTGGTAAGGCTCCCTAGCTCTCTCTTCTAGCTTCATCTTCTTCCTTTGAAGCTCTTAAGTCCATTAATGGAGTTTTAACTTCTATCTTCTCATCTTTAAGGTAATTCCTAGCATTTCTTGTCAAACCTTGAACAAACTCTTCCTAGCATATCAACAAGGGTTCGGCATCAATTAGTTTATCCAAGGAGGTTGTCCTAACCAACATTAAACCAAGGAGCATCTCAAGGTTATCTTAAGTAGTTTCAAGCTTGAAAATCCTTAAAGCACATTTTATTGTGTAACCGATTTCAATCTCTTCTAAGGCTCTTTTCTTCTTCATTTTTCATGAAGGAAAACTTGTTCATCATCCACCATTAGTGAGCCGAAATTATAAGGAGAAAAGCTTAAGGTAAATTCTTTTAAAACTACTTACAAATCTACTTAAGATCTTTATTCAAGATCTAACTCCTAACTCCTTCACCACTTGTATATAACCGAAGTGGAGCATCAAAATTCCCTTGGAGAAAGCTTGGAGATTCAAGAGGAGTTCAAGCACTTTAACCACCTTGTTAAGAAGTAAGTTTACTAGTAAATCTTTATGTTATAAGCTTTGTTAAGACCGAAACTATATGGTATTATATGCCAAAAATACAATCTATAACTTATATAGAAAATATTTACCTTAAGACACATTTTTGTGTCACAAAATTTAGTTATGTCACATATTAATTCAAGCCGAATTATCAAGGGCAAAAATGCTTATTTTTGAGCTAAGAATCTATATAAGACATTACAATAATTTTTACATGAGTTATATAACTCCTATGAATTTATGTATAATTATTATGACATATAAGTCCACTTTTATATACTATATGGTCACCAAATAAATATGGCCGAATGTACTAATTGATAAATAGGTATTAATGACCTACTTAGGTATATAAACTTATATCACAAAGTTTGGTGAGCTAAAAATTTTCATTAGTGCTTAAATGGCTAATTAATTAAGTTAAGTGGCTTAAATGTAATTTTTACAAAATTTAGTGTATATATTGTGAAAGCCGAGAGCTAAAGGGGTATTTGGTGAAATTATAATATAATAAGGTTAGGAATTAAGTTTATGAATTTTAGATAATTTAAACAAGTGTTAAAATAACATTTTATTAAGTTTTGGGCTATTATGTAATTTATAAAAGTTGTTATGAAAGTTTAGAACATAAAAAGGGGCGAATTCATAATTAAGAGATTTATTAGGCTCACCTTTGAAATTTTGAGGAATTATATATTTAGACTTTAGTTTATAAGTCATTAAGAAGTTATTATAAAGTTTTGGGGTGAAAATGTAATTAATGGAGAGTTCAAGACCAAAGCCGAATTACTTGGGGTTAGTTTGGTAATTTAAGAATTTATATATATATATTCGGCATTTATGGAGAATTAAAATTAAAACTATAGTTTATAAGGCATTATGCAAAGTTTATAAGGTTTTGTGGTTAAATTGTAATTATGGGAAATAAAATATTATTGCCGAGAATTTAAGGGGCTAAGTTGTTATTTTTGAAAGTTATAGTACTTAAAAGCTATATACTAAAATATTAGTGTGACTATGTAATTTAGCTAAATAAGAAGTTAAAACTCTATAATATAATGAGATTAGAATTTAAATATAAAGTTCATGAATTAATGTGGTTGTTTTGTAAATAACTGAAATATAAGGGTAAGAATTTAGATTTAAATAAATATAAGTCCTATATGGATATTTTGAGGAATTAGAAGAAAGAATTTTAATTAAAGGAATTATGGAATTAGAACTATGGCTTATATAGTTATAAGGAAGTTAAAGGAAAACAATAAATTATTTATGACTAAAAGGAGAATAATGAGATTATAAGAATATTATGTCATTGTAAGACATTTAAATATAGTTAAGAAAATTATAAGTTGTTATGTCCCTTAGACAATTAAAGTAAACAACAAATATAGTGCATGAATATATGAATACATATATGTACATTAAAGGATTTATAAATAAATCAAGGAATAACAAATAAGATATACATTAAATCATGAGGTAATTGAAAGAAATAAACCTCACATGAAATAACAAATACGAGATTTGTTAAAAGATCCAATAGAATTATTATATAAGGGTAACATAAATTAACCCTCTCAGTTAATCCTATTCTAGGACTTTGTTTGACCAGATTGACCAGGGTATAATCACTGCGACCTACGGTGAACGGTATGGGATTCTTGCAACCTGTTTTCTACCGGATTACACCGGCTTGTGTGCTATCTGTTGTTTGAATAACGACCAATAATTAATGTAAAATGTTGTTTTACTCTTGTGCGCTGTTGTATTATTTTATGTGCGTGAATGATGCTGACTACAACGTGTATGTCCCACGCATACAAACACTACTATACCAGTGGATTAAATACCTGCGTTTCAGTATACCGAGGACTTGTACTCAAGTCTCTCACTAACTTCACTTTATAACAAACGTCATTATCCTAAACGTGATAATTGACATTATACATTGGGTTCTTGTCAACATCTTTATATGACACCTAACAACTCTATACTATGAGAATGAGGAGCCCAGTTGGATCTGGCCATGCATGCTACAGGAGCTGTACCTGTCTCAGGTCGTCTCCTATCTACGTCGCGACGGAACATTCAGTTGGGAGGAAGACTCTATTCCTCCCGGGATTCAAATGCCCATCAGTTCAGTTTGAGGAAGATTTCATTCCTCTAATGGGATTCATTTTCCCACGTCTCTCAGTTCAGGGTTTAACTACGTTATCTCCTGGGGTTTTTATACCCAACCTTTCTCTATAACGAGGTCACTATACCTCCACTATATTGATATACTTTTATACATCTGTCAGTCCCACTGTGTGGACCCGACAGCTATCAGACATTTCAGTTCAGCAAACTTGACCTTCTGTGTCTTGTCCTATGTGACATTATTGTCCTTGTTTGGATACTTGTTATCATCAGATTATGCTTGTTTACAGCTTTATAAAAATGAACTGCATGTGTTCGACAAAGTAGTTGGTGTGGCCCGGTAGACGATGGGCTGCACGTTTTCCATACCAGCATTGTTTGCTGAGCCCCTTTGGGGGCACCCCCATTTTTCAGGTACCTGAAGTTAAGAAGATTACCACACCGAGTGTAGGTGGGGTAGATTCAAGCTATGGGAGTCTTCTTCTAGACATTTATTTTACTTAAGTATTTTACATTAGAGTTTGATTCCTAGTATCTCGGGTTGTATCTGTATTCCAGACCGTGACATTTGAGGATTGTATTTGGACTTAGCCTTGTTGGTCACAAGGGTGGCCAACGGCATTGTAATACCGCCCGGTTGTTGTATTTATTTCCGCTGCAGTTGTATTTTATTTGGGAGTGATCGCCGTTCAGTTTATTGGATTTCGGGTTGGGGTATTACAAAAAGTGGTATCAGAGCGTAGTTACGCTCTGGATAAAAGGATACACCGAGATTAGGATATCTAAGACTTTAAGTTAAGGGTTGAGTGATAGTATTGAAAGGAGTTTAAGTTAGTTCTACTTAGACTACTATCCAAGACCAAGATTTTGACCACAGTGCCTAATATACCTCAACATCCTGCAGATGGCAGGAAGAGGAGGACGACGTGGACAGGCTGATGAGGAGCCAAACATCAGGCTGGCAGACATTGCTACCTTAATTGCTCAGGCATTTGCACAGGCGGTGGTTGCACAGCAGCAGCAGTTACCTCCACCACCACCACCCAAGGATTGAGACTGGGTGAAGAGTTTGGCTGATCTGAGGCCGACTGCATTCAAGGGGCAGACTGACCCTGCTCACTTAGAAACCTACATCTTGGAGATGGAGACAGCGTTCGAGACGCTTGCAGTCCCAGCTAGGGAAAAAGTAAGACTTGCTGCCTTTTATCTGAAGGATGCAGCTAGAGATTGGTGGAACATGGTGAAAGCCGACCACCTGGATGACCCAGCTTTTACTTGGGGACACTACACTGCACTACTTAGGGGCAAATACTACCCGGCCCACACCAGAATGGTGAAGACGAGGGAGTTTGACACCCTGGAACAGACGGGGAAAATGACCGTGGATGAGTTTATGCCAAGTTTACTTCACTACTCCGGCTACTACCCGGTATAGGATACTCAGACCAAGTGTTGGTCGACCGGTTCTACGGGGGACTGAGCCCTCGACTCCAGTTTGGGATGGGACCAATCATCCCTACCAGTTTACAGGTGAAACAGGAGAGGCATAAACAGTTAAAAATTTTATTACCTACTGTACCCCGTCATGGAGATTTGGAGATTTATACCTTGAGATTTCAGGAAAGCTACCATGCTGCCTCCGTGGTGGAAATCACTTGTAAGAGAAGGGATGCTTTGAGCTCCCAAAAGAGGAAGGACGGACCTGGTGGCGAAGATGCCAAGCAGGGGAACTCCAACAAAAGGAACAAACCTTATCAGAAAGGACAGGGGTCCTATCAAGGGAAGGGGAACCAAACTACCGGGAACCCCCAGTCAGGAACCTATGGAGCAGCAACTTCATAGAAAACCTACCCATCTAAGGGTAGGCACTCTAATCAGACAGTTAGATTTGAAATATTTGTGATTACCTCAGTACCGTTGGAATGTATAATTAACCTTGATTGTATTAGGTTCAGGACATGGCTCAAACACGGGCCAGAAGTATGTCCGCCGTTTCAACTGTAAGCAGTGCGGAAGGGATCACCCCGGTGTGGACTGCCAAGGGGAGAAAGTCCAGTGCCGCTACTGTCAGATACTCAGACATCGTGCCTTCGAGTGTATCCGAAACCCGAAGAGCAGGAACTACCGCCCGGGAGCAAAGCCAAACACCGGCCCTAAGAATGGAGCTAGCGATACTCGCCCTCCACCAACAAACCAGGCTCAAGGATATAAGGGCAAAGGCCAAGCATCGGGACCCGCCCTGCATGTCATGGACCGCTCAGACGAGGCTGGTCCTTCTATAAACCCAGGTATTTCTAAACCATGTGAACCTGTTATTGAGCAATGGATGATGTGAATGAGTGCTTGCATGCCTTGATTGCCTAATTGAGTAGGGAAGGATTAGTAAGACTCACTAGTAAAATTTAAACCACGTAGGAAGCTATAAGATATGCTTTCCTATCCCCTCACCGCCCTCCCTGGAGGAAAACATTATCAATGTACAAGAACCAGGGAACGAACAATGTAAGGTTATCCAACCAGGTTTGATACTACTCAAAGGATACCTAACACCGGAGACACAAATTGCAATCATTAGAAAATGTTACGAATTGGGAGCAGGACCAGGAGGGTTCTACACTCCAGAATTTCCAGGAGGATCAAAGATGAAGCTGAAAATGATGTGCTTAGGAAAGGATTGGAATCCTTACTCAAAGACCTACCAGGATACAAGAAATGGAGATGGAGCACAAGTGCCAAAAATCCCAGAAGAATTTTACAAATTGTGGAACAAGCAGTTAATACAGCTCAGCAATTAGAAGAAGATCTAGTTCCCAACTTAAGGGCTGATCTATGTATCATCAACTTCTATGAAGAAGGAGGCCGTTTAGGACTACACCAGGACAATGATGAAACAAAAGGGTCCCTTGAACAGGGGATACCAGTATTATCTTTGTCAATTGGAGATGACGCAGAGTTCCTTTATGGCGAGCAGAAGCGTGTGGACCTTGCAAAGAAAATCATATTGAGTTCAGGAGATGTTTTAGTAATGGGAGGAAAGTCAAGGTTGCTATACCATGGAATTAAGAGGATCAAACTAAACACAGCACCTTCGACAGTGATAAACACCACTCACATGAAACCAGGAAGATTAAGTTTGACTTTTAGAAAGTACTAGTATTGTAATTATTTGGACATCTGAAAGGAGATCATCTCATCAATGAAGCATTATTGTTATGAAAGTGAATGTCTTTAGACCCCATCATATATCAAAGTACTTACTCAGATTCTGTTATTAGGTTGTACTAAGGAGACGGAAGGTGCCTTAAGTATACTTACTAAGGAGGAGGCCAGCAAGGGCGGCGCGATCCTGAAATACCCCAAACCTTGGTATGTTGTGTAAATGTTAAATTATGGTATTTAAAGGCTAAAAAGTGCCTTAGAAACATAAACGAACCATTTAAACCATGGTAAAACACAATAAAACACTGAGACACGGTTTGAGCAAAAACATGCTCTAAGCTTGGAGTGAACTTGGCTAGGACCCAAAGAGCCTACCAAGACTTGATAATGTTTAATTATGACTTTATAAGGCTAATTAAGCCCTTAAGAAACTTTGGTAGACAATGAAACCAAACAAAACACAAGAAAATACCTTAAAGTCAATAAGAGCAAAAATGTGCTCTAAGCTTGGGATAAATGTGTATAAGACCTAATGGTCATACCTATGCCTCATTTATATGTTAATGAACATATTAAATCAATTACTAAAGAAAACCAAGCTTGAAAACAAGTTAAAACATAAAATGTGCTTTAAGAAGTCTTAAAGCACGTTTTTGAAAAATTGTCTTGTAAATGAGTTTTGAATGGCTAAATGTCCATCATTACTCTTTAATTAACATGTGTACTATATAGTATCACATTTGGGTGGCTATATAAATGGGAAATCAAAAATTTCACTTCTATGTGCCTTGATTTGATGAATAGTAACCTTTATAAGCTAGTTTGTAACATATGATTTAAGTAATTAAATGAGTCAACAAAGACCAAACTACCCCTAAGTATATGATGGGGGCCGTTTTTAGTAAGGTGAGTCACCACCATGTAAAATAAATTAAAGGAAGGAAGGAAAAGAAAGTAAAAGAAGAAAGTTACTTTAGTACATAAATATCTTCTAAAAGTAGACTCCAATCTTCATTCTCTCATTTCCTCCAATTCCCACCGTCTTCTACCTTCCTTATTTCTCTCTTTTACGATTTGCTACAGTAAGTAGACTTCTCCATCTTCAAATCCTTGTAACTCCTAGTTCCATGATCCAAATTCAATTTCAAGACCATATTTGTGCTAGTTGGAGCAAGCTCTTCATTTCCCTCTTTTCAAATCTTCAAGAACTCAATTTCGGTGCCATGGAGATTCACCATTGATGGAGCTTGAGCTTATATTTCTACATATTATTGATCTCCTTTGCTTCTAGGTAAGGAATCTCAAAGAAAAATCATGTTTCCTCCATGTTTTACCTTGACCGAAAATCACCATTAATGGTGCTCATTGTGTTGCTTTGTTCTAGCTCCATTTGAATCTTTCAAGGACTTGGTGGAGTCCTCTCTTGATAGATATTCCAATTCCCTTCAAAGACCAAGGTAAAACAACTATCTTAATGCTCTTTGAAACAATGTAAACCTAGGGTTTACAATGAGATGAAGCATAAAGCTTATATACTCATTTCAATGTTGGTATATTGTTTAGTAGTGACAAGGAATCAAATACCTTACCGGTTTTACAAGGAAACAAGAAAGAAGTTTGTGAGGAAAAAGAGGTAAACAAACTATCTCAATGTAGTTTAAATGCCTTAGGAAAATGAGCTTGATTTGCTTAATAAAATACCTAAGGAGCCAATGGCAAATGAGCTAGTAAAATGCTCTCAAGGAGTTTATTAAGGACATATGTATTGGTGTATGTATTTGCAGGTCAAAGGCATTATTTATGTGGGAAATTCAGTGTTTAAGGATTATGCAATTTAAGGGCCTAAGAGCCATGTTATTTAAGGGCCTAAGTGCCAAGCAAGTTAATTATGCACTATATTGTGATGTAGTGTAAATTTGGTGAAGTTTGTGAGTGATAATGTTTTTGATGGATCTAGGTGTTCTTGAATATTTAGTGATGAAAACTATGAGCTTTGGAATGATGAGGTGCTAAGAGAACCTATGGCAAAATTTGTAAAATGTATAAGGAGTTTTAAGTGTTTAAATGGTTTTGATGAACTAGGAAGTGTTAAAGGTGAATAAATGTTTACTTGAGAAGAAAACAAGTGTTAAGGTGATTTAGAGTGATGCAAGGATTTAGGTGTTATCTTGGAAGTTCTAGGAATTCAATGTGTGTTTTGAGAGTGTATTAAAGTCTTGAAGAAGTTTGTTTAAGGTTTAGGTTATGTTGATGAATAAGGAGAAAATGATGTTTAGGTAAGGTTTTGAGAGAGGAACTTTAAGGAGTTGTGAAAGAGAAGATGCTTGGAGTAGATGTGATGGGGGTGAGAAAACATTTTAGTTAGTTGTTATCATAAGTATAAACCACCACTTAGGAACTTAGGGAAAAACATTACAAGTGTTAGGAATTTTGCAAGAATTTGAGTGAATGATCAAGGAGCTTGATGGTGGGTCAACTAATGAGTTTAATGGATGATTTAAGAGGGTGTTTAAGTGCCCAAATGGTGTTAGAACATATAAGGGAACTTGTGGAGGAGTTTGGAATAAGATAGGCATTTTTAGGAGAGTTTCTGCAGCCGACCTACCCAGGGGACCGACCCCAGTCTGGGTCGGTCGGGCTGAAAACTGTGAAGTGGGATGTTCTCTGCAGCCGACCTACCCAGGGGGTGGGTCGGTCGGTGGGTCGGTCGGACCTAAAAAAAAAAAAAAAAATTAAGTTAATTAATTTTAATAATGTTAAGTGGTATTAGTGGTATGCCATTAAGAGAGTATTGGTGATTAGAAAAATAATTATAAAAGGACTTAAGAGATTAAGTTAAGTAAGATAATTTAAATGTTTAAGGTTATGAAATGATATGTAATGATGGGGATTGATAGGTAATGATGTTATAAGGTTGTTAAGGACATGTTAGGTGAGTTTTAAGTGGAAATTAAGTGGGTGAAAAGTTGAATCAAAGTGTAAAAGTAAAACAAGTTAAAATGTAAAGTTATGTAACTAAGTTAACGGGGAAAGTTAAGCATTAGACATTAAATAATCAAGCGAACCCCGATGTTAATAAAAACACATGTGATGTTATCAGTTGTTCGAGAATTGCTCGAGGAACATAGGTGGACGTGGTAAAGTGGACTCCGGTGACAGGTATGGTTTTCTTGCAACCTGTGTCCTACCGGATTACACCGGCTTGTATGCCAATGTGTTTTGCTGAGTGTTTGCCACCTTGTAAGATTAAAACATGTAATGAGTTTATAGTAATTCATTTATGTGGCGCAACTGGTCTCCGATATCGTTTAACCTCAAATATGTGTTAAACCTTAGCTAACCAAAACTAGGAACACATGAGTGATCGGTATTCGGAGTTGACGGCCCAAACCTTGGGAACGTGCTAACCACGGCTATGTGTGAGTTAGTTGGATATTGTTGTTGTATGCAAGTGTGTGAACCTCCCTTGTGTGCTTAACTCGGTTATGATACCGTATGGTGTGTGGATGTGGTAGGCTCCATAATGGATCTCTAACTACTTATTTATAAGTGTATATGTACTAATGGGGGGTGAGGAGTCCGGTTGTTCCGGCCACGCGTGTGATGGACGGGAGTCGATATCATATCCGGTTCGGCTCTCTTGGTGTATGTCTAGGTGGTATTCCAATTTGGTTTCTACCTTCCCTTAGCTTATCCAAAGCTAGTTACTGACTCACGTCGGGCCACAGGGGCATACGAATGTTATTTCGGTGTGCTTGGGATTACTATATCCGACACACCTTGGGTATAAGTTAAGCGTTCTATATAACCGGACGGTAACGAGGTTGGTAACGAGCTTAACATGGGATTGGTAATAATCTCTAGGCTCACTATGTATACTAACTATGGTGGAAGGTTCCTTGTGAGAACCGATTTACGGTGTTATGTATTGGTGTTGTGCTATGCAAATTCCCTTGCTATGCTACGATGAGTATACGTCAGGTGTTTAAAATGATTGTGATGTTGTCATGTGTACGACGAAACAAAAAGGTTTTGTTATGTTTTGTTATGTGAGGAATGAGATATGTTGTAGGATATGGAGTGTGTGGATCATGGAATTGAATCCCAGTTGTGACAAGAGGCGTTTAAGGATAACCCGATTAATGGGTACATGTCGTTCGTTAAGGAAGTAGCTCCGTTTTAGAGGAGAGCCACTCTAGGGTTTAAGGAATCATTGAATGGTTGGTTAAGTGTGGATGTGATGGTTATAGGTTGAGCCCATTGAGGCGAAATGTTATGTTGTATGTTTATGGCTTGTATGCATGATTTAAATATAATCAACTGCATGCTAAGACGACAATTAGTTGTGCGTGGCCCGGTAGCATGTGGGCTGCGGGATTACCATACCAGCAAAGGTGCTGAGCCCCTTGGGGGCCACCCTTTCTCTTCTTTCCTATTTCAGGTACAGAGAGCTGGAAGCCGTTCGAGAGTAGGACGGGGTAGTCATCGTACGTGGGTATTCATTTATGTGTATATATATACAGTAGGTGTAAGACCGATATTGTTGTCGGCATCAGGTTATAAACACTCGGTATAGTTGAAAGGTGTATGATGTGGTTGTTGTTAATGGAAGGGGAAAGTATTGTGTAGTCGCTCGGGAATTTAGCCCATCAGACCGGTACAATGTTTATGTATTAGCCTTGTTAGCCACGTGGGTGGTTAACGGCGTGTAACACCATTGAATTAAGCAATGTGATGAGTTGAATTTTCCGCTGCAGTTTAATGTTATGTGTACAGTGGTAGTTGGGGTGTTACAAAAAGTGGTATCAGAGTGAAGTATCGCTCTGATGAATGAATTGCCGAGCTTAGGAAGTACCGAGTTAGGATTTAAGTACTTTGGGTTAAGGGTTGAGTGATAGCGTGAGAGATACGCTAGATGGGAACTACCAGTGAATACTGGAAACCTACAGTATCCTTCCCGCCCTCCACCGTCCCTATTTTATAACTTGGGAAAGAACGCCAGAGAGATGAAAGTCCTCTCTTACTCGGGAAAACCCGATCTGGCTGTTATCAAATACCACTAAGGTACGGAGAACCTGTCGTACGGTAGATTCCGAAAGTGGGAATCCCGGAGACGGTTTCCATCTAAACAATGTTAACCGCATTTCATAGCGAAGAATGAAGAATCTTGTGTACAGGAGAATAGAATCTCCGGCAACCTGGGTCGACATGCTAAGCAGTCGAGAATAAACAACTTGCAATGCACCAACCGTGCAACAGGCAAGAAATGGATCAATAAAACTCGGGATGAGTGTCTACGGGACCACAGTTGATAAATAATACACCAACGGTATACCAACCGACAAGGGAATTTCAACGTAGTGCCCAAATACGTGGAACGGGCTACAAAGAGAATACAATACTAAGAAAAATGGGTCTCCCAGAATGGGAAACACCCTAGTTGATGATCGTCATGTGAAGACAGTGAGAAGTCACCTAGAAGAGTTATTATCAAGGTTGTAAGATCAGTAAGGGCCAACAAGGCCACTGACGACAGTGCGGATAAAAACAATACCACAACCGGTATGTGTTGAACCGATAGCCAGTTAGCATGGCGCACTTGCCATAGCAAGTGCTGCTATAACAGGGCTATTCGGGAAATTTATAACCACTACAAAATACTTGGAGAAGTACAATAAAGTTAAATGTGATTGTCATAACAGTGGGAGGGCCTGTTAGCCTAACCTCTGTAATTGGAAGTACACCAGTCAGCAAGAAGCTAGACTTGGCTAAGGTAAGAAGATGTTGTGAAGCCATGAAAATTTTTTTTCAAACCTAAATTTATTCAAACCCGTTCTTTTCAAAACCAGATTTTCTTTCAAACCAACACTTCTTTCCGACCTTCTTTTAAACCAAACCAGTGAAACCAGGGGCAATTAACAAGGATACAACAGTGGATAAACCTTCCCTCGATTAAGTTCGGGAAGCAAGGAATGAATATTGTCACGGGACAATATAAGGGAGTTGACAACAGAATACTTCACCTAGGCGTGTGACGGACACTACAAGTGTACCAACTGTTTGTGGACGACCGCACTCCGATAGGAGCATGTGGGCCTGACAGACCTACTTATAGGTTAGTTGGGTAAGTAGTAATGTATCAGTATGATACCCCATATATGTATACGAGTAGAGTCCAAAACACGGGAAGTAGTCGACTCCGTCTACGGTCAGCAGTATAGATCAAACGAGAGCTAGAGATTGCAAGGAATGGTTGAAGTTAAGGAACTCAGTTAAGTTAACGAGATTAAAGGAATTAGTGAATTCCTTTCAAGGAATGTTTAAGAGTCAGGAGGTGCGAAGTGCACTAACTGAATGTAAAGACAGCTTATATGACTTAAGGATCCCCAGGGCTAAACATGATAGCTGGAAAGCAGGGCAAGGCAGATGCTAATGTGGACACATTAATGTGCAATGGACGGGATGAAACTCCCAGAATGAGTACCTGCACTATCAGAAATGTTGATCTTCACAGAAGAATAGTAACCAGATAAGACGCAAAAAGGCGTGGCTAACTGGATGTACCAATACTGTGAACCAGATTAAAGGCATACTTAACACACCCGGAATCCTTGAGGTGTTCGCATCAACAATTGTTGAACGAATACATGAACACAAGGGTTGAAATTAACACCCGTTTAGACATAAGTTGTCAGGAGACGGACTGGCAATCCTAAGGGACATCCCATGAAAGGAAATGTGATGCAACAACCTTGTCATGGATGCCAATACAACCTCTAACCAGGTAATATGGTATAGAGAAGTACATGTGTGTGGACACCCTACAATGAGGGGAGCTCAAGCAAGGCTTATAAGCCACAAATGATGTGTTATGTAAATTTGAGTTAATTGTAGAAATTTATGAGGTACAGGGAATAGAGCGGAGAACGAACCACTACATTAAGAGTGGGGATACCTCTCGATATTGTGAGACCGCAGAAGCGGTAGCTATATGACCAAGTTCAGAGATATGTCAGGGACTAACCATGTGGTTATACCCTAGAATGATTGAGTAACATAATACGAAGGAAATGTTTGTACTAGTTGTGTAGAAAGGAAGAGTGATAAGTTCGATAACAACCACCATAGGTGTGATGCTAATTAGTAGCGAACAACGCCCAAGGAACCTAAAGGCTCGAAAATATAGCATATTCAAAAAAAAAATCAGCCAAATAAGTGGCCAGATAACCCAGTGTAATGGCGGAAGCTAATATATAGCGGATGCAGTATAAGTTTGATGATTAATGAGTAAGGACACGGTGCGCATAAGCGACCGTTGTATGAGTATTGTTAGATGAAAATGGTGAGTAAGCAAGTTGTGAGTTAACCCCAGTGGAGATACAACAGTAAGTGATAGAAAACGAACCGAGCAGTAAGCCGTGGCAATGTTAGATGATAAGGATTTCAGTGAAATTCCTATCGCAATCGCATGAGAGAGTTGCTGTCAAGGGTTTACGCCTCTGCACTCTGTATGACTGGTGTTTTGGTATTGCACTTGCACAGTAATGATCAAGTGGGATAGCTAGGAATCAGAAGCATGGTAATTGTGGAGGAATAATGTTATAATGCCGACGCATAGGTAATGCAAGGCCGCAGGAATGAAGAATACATGTACAAAACCAAAGGTGGAGACATGATTAACAGTAAATAACTACAGTACCACAATACCAAAGGTCGGTATGAGATATACCCCAGGTGTGGAAATAACTGAGAGAGCACTACACATTAGGTAGTAGCTCAATCTCAACCGACAGTAAGTCGTAGAAGTAAGTCAATCATTGTGAATTACATAGTAGTTTACACTGTAAGCTATTGGAGAAGTGAATGGAAAATTGTGAAACTCACCGAATTCGCTCAGGGTAAGAGATACCATGCGTCGGTTGAGAAACCATTCTTCCCAAGATAAGGGTAATACATTGGAGATGTACAATACAGTAACAGTAACGAATGGGGCAAACTAGCCCTATAATTATCAGAATGGCGCAGCAAAGGCCAGCGAGCCCATGCATCAAATGCCGAATATACATTGTGAATATGAATGGATGGCTAGTTATCAATGCCTAAAAGCCTCACAGGCCAGGACCGAAACCGGTTATGAGTTACAACTCCAATGCGAATTCTTGGTTTAGGGACTAAACCGCCAATATGGTTAAGATCCTCTAATCAGAATCCATTGTGTAATAGACCGCGTGGAAGTTAAAACACTTCACGACGGCAGAACATTTTAAGCTAATGCTCAGTGATTGATTACGTGGGCGTAATCCTTTTTAAGAGGGTAGAGTGCAAAACCACTTAGTGTGTTTTACCGTACAAGTGTACGTGAACGGGGTTGTGCATAGCACAAAATGATTTGTTATGATGGTTGGCGCGTGTGTTATATAAACATACGCATTTATTTGTGGTTAAATTGTGGTAATTGCGCACAGAAGACGCGAATACCATTGTGGGAAGTGTGTTTATTTTGTTAACAGTGGTGTGTAAGAGTACAAGTAGAAGGGAGTAAAGAAACTCCCGGGGATCTAAAACCCCGATGGTGCATAAATGTAAGCCATGTATTGTATTTTGATAAAAATATATGTATATATACTGTGTTGTGGTTTATGAAGGGTTATGAGACCGACATAGAACCTAGTGAGAATTAATTCCCTAGGTAACTTGAATTAAGTTGGATTTGGATGATGATTGATAGACGGAGTTCTATCCCTTGGAGATGTTATGATTATGACTAGAAGGATTCAAAGATAGAAAATGGATATGCTTGAATTAATTGTTGGTTGAAAAAGAAGTGGAGGTGAAACTTGATTATCATGAGATCAAGGAAGCCGAACACAAATTGGGATGGAAGATAGTTCAACACTGATGCTGATCACATCAGGGTTGGATGACTCTTGAAGCTCCCTGTAAGTGGTCACAAACAACCATGTTAAGAAAAATACAAGGAGCATAAACTGGACTTGGAGTTGTGTGGTGTTTTCAAAATTTTCAATTGGCGTTTTCAAACAATCGATTAATATTTTGAATAAAAGATCTTCTTATACTTAACCTAGTAAAGAATATTTTTTTGTAGTACTTGCTCACGAGCTGAGGACGTATGAGCCTTTGTCTTCGGACCGGTGACATGAGAAGTACATATGTTGAAAATTGAGTGAATGTTTTGATCTCCCAAAGAAACGGGGACCAGAAGGTGTCCATCGCGACCGGGTTCTGCGGGATCACAGTTTATATGTACTCAACATGGGATTCGAACCCATGGAGAGATGGAAAAGGTATTTCTGTTTGATATACATGCTATGACATGTTGTTTGGTATGTGTGATAAAGGTTATTTTGACTTTGATCTCCTAAAGTGTATGCTATCAAGACCTATGAGTCTAAATGTGTTGTGTTACATAGACCTATGTGTCTAAATGTGGTTATGTCACCCGGACCTAAGAGTCTAAGGGATATTGTATAGGTGCAAGTGTGGTGAAGGTACCCGGACCATTAAGTCCGAGGTTACCATGTGAGTATGATATTTTATGTATAATGTGGATATGTTGCCCGGACCGTTAAGTCCGAGGTTGGATGGAAAGGGTGGTTGGTAATGGAAGTTTTATGGCTGTCAGTAATTCCCGTATTCTAATCCAATGATGCGAGGAAATGTGAACTTCGAGGACGAAGTTCTTTTAAGGGGGGTAGATTGAAATACCCCAAACCTTGGTATGTTGTGTAAATGTTAAACTATGGTATTTAAAGGCTAAAAAGTGCCTTAGAAACATAAACGAACCATTTAAACCATGGTAAAACACAATAAAACACTGAGACACGGTTTGAGCAAAACATGCTCTAAGCTTGGAGTGAACTTGGCTAGGACCCAAAGAGCCTACCAAGACTTGATAATGTTTAATTATGACTTTATAAGGCTAATTAAGCCCTTAAGAAACTTTGGTAGACAATGAAACCAAACAAAACACAAGAAAATACCTTAAAGTCAATAAGAGCAAAAATGTGCTCTAAGCTTGGGATAAATGTGTATAAGACCTAATGGTCATAACTATGCCTCATTTATATGTTAATGAACATATTAAATCAATTACTAAAAAACCAAGCTTGAAAACAAGTTAAAACATAAAATGTGCTTTAAGAAGTCTAAAGCACGTTTTGAAAAATTGTCTTGTAAATGAGTTTTGAATGGCTAAATGTCCATCATTACTCTTTAATTAACATGTGTACTATATAGTATCACATTTGGGTGGCTATATCAATGGGAAATCAAAAATTTCACTTCTATGTGCCTTGATTTGATGAATAGTAACCTTTATGAGCTAGTTTGTAACATATTGTTATAAGTAATTAAATGAGTCAACAAAGACCAAACTACCCCTAAGTATATGATGGGGGCCGGTTTTTAGTAAGGTGAGTCACCACCATGTAAAATAAATTAAAGGAAGGAAGGAAAAGAAAGTAAAAGAAGAAAGTTACTTTAGTACATAAATCTTCTAAAGTAGACTCCAATCTTCATTCTCTCATTTCCTCCAATTCCCACTGTCTTCTACCTTCCTTCTTTCTCTCTTTTACGATTTTCTACAGCAAGTAGACTTCTCCATCTTCAAATCCTTGTAACTCCTAGTTCCATGATCCAAATTCAATTTCAAGACCATATTTGTGCTAGTTGGAGCAAGCTCTTCATTTCCCTCTTTTCAAATCTTCAAGAACTCAATTTAGGTGCCATGGAGATTCACCATTGATGGAGCTTGAGCTTATATTTCTACATATTATTGATCTCCTTTGCTTCTAGGTAAGGAATCTCAAAGAAAAATCATGTTTCCTCCATGTTTTTACCTTGACCGAAAATCACCATTAATGGTGCTCATTGTGTTGCTTTGTTCTAGCTCCATTTGAATCTTTCAAGGACTTGGTGGAGTCCTCTCTTGATAGATATTCCAATTCCCTTCAAAGACCAAGGTAAAACAACTATCTTAATGCTCTTTGAAACAATGTAAACCTAGGGTTTACAATGAGATGAAGCATAAAGCTTATATACTCATTTCAATGTTGGTATATTGTTTAGTAGTGACAAGGAATCAAATACCTTACCGGTTTACAAGGAAACAAGAAAGAAGTTTGTGAGGAAAAAGAGGTAAACAAACTATCTCAATGTAGTTTAAATGCCTTAGGAAAATGAGCTTGATTTGCTTAATAAAATACCTAAGGAGCCAATGGCAAATGAGCTAGTAAAATGCTCTCAAGGAGTTTATTAAGGACATATGTATTGGTGTATGTATTGCAGGTCAAAGGCATTATTTAGTGGGAAATTCAGTGTTTAAGGATTATGCAATTTAAGGGCCTAAGAGCCATGTTATTTAAGGGCCTAAGTGCCAAGCAAGTTAATTATGCACTATATTGTGATGTAGTGTAATTTGGTGAAGTTTTGTGAGTGATAGTTTTTGATGGATCTAGGTGTTCTTGAATATTTAGTGATGAAAACTATGAGCTTTGGAATGATGAGGTGCTAAGAGAACCTATGGCAAAATTTGTAAAATGTATAAGGAGTTTTAAGTGTTTAAATGGTTTTGATGAACTAGGAAGTGTTAAAGGTGAATAAATGTTTACTTGAGAAGAAAACAAGTGTTAAGGTGATTTAGAGTGATGCAAGGATTTAGGTGTTATCTTGGAAGTTCTAGGAATTCAATGTGTGTTTTGAGAGTGTATTAAAGTCTTGAAGAAGTTTGTTTTAAGGTTTAGGTTATGTATGAATAAGGAGAAAATGATGTTTAGGTAAGGTTTTGAGAGAGGAACTTTAAGGAGTTGTGAAAGAGAAGATGCTTGGAGTAGATGTGATGGGGGTGAGAAAACATTTTAGTTAGTTGTTATCATAAAAAACCACCACTTAGGAACTTAGGGAAAAACATTACAAGTGTTAGGAATTTTGCAAGAATTTGAGTGAATGATCAAGGAGCTTGATGGTGGGTCAACTAATGAGTTTAATGGATGATTTAAGAGGGTGTTTAAGTGCCCAAATGGTTAGAACATATAAGGGAACTGTGGAGGAGTTTGGAATAAGATAGGCATTTTTAGGAGAGTTTCTGCAGCCGACCTACCCAGGGGACCGACCCCAGTCTGGGTCGGTCGGGCTGAAAACTGTGAAGTGGGATGTTCTCTGCAGCCGACCTACCCAGGGGGTGGGTCGGTCGGTGGTCGTCGGACCTAAAAAAAAAAAAAAAAATTAAGTTAATTAATTTTAATAATGTTAAGTGGTATTAGTGGTATGCCATTAAGAGAGTATTGGTGATTAGAAAAATAATTATAAAAGGACTTAAGAGATTAAGTTAAGTAAGATAATTTAAATGTTTAAGGTTATGAAATGATATGTAATGATGGGGATTGATAGGTAATGATGTTATAAGGTTGTTAAGGACATGTTAGGTGAGTTTTAAGTGGCAATTAAGTGGGTGAAAAGTTGAATCAAAGTGTAAAAGTAAAACAAGTTAAAATGTAAAGTTATGTAACTAAGTTAACGGGGAAAGTTAAGCATTAGACATTAAATAATCAAGCGAACCCCGATGTTAATAAAAACACATGTGATGTTATCAGTTGTTCGAGAATTGCTCGAGGAACATAGGTGGACGTGGTAAAGTGGACTCCGGTGACAGGTATGGTTTTCTTGCAACCTGTGTCCTACCGGATTACACCGGCTTGTATGCCAATGTGTTTGCTGAGTGTTTGCCACCTTGTAAGATTAAAACATGTAATGAGTTTATAGTAATTCATTTATGTGGCGCAACTGGTCTCCGATATCGTTTAACCTCAAATATGTGTTAAACCTTAGCTAACCAAAACTAGGAACACATGAGTGATCGGTATTCGGAGTTGACGGCCCAAACCTTGGGAACGTGCTAACCACGGCTATGTGTGAGTTAGTTGGATATTGTTGTTGTATGCAAGTGTGTGAACCTCCCTTGTGTGCTTAACTCGGTTATGATACCGTATGGTGTGTGGATGTGGTAGGCTCCATAATGGATCTCTAACTACTTATTTATAAGTGTATATGTACTAATGGGGGGTGAGGAGTCCGGTTGTTCCGGCCACGCGTGTGATGGACGGGAGTCGATATCATATCCGGTTCGGCTCTCTTGGTGTATGTATAGGTGGTATTCCAATTTGGTTTCTACCTTCCCTTAGCTTATCCAAAGCTAGTTACTGACTCACGTCGGGCCACAGGGCATACGAATGTTATTTCGGTGTGCTTGGGATTACTATATCCGACACACCTTGGGTATAAGTTAACCGTTCTATATAACCGGACGGTAACGAGGTTGGTAACGAGCTTAAAATGGGATTGGTAATAATCTCTAGGCTCACTATGTATACTAACTATGGTGGAAGGTTCCTTGTGAGAACCGATTTACGGTGTTATGTATTGGTGTTGTGCTATGCAAATTCCCTTGCTATGCTACGATGAGTATACGTCAGGTGTTTAAAATGATTGTGATGTTGTCATGTGTACGACGAAACAAAAAGGTTTTGTTATGTTTTGTTATGTGAGGAATGAGATATGTTGTAGGATATGGAGTGTGTGGATCATGGAAATGAATCCCAGTTGTGACAAGAGGCGTTTAAGGATAACCCGATTAATGGGTACATGTCGTTCGTTAAGGAAGTAGCTCCGTTTTAGAGGAGAGCCACTCTAGGGTTTAAGGAATCATTGAATGGTTGGTTAAGTGTGGATGTGATGGTTATAGGTTGAGCCCATTGAGGCGAAATGTTATGTGTTGTATGTTTATGGCTTGTATGCATGATTTAAATATAATCAACTGCATGCTAAGACGACAATTAGTTGTGCGTGGCCCGGTAGCATGTGGGCTGCGGGATTACCATACCAGCAAAGGTGCTGAGCCCCTTGGGGGCCACCCTTTCTCTTCTTTTCCTATTTCAGGTACAGAGAGCTGGAAGCCGTTCGAGAGTAGGACGGGGTAGTCATCGTACGTGGGTATTCATTTATGTGTATATATATACAGTAGGTGTAGTAAGACCGATATTGTTGTCGGCATCAGGTTATAAACACTCGGTATAGTTGAAAGGTGTATGATGTGGTTATTGTTAATGGAAGGGGAAAGTATGTGTAGTCGCTCGGGAATTTAGCCCATCAGACCGGTACAATGTTTATGTATTAGCCTTGTTAGCCACGTGGGTGGTTAACGGCGTGTAACACCATTGAATTAAGCAATGTGATGAGTTGAATTTTCCACTGCAGTTTAATGTTATGTGTACGGTGGTAGTTGGGGTGTTACAGATCCTCACTGGTACCTTTCCGGTTAATGGAGTGGATGCATTAGTACTGTTCGACTCCGGAGCCTCACATACTTTCGTTTCGCCTTCGCTTGCGGGGAAGTTGGGGCTAGACGCTGTAGAGTTACCTGATTTTAAGGTGGCACTCCCGTCTAAGGAGAAGATCAGTTGCACTCGTTTTTATAGAGGAGCCACTATCCGCATTAAGGAGGAGGAATTTCCTATAGACCTTATTGAGTTCAGAGGTCTAGGATTCGATGTTATAGCCGGGATGGACTGGCTTGGGCGGCACAGAGGCCGCATTCTTTGTGCAGAGCGCAGACTGTTACTTAAGAGCCTATCAGGAGTGACAGTATCTTACCGTCAGAGCCCTAGAGCACCGTCTATAAAAGTTATATCTGCTATGTCCATGTACAAGCACGTCAGGAAGCAGAAGGAAGTATACTTATGCTATGTTCAGGATGTACAGCACGACCCCGACTTTGATCCAGCTATGCCAGTGGTGTCGGAATTTCCAGATATTTTCCCTAAGGAACTTCCAGGCTTACCGCCATCCAGAGAGGTAGAGTTCTCCATCGAATTACTACCAGGTACCGGTCCCATAGCTAAGGCACCGTACCGTATGGCACCAGCAGAGATGGCTGAGCTGAAAGAGCAGCTGAAAGATTTATTGGACAAGGGATACATACGACCTAGCGTATCTCCTTGGGGAGCACCAGTCCTATTTGTGAAGAAGAAGGATGGAAGCCTTCGTTTATGTATTGATTACAGAGAGCTTAATGCAGTTTCGGTGAAGAACAAATACCAACTACCACGGATTGACGATTTATTTGATCAGCTGAGAGGAGCAAAAGTGTTTTCGAAGATCGATTTGAGATCAGGCTACCATCAGATACCCATCAGGGAGCAAGACATAGAAAAGACAGCATTCAGAACTCGGTATGGCCACTATGAGTTTACAGTTATGCCTTTCGGCTTGTCAAATGCACCTGCAGTCTTCATGGATTTGATGAACAGATTATTCAGAGAGCAGTTGGATAAGACCGTGGTTGTTTTCATCGATGACATCCTCATCTATTCAAAGTCTAAGGAAGAGCACGAGAGTCACCTCCGACATGTACTTGAGATCCTCAGGGAGAACCAGCTTTATGCTAAGTTCTCCAAATGTGAGTTTTGGTTAGACAGAGTTTCCTTTCTAGGACATGTTATCTCAGATGCTGGGATCGCAGTGGATCCAGCAAAGATAGAAGCAGTTCGCACTTGGCCTAGGCCAAAGACAGTTACGGACATCAGGAGTTTCCTTGGTTTAGCAGGATGCTACATAAGGTTTGTGAGAGACTTCTCCAAAATAGCCAAACCTATGACCAGCTTAATGAAGAAGGACGCACCTTTCACATGGACTACTGAATGTGAGACCTCATTCGAGCTTTTGAAGAATGCTTTGACATCAGCACCAGTTTTGACTATACCTGAAGGCACAGAGGGTTATGAAGTTTACTGTGATGCGTCAGGCAGGGGATTAGGGTGTGTACTCATGCAGAAGGGAGGTAGTCGCCCTACGCTTCCCGACAATTGAAGAAACATGAGGAAAACTATCCCACACATGACTTGGAGCTTGGAGCTATTGTTTTTGCATTGAAAATCTGGCGCCACTACCTGTATGGTGTCCAGATGACCGTATATTCGGATCACAAGAGTTTGAGTAAGTATTCACCCAGAAGGAGTAAACATGAGACAAAGAAGAGGGTTGAATTTCTTAAGGACTATGACATTGATTTGGCAGTACAAAGAAGGGAAAGCTAATGTTGTAGCAGACGCACTGAGTCGACGAGCACATTCCCTAAACGCCATTGTGGCTAGCTCGAGTCTTATGGATGACATACGTAGAGCACAGCAGAATGATCAGCGAATGATGGAGATCAGTCAGAAGTTGTCTGACGGTACATTTGAGGGTGGAAAACATGAGTTCCAGTTACATGATGATGGACTCATCAGATTGAAAGGCAGATTGTGTATTCCCAGAGACAACACAGATATAAAGGAACATATTCTTCGAGAGTCCCACACTTCTTCCACATCTGTCCATCCAGGAGCTTCTAAGATGTACAAAGATCTAAAGAGGTATTTCTGGTGGAGTGGTATGAAGGGCGACGTGACAGAATATGTGATTCGATGTCTCACTTGTCAGAAAGTGAAATTCGAACACAGACGACCAGGAGGTATGGTACAGTCTATGCCAGTCCCAGAGTGGAAGTTTTATGATATCTCCATGGACTCGTGGTGGGACTACCACCGACGAGAGGAGGCCTTAATATGATTTGGGTGGTTGTTGATCGACTGACTAAGGTTGCTAGGTTTATTCCGATGAAGGACACTTGGAAAGTGCCAAAGTTAGCAGAACTATTTGAGCAGGAGATTATCAGACATCATGGAGTACCTAAGACTATTGTTTCAGATCGAGACACTAGATTTCTCTCACGATACTGGCGAGCTACTCGCGAGGCACTTGGCACTGAGTTGAAGCTTAGCACAGCATTTCATCCTCAGACAGATGGTCAGTCAGAGGGGACTATTCAGACCTTAGAGGACATGCTACGAGCATGTGCCTTGGATTTCCAGGGCAGCTGTAACACCCCAACCGTTAATCTCGTCATTACCTCTTAAACCGTTACTAATTACTCCTACTCACGCAGCGGAACTCTATTTACAACGAGGGGTGAAACAACGCCGTTAGCCACCCATGTGGCTAACCAGGCCTTTCTTACTTACCGTAACGGTCTGATGAACTGGAATAACCGAGTACTTCAACAACAATACTCAATTCCTTTCTTTACTATACCGAGTCTACAATATACGGATGCCGATAACATACTCGGACTTACACCTCTTTCAAATGCATTAGTAATTACTATCTAACTACCCATGCTTCATAGCAGTCCCCGTCCTACTCTCTCGAACGGTGGTCAGCTTCAAGTACCTGCACACTAAAAACGTTCCCCCTAGGGGGTCAGCTTACGCTGAATATGAAATTCGCATATACCGCGTGCTAACCGCGGTACGCCGACATACTTTGGGTCGGATATACATGGAGTTCATTTTAATCAAAAAATGCATCATGACAATACAATATATATGTATATTACACAAGGAATCTACATCCAATCAGGGAGCACAATTCCTAACTAACATAACAAGGTTGTTAGTTGTATATGTTTACTCTTAGGCCATGAGGGTTATACCTCACTATGCCTTGTTTACTTATTCCGTACCTCTCCCGCTCTCTCGGGTTACTTATTCAATTACACGCCCATTCTCTTGGGCTACTCGTACTATACTCACCCACACTCTCGGGTTACTTATTCTCATTAGCTCACCCACACTCTTGGGTTATTTATGCTCATTATCTTACCCACACTCTTGGGTTATTTATACTTATTATCTCACCCACATTCTTGGGTTAATTATACTCAAGCTTTTGTAGATTCTCGAGACACTACAGGTCTCCTACGTCACGCTTGTTACTCTTAGTACATACTCAGGCCAAAACTCATGGCTCTCTAGCATAGTCTTACTTCCCCGGTTTCGACCCTACTCTGGGTCTAGCATGGTGGGAAGGTTCAACTAGCTCACGGAACTCTCTCTTAGTTCCTATCTCTTTTACTCAGGTCCGACTACTCTCGGACTACTTACATTCCCATACACTCCTCTCTCGGAGTTATAGTAATATTATGTATATTAGTCTAGAAGCATCACTCTCGATGTTTCTAATGACCCTGGGAACATTACTTAAGTTTGGTTAAATCTTAGGTTTTAAGAGTTACCCGTACATTTACTTTACTCATACTTTCGGTTATTTATATATATCAGGTAAAATCCTCATATAGGAGGTCGACCATGTCTCAAGGGAGTTACTAATCCCTCAGGTCTCTTTTACCTTCTTCACTAGTTCACATCTTCGAACTATCTTAAATCCTCTTGAAGGAGGTTCACTTATCCTTCCACACTCATTTGTTTCGTGGATTGTTTCAAGGTGGTTTTCTAACCATCATCGGGTATTTACTCGACCCGTACTTCTCCTCACATTCTAGGGAGTTCATATGTTTGCGTTATCGTTATACTTTAATCGATAGCTTGTGTGTGTTTGCATATTACCATTGTTCATGAGACTACCCGATCTACGGGTTTCTAGTCAATCACTACTCTCTATGAGTCGGTCTATGCACTATGTTAGACCACACCGGCGTACAAGTATGTTAGTTCATACAACATACAATAAGGCATACATAATCAAACAAGGGATTATTTCCATGCTTTAATCTTGATTAAGCCGGCACACAAACACACAAATCAGAGTAACTCGGTTAGCATACGGGGCATGAGAAAATCATACCTTTCACCGGGGTTTTTACTTTTACCGTGTCATCTCACCATGCTCGGGTCACACACGATTCTCTGATAATGTTTCAAACATTATTATTAATACTAAGCTCATACGGTACATTATTAAATGCTACTCCCGTACTTACCCCGTTATCCCGTTATCGGTTTATTTTGCTTTTAATTTGAGTTCTCACTTCTCAATCACTTCTAACACTTTCTTACACTTAGGGCCTTTACATGTCACCAAACAAGGCCTTAACATCTTATAACATCATTAACACTCAAACCCCCATCATTTACAACCTTTAAAACACTCTCTGTAGGTTCTGGGGGTGGTCCGGGACTTGGTCCTTAACCTAAGTCCCGGACCAATTGCGAACTTAACTCTCGGGTGAAAATTACAGATGGTCCGGGACCTTGTCCTGGAGTATAGTCCCGGACCAAGCAGCACTTGCACTCTCGGCCTTAATTTAGGTGTGGTCCAGGACTTTGTCCAAGGACCAAGTCCCGGACCCTGCTAAAACCTGCTCCAAACTTGATTTTTCCACTCCAAATCAATCCTTAAACCACCCTTAATCTTTCCATAAACTTTCCACAAGTTTTCCACATATTTAATCACCTTAAAACATGCTCTAAAACTCTTCAAATCATAGGCTCAAACCTTACTCAAACTCTTGCTCAAATTCACACATTTTCATTCTCATTTTACACTAATGCACACTTGTGCATTTCTAACTTCTCCTCAACCCTTTGCATTATGCTCTCTTCATTTGACCATTCCACATCTTCCAGGATAATGCACAACTCATACCAAGGTTCATATCTCTCTCTTAAAACCTTAAATCTTCTTTGTTTTTCTACAACTCTTCAAGCATTTAAACAACCTCTTTTGCTACAGATTTTTGCACAAATCTCTCATCTTTGAACAAGCATTCCTATGGTGGTTTACTAACTCATTTCAATATCTAAACATACCTAGCTTCTCTAGGTCATTCCTCACTCACAACAATGCTCAAACCACTCAAATTTCTATAGAAATTTTGCCATAACTTGGCTACTTTTCAACCTTGCCCAAAGTTCATCTCATCACATTATTCAACCTAAAACTAACCAAACCCATCATGGGTTTTACCAGCACACACACAAGTTCACCAATATCAATTCTCCAAATACAATATAATGCATAATTCATAAAATGCATAACACTTAAATCAAACACTAAATTCACAATGTTTTCTCACTTGCATTATTTTTATACAAGCACATTGCTACCACATCACATGTGGGGTTCATTCATTCATTTATTTATTTTTCCCTTCCCAAATTCTAAAAGCCTTAAACTAGGCTCCAAGGTAAGTTACTTACCTCTTGTTTACAAGCCTTTCCTCTTTTCACTCCTCTTCTTTCTCTTATCTTTTCTCTTGCTTGGAAATCGGCCAAAGGCCAAGAAATTGCCCATCTCCAAATCAATATACAAGGCAAGGAATGAGTTTAAGTAAAAACACTTAACCTCATTATTTAGAAATGCTTAAAGCTCTAAAATGGGTGATTACCTTGAAACCCTAGGATGGGGTTTTGATCAAGAATCAAAGGGGAACTCCCAAACCACCATTGAAGACTTGGAGAATAGCTCAAACAAGGAAAATTCAAGGCATTAAAACTTGCCAAAATCGGCCAACAAAAGGAGATGAAGAAAAATGCCATTTTCTTTGGATATTTTTACCTCGGATGGAAGAGGAAGCTTCAAGCTTCTAAATGGTGTGCTTTTCTCTTCAAATGGCCAACACCCATCAAAATGAAATTCATCCTTTTCAAATTTTGAAAAGAGGGAAGTGTGGAGCTTGATGAGAGGAACACAAATATGTGTTTTGTTTTTGATTTGGAGCATTTATGTGCCTTAAGGAAGCAAGGGAAGAGGAGCAGCCATGGAAGCTCTTGGTGCAGCTCAAATCGCCAGAGATGGGGAGGAGGAAGGGAACTCACGGTGGAAGAAGGAAAGGAAGGAGAGAGAAGAGGGAAAATGGGAGGAAAGAGAGTAAAAGGTGCTTTTATGCTTTTTACTTTACTCTCTCCTCTTTTTCTTTCTTTCTTTCTTTATTTGCTAACTAATAAACAAGAGAGGGGGAGGCTTCTTATTTAATAAAACCGGCCCCCACTAACTAGTTAAGCTGGAGCGTTTTTCGGTTTCTGACAGAAAACGCTCGTTATTTTACCCGGTTTGGCACTATTCACTAGCCGGGCCCGTTTTGGATTTTTTCTCGTTTCTTTATTTTTAATGGTTATTAAGCTTCCATTAATACTTAATTATAGTTATTTAATCAACTATAATTTTTACGGGTCCGTTTGACCACTTAAAGTCACATTTTCGGGTTTTCTCGAAAAACGTGTTTTTATGCTTAATTAGCGTTTTAATCCATTATTTGGATCCGTTTTCTTCGGGAATCATTCCCGTATAATAATTAGGCCTAACTAAGCCTTAGGAATCCATCTCGGACCCTTACGAGATCATATATCTCTTATTTTCATTTAATGCGCATTTTAGCGTTTTTCACTTTTCAAGTGTTTTCTCTTTACTTTTGGTTTTATTCTCTTTACCAATACTCTTTAGGCACCATTAGGCCTTTAGTAATTTTTATTAGAGTAATTAAATCACCATTATTAGGTCCGGGGTATTAAAGCAGCTGGATAGATAGATTACATCTCATCGAGTTTGCATACAATAACAGCTATCACGCCTCTATACAGATGTCACCTTTCCAAGCCTTATATGGCAGACCATGTCGCACACCATTGTGCTGGGACGAGTCTAGTGAGACCGTCATCATTGGGCCTGAGTACTTAGAGCAAGTCCAGGCAGAAGTACTACAAATCAGAAGCAACATGAAAGCAGCACAAGACAGATAGAAATCATATGCTGATGAGAGGCGACGAGACCTTGAGTTCGCAGTTGGCGACCAGGTATTTCTACGAGTATCACCCATGAAGGGTGTATTCAGATTTGGGCAAAAGGCCAAGCTAAGCCCAAAATTTGTAGGACCCTACGCTATCATAGAGCGGGTGGGCCTTGTGGCATATCGACTTGATTTGCCAGCCGAGTTGGGCAAAGTACACAATGTTTTTCATGTGTCTCAGCTTAAGAAGTACATGCCTCATCCTTCTCATGTTCTACAACCAGAGATTCTCTCATTAGAACCAACAATGCGGTATGTGGAAACACCGCAAAGAATCTTAGACAGAAAGACACAAGACACTCGAAACAAATCTGTGAGCCTAGTAAAGGTTCTTTGGTCGAACCACGATGTGGAAGAGGCCACATGGGAACTAGAAGCTGATATGCGAGCGAAGTTTCCCTCACTATTTACCGATTAGACACTTTAGTCTAGGGTACGTGGGCGTACCCCTCTTTTTTTGGGGGGTAGAGCCTTTTTTGTTTGTGAATTTAGTATGCATTTTGTTGCACTTTCGTGCATTTCAGTGACACTTTGTCTTATATGTGTTCTCGTGTAACACTGTTCAGTATATTTCAGTGACACGTTGTCTTGTATGTGTTCTTGTGTAACACTGTTCAGTATATCTCAGTGACACTTTGTCTTGTATGTGTTCTTGTGTAACACTGTATTTGAATGTACGTTGTGCACTATTAGATATGAAAAGTGACTGTGTTATTACATCACACTATATTGTTCCAAAGTATTCCTGTTGTGTTTGATGTACACTGTGAACTTAGGAATATAGAGACTTGGGACTTGATCCCTAAAAACTAGATTGAGTTGTGGATACTTAGTGGAACTTGATTCCCCACAACCTTATAATTTAGATATGAGACTTCGGGGCGAAGTCCTTTTTAAGGGGGGTAGATTGAAATACCCCAAATCTAAATAATATTATTAAATCATTATTTATTGGAATTGTAGACACCAAAAATTCTCACCCCATAAAGCAAATTCCGAGTAACGAATAAAATAAGAGGGGTCGTCGCCTTTCTTTTTCAAAACGTATTAGCGTGCATGCCGAAACGAAACCATCATTTTTTTAATCCTTTTCAAAGCATTTCATAAAAGCATGATTTTCCGAAAATGAATTTCCAAACGATAATTCGGTTTTAAAACCGTCCCTTTCGTTTTATTCACTTATTTTATTTTTCTATTAGTTTTATCCCGGTTCATGCAATTTTCGTTACACGTTTATTTTATCTCATTTCATTTCATTGATACCTTTACTTGTACACTCTTTATTAGTGCTTGTTTTAAATTTGTCTTTATCATTATTATTTTTAGAATCATTTTCATCATTTATGTACATCTTCACTATTATATTCCATACTAGTGTATTTCGTTTTGTCGCTAATTCGATTAAACCCCCTCTCATCTCATTTATTTTGTCACTTCTTTCTTCTTTTCTATATACTGCTATTGATACATATTTGGTTCAATTTCCATTCTACACTCACTCGTTTTGTTTTGCAATCATTTTTCTTCTATTCGGTCAAATCAGACCAATTTTGGTCAAACAACTCGGCCCATCAACTGAGGCCCGCTCCAAACCTCGCTGACCTGCAGTCAAATGTAGCCCAAAAAAACAAAAAAACCCTAGTCTTCAGCAGCTAACCGGTTTCTATAATTCCCTCGTACTATTATAAAAGGATCAAAATAAAAACCCTACACAGATTCCAAGCCCTCCTGGTCACCGGATCATTCTCTTCACCAGCACGACCAACATTATCTTCTCTTCAATCGGGATCTTCTTCCCTTCACAATAGCCATGGCCGACTTCACCTCCTTTTCCCCTCTGCTAGACCCAGCCGACCAACATTCCTTTTGTCCTGAACGTTAACCGTAGCTCGTCGCCATTACTACACGCACCATTCATCTCCTTCATCCCCATTTCTACCGCGAGCCACCACCACATGCGTCGAAAACCCGCCGCCAACTTTGCACCTTCACCACCACATTTTCTCTCAGCCCCAGAGAATTTTCACCACCATTCCCCCGCTAGAAACTCTTTCACCCCTAAAGTTTTTCCTCTCGCTCGAACATCGACAGTGTAAGTGGGTTCTGATCGCCATCTTCTCTCTGAACTTTTTTTTTTTCTTTCAATTCTGAATGCGCTCCGTTTTCTCCTCCTGGTTCCACTACTTTGAATGCATTTTAGCCAAAGGGCTCGAACCGATGGGGGCAAAATTTTGGTTCGGTCGGGAAATTGTCTCCGACATGAGAACCAACTCTACCTCCTCCATTTTTGTTTTCTCTGCCTTCCTTCGATTTCAACAAAACCCGGCGTCAGGGGCTCGAATCATTAGTTCCGTAGAATCCTGACTTCAGGGGCGTGGGTACTTAATTCTCGTTTTGCATTTACACTCTCTTCTAATCATCCTTGTTTCTCCTTGCGCGTTTGATTGAGAAGAGTCGATATAGTTTCGGAAATCAATCCGTCTGTAGCTATCATCTCCTTTTCGATATATATATATATACATATTTTTCTCTCCCAAGGATCGCCTATGGTCTATTTTGCAAACTGTGTGACTATCGACACCTTTCAGATAACTACCCAACCTGGTATGGACCTCAAAAGTTCATGAACAGGACGGGAGAGGGCATTCTCCAGCCCCGGTATTGAGATGTCCGAGTTTTTGGGCTACTCTTATCATCGTCTGTTTACATATCGTTCTAATAATGCTAAGCTGGTCCATCCCCGGTTGCGAATGTTGTTTCCCGTATTCCTAATCCACCTGGTGATTATTATTACCCTGCAAATTGACTCTGTCGTTATGTTTATACCTGAGCCCCGATGAGCCTGAACATCCCTCAAGGCTATCTGCTTGTATCACGCATTAACTGATTGAATGCTCCCTTTTGATGAGGAGTTGAACTCAAGCCCTTTGTGATCTGTGGGGTAAGGACTGTTGCTCAGAGGATTCATATCATTCGTTTCTCCTTCTCTTTTTCTACCTGTTGGACTAACCTTTTGCCTAGTCTCTGGTGCGTTTTATGTATTTGCAGGAAATTAGGTGTGCCCTCCTATTGGTACCGAATCTTGACCCTTTCATCCCATTAAGTTCCTAGGGATATTGTAACCCATTTTATGTCTGTTCTTGCTCCTTCATTACTCCGTGGTTTTATTGATGAATACTCGCAGTTTGGATGTTTTGTTTTGCTTTTGAGGGTTTACAGCTAGTAGAGTTACTTTTATGTGTATATGTTGCTTTTCTTCTGCTGTGTCATTGTATTTTAACAGGAAAAATGTTGAGCATCTTCCCCGGGTATTTCCTCTGCACCTTGATAGTCTCTAAAATGAGTGTATACGGTTGTTTGATCCCACCTGATTTGGCCTGCTGAAGCATGTTTGTAATATGGAGAAAGAGTTCTTGTTACTTCTGTTAATTTTGTTAGTAGTACCGTACATATGGCCGCACCTGTCTCCTCCTTGTGACTCTGTATAAAAAAAAAAAGAGGGAGAACGTCAAAGCAGAAAAGAAATTGAAACGTTTGATAACTTAGTATTGTTTTGTTCGATACTTGAAGATTAGTGATACTAGGCCCCAGAACATTGTTTTAGTTCAGAGTATTCACCTAGCTGTAGATAACAACAAAGTAGGACCCATTTTGTTACAGTTTGTTTGGCCTCTCGTATACTGATCGGTTATCCATAATGAGATTTGCTCTCTGATTTCATTTGCGCTATGCGTGTATATGCTTGTTACCTCACCCTTATTGCAATCCTCTATTTCTTCGTTTCTTACTCTTGATTTTGTCTAAGCCCTAGTTATATCCTTTAGAACCAAGCCTTAGGATAGAGGGTGAGCCCTAAGATTTAGGTGAGCCATGGTCCCACCTAATAAATTGGGTAATCCCTAAACCCAAACCACATCTTATTATAATAACATGTATTAATAAAAACACTTTCCCAAAATTCATCCCAATTTGATTCATCATTTCTTCATCATTTTCCAAAGCCCAATCTCAAACAAGGCCCAAAGCCCAATCTCAAACAAGGCCCAAAGCCCAATCTCAAACATGGCCCAATTTTCCCAATCTCAAAAAGCTTGGCCCAATCCAATTTGAGGCCCAAACTTGAGGCCCAAACCCGAGCTGAGGCCCAGAACCTCATCAAGTCTAGAAGCCCGTTTTGACCCACACCTTCAAAGCCCGTGAATCAAGCTTGACCAAGCCCAACTTTGACCAACCTGAATTTTGACTTTGACCCCATTTTCAAGCCCCACATTGACCCAACTTTCAAGCCCAACATTTGGCCCAATTCGACCTGGCCAATCCAACCCGGCCCATTGTCCAATTTTGGCCCAAACCTAATTCAAAACAACTCATTGCCAAACCCAAATCAATTCAAGCCCAATTCATTTTCAATTCAGCTCAGTCCAATCCTGATCAATTCAAATCCAAATTTAACACATCCAATTCAAACTCATTATAAATCTCGTTCAAATTCCAAAAATCCAAAAAAAAAAACCTCTTTTCTCAAGTTTCAAATAATCTCTTCATTCAAATTTCATCGAATTTTCAAAGAAATCATTTTGTGGAATTTTAAAGGAAAAACTCTTCTCACATCACAGAAAACTCTTCTAAAATGCAGAAAGTTCTTCTCACATATACAGAAAGTTTTCCCCTAAAAACATTTCTCAAAATCAGTGTTTCTTCATTGAGAATTCCGAACAACTTCAAAGATTTTCTAATTCAGTTTTCAAACTCAAAACTAAACTGTTTTTGGGGAACATGTAATGTCTAACACCTTCAAAGAACGTTTTCTTCCTTGTTAGACATCACTTGTCTCTCTTCTAAATAAAAATCCGAGGCGGGGCACTGGGGTCATAACCTCCCTTGTCGCAGTCTGGATCTCTTTAGGCGGGGCATTAGGGTGACAAATCTCCCCTAATTGCAGCCTAGATTTTTACAAGGTGGGGTGCTAGGGAAGTAACGGTCTTCCTAGTTGCAGCCGGGATTTTAGAATCGTCTAACTCCCTTCCGCTCGATTTCAATGTTTTCGGTTTTTAATGTTTTAAAACCCGGGAGTTAGAGACGTTATTAGGGTTCGACCGAGAACATCTCATTCATGGTGTTTCTCTCTGAATCCTATTTTTCGACATAAATTCATTGCCCCATCTTTCGAGCCTCGGCGCTTATTATTAGTTAAGTGTCGTGTTCGAGGGGGTACATAGGGTAATCCCCTGGGATTATCCGCCCTTTTACAACAAAAAATGATTTTTTCGGTCTTAAAAGCTTTAAGAGAGACAATTCTGAATAAACCAATCCAACATTTCCATTAGAGCTCTAGGATTCATAAACACTTCTCAACCCTCCTCTGAACCAATTCTAAGTCACATAGGACTTCCAATTCTTGAGGACCCCAAGAAACCTTAAACATCTTCAAAACCCGAATACCTGCAAACCAAATATCCTCTTCCATACTCGATCATCCTTAAAACCCGATTTGCTCCTCAACGCATTCAACTTTCCAAGACACCTCAAGAACCTGACCATTTCAAAATTCGGACTTCGCAAACACGAAAAGCTCCTCAAATCAGCCAAGTGATCCAGACACCTCTTGACTCTACCAAAATGACCAACATGCCCCTTTACTCCTCAAAACTCCCATCATTCTCTTAATCCCATGAAGGTCCAAAACAACCTCAAATCTCTCAGAGCATTTAAAACCTCTCAAACACTTCAAACAGACCAACTCCAATACCGGCCTCATCCTCACCCCTCACTCAATCTTATCCTTTGGCTTTAACTGAATCTCTTCAATAAGGTTTTGAAAGAAGGCAATCCCGATAATTGGAGACCGAGGTTTCCTCGGGCACCAATCCGAAGTCGTGGTCGTTGCCACTTCTAAGGGGTGTAACCCAGTGCGAACCCACACAGAATCTCTAGTATGACCAGATAAGTCCAATCCATAGGCAACAAATCACAGAGTCAATTAACGGTTCCTAGAACTCTTCCCCTTCCTAGTTCCTTAGGTCAAACTAGGTGGCGACTCTAGTCAATTCCGCCTTAGGGCATAAGTCCGCGTGGAGCCCATTGAGAGCGGGTGTAGTGCACACTTGCTCCCCTTTATGCTTTCTGGGAAAGACGGACGATGTAGTAGGTATTTGAGGGATGCCAGAATAACGGGTTTCACCCTCCACAGAATGGCATTTTAGGATCTAGGCTTTTCAGTCAGACCATATTTAGATAGACCCCCCTCATACCGAAAAATCACCCTCCACAGAATGGCGACTCTGCTGGGGAAAACTTGAGTAAGTTTTTCTCAAACTCAAGGAAGACTGAACTCCATTCAAAATTGTCGGGATTTCCCCACTTCTTTCAAAACCTTCATGAGATTCATTCCAGCCTCTAGGATTATTCTACTCCACACTCAGAGTGTGTATCTGATGAGGACAGATAGGACTTGATAGATCCTCAACAAACATGCAACAATTGGGTTAATGGTTAGCTCACGATTAGAAAGAGACACTTAGGATTGAATGAAGCTAACTTCCCTTTAGGTTAATAAATAACCAATTTGGAATCACTTTCAAGATTAAAACTCTTAGTAAATAGGGTGTTACTGACTTCATCGCTTTCATATGTATGTTATGATTGTGGGGTGCATTGGGAGGGTAGCTTAGGACATGCATTCCTCTGTGTCACCCGATTTATCCACGAGTCACGGAATCCCGACCGGTCCACGGTTGATTTCCCATGAGCTGGGTCATTTATATAAATGGCTAACCCACGGGGCAAGATGGTCATCGACCTACGCCCTGCAGGCTCATGATCCAAAAATACCCTCCATTATCCGAGTCTAAGCCAGCATATAGTGAACCATGAGCCTTCAGTGTCCAGCTGCCTAATCCGGTGTCTAAGACGGGTTTTACGGGTAGTCACCCCCATGTATGCCGCCTGTCTGACCACCCTTCTATCTTACCCTGAAGATTGCATGGGCTCAGTTCTCCATTGCTCCTCTGCACCACGGGTGTCTCTAAAGCCCAAAGTCACGCTACACGTCCATAGAGGATCCCGTATTTACCGGATACCCATACATGGCACAACGTAGTCAGTGAATAATTTGGACTTTAGACACACCTGACCGTGCAGATGACGAGAGACCCGTTCCCATGCAATACTTCCCCGAGTTTCCCGAAAAGTGGGGTGTTGTCGGATCATCACTGGCCGTGGCGTATGTTTCCTTATCACTTCGGGTATCCTGACCTTTCGAACTTAAGCACTCCGGACGTTCTTGATGACGTGCCCCGCAAGGGGCATAGCAGAGAAAAACCCCGAGAGATGACAGTGAAGGGACGATGGTTCCCCCGGTGAGACGGAATCATAATTGACCTGGAAAGTGATTATCCCAACACTAACACTTACAACTCCACATCAAATACAGCCACGATTTACTTCTTGCTATGCATGTGTGCAAACCGCTTTTTCCAACCAATCTGTTTCAAAACGTTCGGAATTCTCTTTTGCACATCTCTTAAAGCTGTTTTACGAGCTCGTTTAATTTCAAATCCCACCTAAATTTTTCTCATAAACATTTGCGGTTTTAATCTTGCCACTTCATCTTTAGAATGTTATTCCAAAACAATTTTCATAAATAGATTTCGAAAACCTACTTTCTAAACCTACTTTTACAAACGAATTTCAAACAACATTTTTCACCAACGTTATTTCAAAATAGTTTTCGAAAACGGTTTTCAAAGTTGATTTTCAAACGTATTTCAAAATAAATGATTTAGTCCCCATGTCGTGACCCGCTATTTTTGAAGTTCTACCCACCTCCAAGAGCAGCGGTCATTACTGTGGAGCGTACTAGTCATTTCGTGTTTTCACAAAAGTGGTGGATTTTCACATAAGATTTTGTGCTCGATCATTCACCTTTTCCTTTCTCAAGAATATCCCTCATCTCCCTCGTCGGAGCGGATCGAGCTAAAAATCAGAGGCGCACCAACCCGTGGAGCTAGCCGAGCGACATGAAGACCGACGCCAACCGTTCAATTACAAAATCAGATGCGTACCAAGAGCCAACGACATGAAGACTAGAGACACCGGTTCGAGTTCAAACTATTGAAAATCAGAAGAACACCAACCCGCTTTGCTTGATCACAGTTTTGCTTCGCTGTGAAAGCCTGAAAATGAGCCAGCAACCGGTCAAGAGCCCGAAGACAAGCGTGTAGCCGGTCAAGAGCCCGAAGATGAGCGTGCAGCGGTCAAGAATCCAAAGACGAGCGAGCAGCCGGTCAAGAATCCAAAGACGAGCGAGCAACCAACCAGAAGGCCGAGCGTTAGCAGCCAACCAGAAAACTCCCATTTTTAATGACTTTTTTAGAATTGATGATGTATAGGTTTTCCCCTATGTTTCTTTTCTCCCTCGTCCATTTCTGAATAGATTATATGTATAGGTTTATACACTCCTTTGAATTTATTTAGATCAACGTGTATAGGGTTCCCTACTCCCTATTTTCTTTGCGAATGACCGAGCGTCAAAATTCATATTAAGAAAATCCGCCACTTTGAAAACACGGTTTTTTAAAATTGTTTTCCAAAACTCGGTTTCTTTTGGCATGCACGTCTTGTTTAAAGAAAGGAACAAACATGACGACCCTTCACGTTTTATCTATCACTCTCAAAACTTTGCTTTATGGGGTGAAATTTGCGGTGTCTACGGATACATCCCCTTTAAAAAAATTGATGAAATAAAGTGACGCCTATCTCTCAACATTTTCAAGATAAATCGTTTCGCACCAACATTCATTCACATTCATCACACAACAAATTTTTGTTTAACAAAACATACTGATTTACCTCTTCTTCATTCTAATCCTTGTGCATGCAGGTGTTTGTGACAGTTGGCAACTAGAAAGAAAGAAGACCAGTCTACCTATAACAACGGCAGAAAAGATGGAGCGAGCCCCTCGACATGATCAAGCAGTCGAAGGCCGATTTGTTCACGAAAGATTGATCCATGACCTTGTTGATGACTTAGAGAAAAACCTGAAGATAGAAGAATTTGTCCAAAGAAGAATAACTAGGGTCCACGCGGGGTCGGAGAGCAGTTACAAGGAGTCCTCAACTTACTCTGCATACGATGCCTATGAATTTCAAGCAATGGACCCTCACGCTCTCTCTGTCCAAGTTCGAACAACACCAGACATGCCTTCTTCACCTGTGTACAGTTCAACTCTGAGAACTTCACCCGCCACCAGAGAGGATTGGCAACCACAAATGGTCTGTGATAAGGGAAAGGCACAAGCCCCACCTTCCCCCATAGTGCATTCTGGCACAAATCTCCCTTTGCCACACACAAACATATCCTTTCTCGGCAAGCACATCCCCATTCGTCAAAGTCTGGCCGACATCTTTACCCAGGAACAACCCTGCCCTCTCAACCTCTTGACACCAACCACCATGAGACAGCGTATACTTCAATTCAAAACCTTGATCTCAGAACGAGTCCAATGAAAGAATTTGTGCAAGAACTGAAGATGGAACTGGAGCTGACCCAACGTTTCAAGTCAGTAGGTTGGGAGCCAACTAACCCATATCCTGATGCTCGTCTGCAAAAAGGCATGAGTTTGCCGGAGATGGAGAAGTATGAGGGGATTGGAGACCCGAGGCATCATGTTGACAAGTATGATAAACTCATGAATCTTCATGGCCTTTCCGATGAGCTGAAAGCTGCATGCTTTAGATTTATCTACAAGGACCGCTTACTCTGGATATGAGCATGGATCTAAACGAAAGTCAAGCCAAGACTGTATTTAGATTTCTCTCTCAATACGGCGACAACTTTCGTCATGAAGTTACACGAGATTTAGAGATCACATGCCAAAATTCTGACGAACCCGTGAGGGAGTTCATAAAACGATGGAGGGTGAAGGCCGGACAAATGAATAACCGACCTAATGAGGAAGAGCAAGTGCGAATGGTAATCCGGGCTGAAAGATGTGTACCGACATCAGCTGAAATATCTAGGATATGACTTCAGACGACTGATGGCGGTTGTGGCTGCTTTGGAAGATGCTGAAACCAAAGATCCAAAACCAACAATCATGCAAAGCGAATACCACCAACCTGGGCAGGACTCTCAAAGACAGAATTTGAGTCCAGGAATGTCACTTGGTGAAGCCTGGAGAATTTTAAACGAGGGAGGTTACCTAGCACCTTACAACACCAGTTCGAGGGTGAAGAAGCTTGGGCCACATCTACATGAATATTGTGACTATCATCGGATTCGTGGACACGCCACCGACGAGTGCACAACACTGAGAAACACTGTCCAAGAGTTGATGGACAGAGGGGATGTCCCTTCTTTGAAGCCAAAACGTCTATCATAGGCCCCGAAGGTGCACTCTCCTGAGGCATCGCCGAGCTAAGCACAACCACGTGCTAATCCGTGGTGATAGTGGTTGAAAGTAGTTGAGTCATGTTTTTCTTTACCAATACAATGAAAACGTATGAAGGGTTGCATCCCATCCCTCTCCCCTTTATGTTAGACCTATCCAGGAATTACAAAAAAAAAAAGACAATTCTATCATGTTGACTGATGCAATGTAAGAATCACCACTCCTTAAGAGGCTAGGGTTTGATTGACAGCTAAAACATGTGGGACCACATTTCTTCCGGGACCCACTCAACAACCGACCGCCTAAAGAGCCATTGGTGTAAGACGAAGTTCATGGATCCGCAACTGAAGCCGACTCAACCGAGACTAGGTGTAGCCTTACCACGCATGCATTGCATAAAAAAAAAAAACATTCAGTCAAAACTTGAAGTCAACCATCTTCATTCATCATTTTCAGCATTTAACGCATCCTATACATAGTAATTCCATATTATCACAACGCATTGCATGGTAGATCGTTGCACTTGCATACTCCCGTATCGAAATGACGTCATTGGCGAAAATCTTGGTTGATTGTTTGGATAGAGTGCGCGAACCGCTAAACTCTCGACCCATCAATGAACACAAGGGTCTAATTAAAATCGGCACCACAGACCAAGTGAGTAGTGTGCGAAGAGCGGTATTTTCCCTTGAATTCTGAATGAGGATATTGGACAATCCACCGAGCGATGAGGGAAGGTAGAGAGAACCAAAAGAGGTAAAACCATGAGCGACATGCGCATTTCTTCTCACATGGAGAGGCATAACTTTGAGTGAGATCAATGTCGATAGCTAGTCACGAACTGTGATTCATGCAAAGATCCGAGAAGTAGTAAGAAAACAATCATTGACTAATGAGAATGACGAGGCACTTAGGAACCAAAATCTCCACAAAACCCAAAAAGCTTTGACTGCCCTGTACATAATCCCTTAGTGAGCCCCGCTGAGCCTTTCACGATAAACCTTTTTCTATGAACTCCACAATATGCCAACTCACATACACATATTTACTCACCCTTGCAATAGAGGATCTCGAAGGAGCCAGAGCCATGGTCTCTCCCCCACCATCTTCACAAAAACAACAAATGAAATGCTTGAAGAAATCAGTGAGTCAATGCAACTCCAAAGCCAAACACCAAAAAAGAACACCGAAAATGTTCAAGAAGATCGATGAGTCAATGCAACTCCAAAGCTGAAAGCCAAAATACAAAGCAGAGAACGCTTGAGAAAGTTGATGAGCCAAATGCAATTTCAAAAAACAAAATGAGAAGAAAGTTCAAATCGAACACCAGAAGAGGCAAGAAGGAGAAATCCAAATCAGAAGGACCAATGATGTCCCGTAGAAACCAATAAAAGGTTATCAAAACCCGTCCAATCATTCCACCCATGGCAAAGGCGAGACACGTCCTCTATTGCAAAAAAGCCCCACAATTCCCAAATAAATCCCACAGTCCCGTGTGACATACATCATACCCCTCAGCCCCGTTACAACCCAATAAAGACCTCTGACTCATAAGTCAATGAGCGTTAACTGAAAGTATCGGATCTGAAGCATGAATCATAAGCTTCGTACTTGTTATCAACATGTCCTATCATACCAAAGGGACCATGAGCGTATGAGCGTGACCTTACCTCACAAGGTCTTATGAGTGCGAGTGAATCTTCAGTCTAAGCACCAAATCATAAACAACCTACCCCATTGTAGGAAAGGAACTTGTAAGGATTGGAAAGTCCAGAACCTCGAAAGAAATTCTAAAGAAAATACTGCTCCGAGCACCGAGAGCATCATCACACCATTTGCACACACAACCATACTCAGGAAAGATTGACCCATATCCCTCCGTGAGAGGAAAGTGATTCACGCATTCTAGCTCAACAATCACTCAAGATCAAACTGAAGATGTCTTATATTCGTAAACCTCATATTAATAGAGATAGGACTGTACCTTCTCTCCAAAAATTGCATACACATTTTGCATTGTATCTAGCAGTTAGCATTTGCATGCATCATAACCACTTCATTTTCAACATCCGGCTGGTAAGAACCATGCCTAGTCTCGTGGAAGGTCGACTTCAGTTTCCCGCTATCGAAGCTCAACTCAAAATCAAAAGAAATCAAAACCGAGGCCATCCGGAGCCATACGACGATCTTCCCGGAGCCATCCAGCGTCATCGGGCCTCATCAGCATCATATCCAAAACCAAACTAGAGCCATGCGAGAGCCATCCTCAAACGTTGAGACCGTCCTAGAGACCTCAAGACTATACACGAGCCATTTCGTCACCAGGGCTTTGCCTACAAAGTTCGAACTACGTCAGGTCTGATCTCAATACGGAATTGAGTACGTAGGCAGCCCGCCCAGGGTGCGACCAACTCAAATGAAAAATGCCCCTTTCTTCCTCGCCATCACCAAATAGAGCCAACTCATAGCCCTTCCCGGATCCATCCCGAGCTATCCTGGAGCCATCATGAGAAAACCCTGAAGTCATAACCGGGCCGAAGCCATCCATTCATGACCAAGAATTTGTCTATCACATCAAAATACGTCAAACACAACACAGTCCACTAATCACATCAACCCACCATTCCACTCAAAATCTCAATACAAATCGAAACCCACCGACCACCCCAGAGCCGTTGCTCATAATGAGGTCATGAATCATGTCGGAGCCCTCTGACCACACTGGAGCCACCCGACCGCACCGGAGCCATCAACGTAATCCGGAGCCATCAGTCCATACCGGAGCCATCACCACATGCCAAAGACATCTCAAAATTTGAAACAACTCTGGAGCCGTCTACTCACACAAAACCTACATCCACAAACAGGGAGTTTAATTCAATTAATACATTGGTTAATCACCACACATCACATATCATCTGCATATACCCACAAAATTTGCTCGCTATCTGACACATCTGCACACCCGCTAGGCAGCTATTGCGCTACTAGTGCGGTCGACATTTCGTTTTACACCCGCTAGACAGCTATTGCGCTACTAGTGCGGTCGACTTTTCGTTTTACACCCGCTAGACAGCTATTGCGCTACTAGTGCGGTCGACTTTTCGTTTTACACCCGCTAGACAGCTATTGCGCTACTAGTGCGGTCGACTTTTCATTTTACACCCGCTAGACAGCTATTGCGCTACTAGTGCGGTCGACATTTCATTTTACACCCGCTAGACAGCTATTGCGCTACTAGTGCGGTCGACTTTTCGTTTTACACCCGCTAGACAGCTATTGCGCTACTAGTGCGGTCGACTTTTCGTTTTACACCCGCTAGACAGCTATTGTGCTACTAGTGCGGTCGACTTTTCGTTTTACACCCGCTAGACAGCTATTGCGCTACTAGTGCGGTCGACTTTTCGTTTTACACCCGCTAGACAGCTATTGCGCTACTAGTGCGGTCGACTTTTCGTTTTACACCCGCTAGACAGCTATTGCGCTACTAGTGCGGTCGACTTTTCGTTTTACACCCGCTAGACAGCTATTGTGCTACTAGTGCGGTCGACTTTTCGTTTTACACCCGCTAGACAGCTATTGCGCTACTAGTGCGGTCGACATTTCGTTTTACACCCGCTAGACAGCTATTGCGCTACTAGTGCGGTCGACTTTTCGTTTTACACCCGCTAGACAGCTATTGCGCTACTAGTGCGGTCGACTTTTCGTTTTACACCCGCTAGACAGCTATTGCGCTACTAGTGCGGTCAAATTTTTCGTTTTACACCCGCTAGACAGCTATTGCGCTACTAATGCGGTCGACTTTTCATTTTACACCCGCTAGACAGCTATTGCGCTACTAGTGCGGTCGACTTTTCGTTTTACACCCGCTAGACAGCTATTGCGCTACTAGTGCGGTCAAATTTTTCGTTTTACACCCGCTAGACAGCTATTGCGCTACTAGTGCGGTCGACTTTTCGTTTTACACCCGCTAGACAGCTATTGCGCTACTAGTGCGGTCGACTTTTCGTTTTACACCCGCTAGACAGCTATTGCGCTACTAGTACGGTCAAATTTTTCGTTTTACACCTGTTAGACAGCTATTGCGCTACTAGTACGGTACCGAACTTGCATTCTAAGCCCGTTATAAGCCCTAGGGCTGGATATCAAGAGGTCCAGTTGAGGCACTCCTAAGTCCTCCTGCACCGTAAACCAATCTAATTGTTAGTATCATAGGCTCGTCATAAGTCCTATGGCTAGATATCAAGAGGTCTAGTTGAGGCTCGTCATAAGTCCTCGTACTCTCGATTGCATTATAGGCTTGTCATACGTCCAATAGTTAGACATCAAGAGATCTAATTGAGGCTCGTCATAAGTCCTCGTACTTCCAACCACATTCATACACTCACGATCGCATCTCATCAAACCACAAAACCGTAGTGAGAATTTTTGGCGCCCCGTCAACCTTGATCCAATTGTGCAAGGGCTTGCAAAATTGAATCAAGGGGAGCCATCTGTAGACACCAAAAATTCTCACCCCATAAAGCAAATTCCGAGTAACGAATAAAATAAGAGGGGTCGTCGCCTTTCTTTTTCAAAACGTATTAGCGTGCATGCCGAAACGAAACCATCATTTTTTTAATCCTTTTCAAAGCATTTCATAAAAGCATGATTTTCCGAAAATGAATTTCCAAACGATAATTCGGTTTTAAAACCGTCCCTTTCGTTTTATTCACTTATTTTATTTTTCTATTAGTTTTATCCCGGTTCATGCAATTTTCGTTACACGTTTATTTTATCTCATTTCATTTCATTGATACCTTTACTTGTACACTCTTTATTAGTGCTTGTTTTAAATTTGTCTTTATCACTATTTTTAGAATCATTTTCATCATTTATGTACATCTTCACTATTATATTCCATACTAGTGTATTTCGTTTTGTCGCTAATTCGATTAAACCCCCTCTCATCTCATTTATTTTGTCACTTCTTTCTTCTTTTCTATATACTGCTATTGATACATATTTGGTTCAATTTCCATTCTACACTCACTCGTTTTGTTTTGCAATCATTTTTCTTCTATTCGGTCAAATCAGACCAATTTTGGTCAAACAACTCGGCCCATCAACTGAGGCCCGCTCCAAACCTCGTTGACCTGCAGTCAAATGTAGCCCAAAAAAACAAAAAAACCCTAGTCTTCAGTAGCTAACCGGTTTCTATAATTCCCTCGTACTATTATAAAAGGATCAAAATAAAAACCCTACACAGATTCCAAGCCCTCCTGGTCACCGGATCATTCTCTTCACCAGCACGACCAACATTATCTTTTCTTCAATCGGGATCTTCTTCCCTTCACAATAGCCATGGCCGACTTCACCTCCTTTTCCCCTCTGCTAGACCCAGCCGACCAACATTCCTTTTGTCCTGAACGTTAACCGTAGCTCGTCGCCATTACTACACGCACCATTCATCTCCTTCATCCCCATTTCTACCGCGAGCCACCACCACATGCGTCGAAAACCCGCCGCCAACTTTGCACCTTCACCACCACATTTTCTCTCAGCCCCAGAGAATTTTCACCACCATTCCCCCGCTAGAAACTCTTTCACCCCTAAAGTTTTTCCTCTCGCTCGAACATCGACAGTGTAAGTGGGTTCTGATCGCCATCTTCTCTCTGAACTTTTTTTTTTTTCTTTCAATTCTGAATGCGCTCCGTTTTCTCCTCCTGGTTCCACTACTTTGAATGCATTTTAGCCAAAGGGCTCGAACCGATGGGGGCAAAATTTTGGTTCGGTCGGGAAATTGTCTCCGACATGAGAACCAACTCTACCTCCTCCATTTTTGTTTTCTCTGCCTTCCTTCGATTTCAACAAAACCCGGCGTCAGGGGCTCGAATCATTAGTTCCGTAGAATCCTGACTTCAGGGGCGTGGGTACTTAATTCTCGTTTTGCATTTACACTCTCTTCTAATCATCCTTGTTTCTCCTTGCGCGTTTGATTGAGAAGAGTCGATATAGTTTCGGAAATCAATCCGTCTGTAGCTATCATCTCCTTTTCGATATATATATATACATATTTTTCTCTCCCAAGGATCGCCTATGGTCTATTTTGCAAACTGTGTGACTATCGACACCTTTCAGATAACTACCCAACCTGGTATGGACCTCAAAAGTTCATGAACAGGACGGGAGAGGGCATTCTCCCAGCCCCGGTATTGAGATGTCCGAGTTTTTGGGCTACTCTTATCATCGTCTGTTTACATATCGTTCTAATAATGCTAAGCTGGTCCATCCCCGGTTGCGAATGTTGTTTCCCGTATTCCTAATCCACCTGGTGATTATTATTACCCTGCAAATTGACTCTGTCGTTATGTTTATACCTGAGCCCCGATGAGCCTGAACATCCCTCAAGGCTATCTGCTTGTATCACGCATTAACTGATTGAATGCTCCCTTTTGATGAGGAGTTGAACTCAAGCCCTTTGTGATCTGTGGGGTAAGGACTGTTGCTCAGAGGATTCATATCATTCGTTTCTCCTTCTCTTTTTCTACCTGTTGGACTAACCTTTTGCCTAGTCTCTGGTGCGTTTTATGTATTTGCAAAATTAGGTTGCCCTCCTATTGGTACCGAATCTTGACCCTTTCATCCCATTAAGTTCCTAGGGATATTGTAACCCATTTTATGTCTGTTCTTGCTCCTTCATTACTCCGTGGTTTTATTGATGAATACTCGCAGTTTTGGATGTTTTGTTTTGCTTTTGAGGGTTTACAGCTAGTAGAGTTACTTTTATGTGTATATGTTGCTTTTCTTCTGCTGTGTCATTGTATTTTAACAGGAAAAATGTTGAGCATCTTCCCCGGGTATTTCCTCTGCACCTTGATAGTCTCTAAAATGAGTGTATACGGTTGTTTGATCCCACCTGATTTGGCCTGCTGAAGCATGTTTGTAATATGGAGAAAGAGTTCTTGTTACTTCTGTTAATTTTGTTAGTAGTACCGTACATATGGCCGCACCTGTCTCCTCCTTGTGACTCTGTATAAAAAAAAAGAGGAGAACGTCAAAGCAGAAAAAATTGAAACGTTTGATAACTTAGTATTGTTTTGTTCGATACTTGAAGATTAGTGATACTAGGCCCCAGAACATTGTTTTAGTTCAAGTATTCACCTAGCTGTAGATAACAACAAAGTAGGACCCATTTTGTTACAGTTTGTTTGGCCTCTCGTATCTGATCGGTTATCCATAATGAGATTTGCTCTCTGATTTCATTTGCGCTATGCGTGTATATGCTTGTTACCTCACCCTTATTGCAATCCTCTATTTCTTCGTTTCTTACTCTTGATTTTGTCTAAGCCCTAGTTATTATCCTTTAGAACCAAGCCTTAGGATAGAGGGTGAGCCCTAAGATTTAGGTGAGCCATGGTCCCACCTAATAAATTGGGTAATCCCTAAACCCAAACCACATCTTATATAATAACACATGTATTAATAAAAACACTTTCCCAAAATTCATCCCAATTTGATTCATCATTTCTTCATCATTTTCCAAAGCCCAATCTCAAACAAGGCCCAAAGCCCAATCTCAAACAAGGCTCAATTTTCCCAATCTCAAAAAGCTTGGCCCAATCCAATTTGAGGCCCAAACTTGAGGCCCAAACCCGAGCTGAGGCCCAGAACCTCATCAAGTCTAGAAGCCCGTTTTGACCCACACCTTCAAAGCCCGTGAATCAAGCTTGACCAAGCCCAACTTTGACCAACCTGAATTTTGACTTTGACCCCATTTTCAAGCCCCACATTGACCCAACTTTCAGCAAAGCAACATTTGGCCCAATTCGACCTGGCCAATCCAACCCGGCCCATCGTCCAATTTTGGCCCAAACCTAATTCAAAACAACTCATTGCCAAACCCAAATCAATTCAAGCCCAATTCATTTTCAATTCAGCTCAGTCCAATCCTGATCAATTCAAATCCAAATTTAACACATCCAATTCAAACTCATTGTAAATCTCGTTCAAATTCCAAAAATCCAAAAAAAAAACCTCTTTTCTCAAGTTTCAAATAATCTCTTCATTCAAATTTCATCGAATTTTCAAAGAAATCATTTTGTGGAATTTTAAAGGAAAAACTCTTCTCACATCACAGAAAACTCTTCTAAAATGCAGAAAGTTCTTCTCACATATACAGAAAGTTTTCCCCTAAAAACATTTCTCAAAATCAGTGTTTCTTCATTGAGAATTCCGAACAACTTCAAAGATTTTCTAATTCAGTTTTCAAACTCAAAAACTAAACTGTTTTTGGGGAACATGTAATGTCTAACACCTTCAAAGAACGTTTTCTTCCTTGTTAGACATCACTTGTCTCTCTTCTAAATAAAAATCCGAGGCGGGGCACTGGGGTCATAACCTCCCTTGTCGCAGTCTGGATCTCTTTAGGCGGGGCATTAGGGTGACAAATCTCCCCTAATTGCAGCCTAGATTTTTACAAGGTGGGGTGCTAGGGAAGTAACGGTCTTCCTAGTTGCAGCCGGGATTTTAGAATCGTCTAACTCCCTTCCGCTCGATTTCAATGTTTTCGGTTTTTAATGTTTTAAAACCCGGGAGTTAGAGACGTTATTAGGGTTCGACCGAGAACATCTCATTCATGGTGTTTCTCTCTGAATCCTATTTTTCGACATAAATTCATTGCCCCATCTTTCGAGCCTCGGCGCTTATTATTAGTTAAGTGTCGTGTTCGAAGGGGTACATAGGGTAATCCCCTGGGATTATCCGCCCTTTTACAACAAAAAAATGATTTTTTCGGTCTTAAAAGCTTTAAGAGAGACAATTCTGAATAAACCAATCCAACATTTCCATTAGAGCTCTAGGATTCATAAACACTTCTCAACCCTCCTCTGAACCAATTCTAAGTCACATAGGACTTCCAATTCTTGAGGACCCCAAGAAACCTTAAACATCTTCAAAACCCGAATACCTGCAAACCAAATATCCTCTTCCATACTCGATCATCCTTAAAACCCGATTTGCTCCCTCAACGCATTCAACTTTCCAAGACACCTCAAGAACCTGACCATTTCAAAATTCGGACTTCGCAAACACGAAAAGCTCCTCAAATCAGCCAAGTGATCCAGACACCTCTTGACTTACCAAAATGACCAACATGCCCCTTTACTCCTCAAAACTCCCATCATTCTCTTAATCCCATGAAGGTCCAAAACAACCTCAAATCTCTCAGAGCATTTAAAACCTCTCAAACACTTCAAACAGACCAACTCCAATACCGGCCTCATCCTCACCCCTCACTCAATCTTATCCTTTGGCTTTAACTGAATCTCTTCAATAAGGTTTTGAAAGAAGGCAATCCCGATAATTGGAGACCGAGGTTTCCTCGGGCACCAATCCGAAGTCGTGGTCGTTGCCACTTCTAAGGGGTGTAACCCAGTGCGAACCCACACAGAATCTCTAGTATGACCAGATAAGTCCAATCCATAGGCAACAAATCACAGAGTCAATTAACGGTTCCTAGAACTCTTCTTCTCCCTTCCTAGTTCCTTAGGTCAAACTAGGTGGCGACTCTAGTCAATTTCCGCCCTTAGGGCATAAGTCCGCGTGGAGCCCATTGAGAGCGGGTGTAGTGCACACTTGTACTCCCCTTTATGCTTTCTGGGAAAGACGGACGATGTAGTAGGTATTTGAGGGATGCCAGAATAACGGGTTATCACCCTCCACAGAATGGCATTTTAGGATCTAGGCTTTTCAGTCAGACCATAAGATAGCCCCCCCTCATACCGAAAAATCACCCTCCACAGGAATATAATCCAAATATGAATCATTTCACGTACGCATGCAAACCCATGCATGAAAACGTTACGTAAAAATAGTCGTTTCTCCATAAACGCTAAAACGCCTTAGAAGCATATGGTCAACATGACCTTGTATGACCCTCTAATATTCAAACCAAATGGTCATACAATTGTTATATGAATATACAATATATTCCCTAAGCTAAATTCAGTCAAAAACGCAAAACGCTCGGAGTGCTCACGCCCGCTCCTTAAAGCACGAAAAGTCCGGAGGAGTGCCGAGGTGGCACGAACTCCTATAAAATTAATTCCTTGAGTTACTAACATCATTAACCATTATAAAGAGAACCCACGAAGTGGTTTCTCAAAATTCAGCAAAAACCACAGGAGGATTTCTTAGCGCTCCTTTTTGCCCGGGTGTGTCCCGATGGCCCGTAAATTATGTCACGGGTGGATGTAACCCATATAACCCAATGTAACATCTTAGTATATGTTATTTACTATAATAAGTGTTTACAAAAACACTTGGAACTCATAAAAACAAATTGTTTCCCAAAATTTCCTTAGAGCACAAAAACACACCTTCGGGTGTCACGAAAACGCGTTTTACGCAATTGCCTTGTAGTTTTTGACATGCCACGAATTGGTAATCTTAAATAGAGTTAAAATTACCTTCTAAATCAGTTGGTGTGACTAGTCAACAAGACTCTCTATAGGGGCCTATTTTGAGAGCAAAAACTAGTATAAAAATTGCATTAAAAGTTTGTAAAAGGCATAGAACATGGTGACTCACCTTCCCATGTGTTATATTACTTAATTCAAAGTATGTAGGTCTCATATGACCAGCAAGCTGTCGAAATTAGGCCATGGAATAAGGCCATGTGAGCTAGAACAAAAACAAATGAGAAAAAGCAAAAAGTAGATCTAGAATTCACTTTTCTAGATTCCTTCTTTTCCATGTGACCTAACATGCTTGTCCTTGGCTCTTCAATGTCAATTAAGACACCCCATTTG
>CM041782.1:284987157-285021113 GCA_023374045.1 Limonium bicolor | reverse complement strand
TACACCTGCTAGCAGCTATTGCGCTACTAGTGCGGTCGACTTTTCATTTTACACCTGCTAGACAGCTATTGCGCTACTAGTACGGTCGCCTTTCGTTTTACACCTGCTACAGCTATTGCGCTACTAGTACGGTCGCTTTCGTTTTACACCTGCTAGGCAGCTATTGCGCTACTAGTACGGTCGCCTTTCGTTTTACACCTGCTAGACAGCTATTGCGCTACTAGTATGGTACCGAACTTGCATTCTAGGCTCGTCATAAGCCCTAGGGCTGGATATCAAGAGGTCCAGTTGAGGCACTCCTAAGTCCTCGTGCACTCTAAACCAAAACATTGTTAGTATCATAGGCTCGTCATAAGTCCTATGGCTAGATATCAAGAGGTCTAGTTGAGGCTCGTCATAAGTCCTCGTACTTTCAATTGCATTATAGGCTTGTCATGAGTCCTATAGTTAGATGTCAACATGTCTAACTGAGGCTCGTCATAAGTCCTCGTACTTTTAATCACATTCATACACTCACGATCGCATCCCATCAAATCACAAACCGTAGTGAGAATTTTTGGCGCCCCGTCAACCTTGATCCAATTATGCAAAGGTTTGCAGAATTGAATCAAGGGGAGCCATCTGTAGACACCAAAAATTCTCACCCCCTAAAGCAAATTCCGAAATAATAAGAGGGGTCGTCGCCTTTCTTTTTTCAAAAACATATTAGCGTGCGTGCTAAAACAAACCATCTTTTTTTAAAAAAATCTTTTTCAAAGCATTTCATAGAAACGCGATTTTTTCGAAAATGAATTTCCAAATAACAATCCGGTTTTAAACCCATCCCTTTTTAGAGTTTATACCGTTTGAATTAGAGCTCTTATATTATTTCTCTCATGTATATCGAATTCTGTCATAGCTTAACCGGTGGAAGCATGCAAGGGGTACACCAGAGGTTGTGGGTTCGAATCTTGGGAGCAACTTGAGCTCATATTTTTTTTTATTTACAAAAACGGCCCATGAGGCCTTGCTCCCACCTGGACCAAATCTTGTCGGGCCTGTTTCCTTATTTTGCAACCTATTATCAGATGAAGCCCATAACCACCTAATAAACCCTAGTTTGACATCTGTCTTACTTGTGTACATTATAAAACTCTCTAAAAACCCTACAGTAGAGGCACGGTTTTTCCATCCATCAATCCCCAGTTTTATTCCATTTGAAAACCGAGACGATCAAAACTTCCTTCACCTTCCTCGACGAACTCGAACCAGAGAAAGAGATTCTCGTCACCGTCGAAGCCTTCTTCCACCTCCGACTCGCCACCATTGTCACCTACCTTCTCCATCCTCTCCAAGGGAAATACCACCACACAACCACCGTCCTCTACCCGTCACTCTTCCATTCGGAAGCCTGCTAAACCCACCCGCCAGAAGAAAAACCCACTCCCTGTTTCGTCGATTGGTCGCATTCCTTTGACCATGAAACCGATTAAGGTAAAATCTGGACTCCTGACCAAGGTGTTTTTGCACCCCCACCCTTACTCTCTTCAATTCTCACGGTTTCTTTCGACAACCTTTCTCTTTTTGTTTTGTTTTCTTGTAAAATCACCAGAATCTGGGCTTCGAATTTTCGTTTCGCATGTCCCTGGGTGGGAGGAGAATGTAGAACTTTGTTTACGTTTTGCATTCGTGTTTCCCTTATTGCATTCATTCGACCATCTGGAAGCAGATACAGCTTCGGTAACCATTCCGAACGTAAGCTGTCATCCCTTCCCCGGTTCTGTTTCTCTGGTTTCGTTTCTTTTTTTCGTTTTCTGCGTAAATCGGTTGTTGAACTCTAGCCCGATATGGATTTTGAAGTCCACTGACAGGGCAGTTTGAGATACGAGCTTGAATTTGAAGTGCTGTTTACTCTGGACATTGCGCCTTATCTCTGGCATGCTTATGACATTTCGATTATGTTGAGCTTCGAATCCCTTTATCCTTTGTATCTATAGTAGCGACTTTGTATACCCTTCGTTTGATATGACTCGTGTTGTTAGCGCCCAACTAAGAAGATGAATGGGGACCGTGATGGTTTATTTCCCCCTTTCTCTGTTTTGTGACGGGTTAGACTGGTCGCATCCAGTCACCGATTTTTACTACTGTTTCTATTATTTCACTATGATTCAGCATATCCTCTGCTTATTATTCACTGATCATCTTGTTATTCGCTGATCATCTTGATTTTGGTTAACCCCCCTTCTGTTTGGTTTCGTGTTGAGTCTCTATGTATTTCTCGCTTCCAGAGCCGACTCGGTAAGGTCTGTATTTACTTAAGTCTCAAAACGTCTTTGCCAGACATGGGTAAAAACAAGTCGTTCCCCTCCTGCTAGGTTTCTGAAATGGGAAAATGTTCTATAACCGAGTACAGGTATATTCTCTGTGGTGAATATTTGAAAGTAGAGAGTATCCACGAGCTCCCGTGGGATGGTGCTCTTTTCTGTCGCCTATAAGTTGCTGATATCCGCTTGGTGTTCGTATCTCCCTAATACTAACCTTGTTTGTGAGTGTTTTTGGTCTGTGAGCATCAGTTCGTTGAGGACCGTCCTGCTCTCTGAAGATCCGTACTCGACATTCATCGGTGCTGTAAGTTGACATTTTATCCCCTAATTGAAAAGGGCTCATGACCTCTGTTATCTGGTGTTGTGGTAATTTGAGCTATAGTGCGTATGCTTGACGCTTTAATGTTTTAAACAAATTTGAACTTCGTGCATGCTTGAGAAGAAATGACTGAGTACTAGACTGAATCGGTAATCAAAATTGTGCCTACTCTGGATGTTGAACTTGATCTCGCTGAGCGTGTAATGTGCAAGCGCACTAATGTCATGATCCACAGTCTGCTTTTCGTTGTGTTTTATGAGTTCATTGTCATGCTAGCAAGCTCATCACTCACGTTTTACTGTACAGAGATGAACGTTGGTGCCCCTTTTTTTCTCACATGTTGACCCGCACCTTCAAAAAGAAGAAATGAATCGAACTGACTTTGACTCAGATTGGTTCTGACCATATTAAGACTTAAAAGCTTTAGGCTCTAATCTTTCTGTGCTTTGGGTCATTAATTTTCTGTTATTATCACTCAAATAACCGGTTTTATGCTTTGGTCAATTCTTGCTAGCATCAGTTTGTTTACTTCGCTCGATTAGATTTGTTCACGTACTCTTTTTGAATTCATTATCATTGCTGTCATACAATTTGTTGGGTAAAGCTGGTTAAATGAAAATTAATTCGAGCTCATCCCAAGGCTAGCCCAAACCGGGTTGGTTTGAAACTTTAGACAGCCAGCTAGGTTACCCGGACTTACTAGGTTAGCCGGGCCCACATCTTTCTGTGGGCCATTTTAGAAAAGCCCTAGTTTATTCATGGATAAAACCCACATTAAGGTCGTAGTACCCGAGGGTCGTAGTACCCGTTTGTGGGGGACATCCTTCCTAGTGATAAGTCTTTCCAAATCATCCTTAATATTCAGATTAAAACTCACAATCAATGACTCCATTCAAAAATCAATTTCTGAATAAAAAAAAAGAGATCGAACCCGTTATAGGACAATCGCATCCATTCAAGTCGAAAGGCCCAAGTAATGTCCTGATTTCAGTCCAAGTCATTCGTGGCCCTTTTAATTCATTCTGGTCCATTTAGTCAGCCAAGCCCAAACCATCTTGACCCAAGTCCAACTCGGCCCAACATCACCAATCTGGCCCAAACACAAGTCCACAATCGGCCCAAGCCCAAGCTCGACCCAAACCCAAGCCTGAATTCGGCCCATTATCTCACAATCGGCCCAAACCCAAGGCCCAATGTTCAAAACCGAGGCCCAAGGTCCAAACCCAAAGCCCGGCCCACTACCCAATTCAACCCGGCCCACTACCTAGTCAAACCTAATAACCAAATCGGCCCATTAAGTTCACAATCGGCCCAAGCCCAAGCTCCCAAAACCCAAGCCTGAATTCGGCCCATTACTCACAATCGGCCAAACCCAAGGCCCAATGTTCAAAACCGAGGCCCAAGGTCCAAACCCAAAGCCGGCCCACTACCCAATTCAACCCGGCCCACTACCCAATTCACCCGGCCCACTACCTAGTCAAACCTAATAACCAAATCGGCCCATTAAGTTCACAATCGGCCCAAGCCCAAGCTCGACCCAACCCAAGCCTGAATTCGGCCATTACTCACAATCGGCCCAAACCCAAGGCCCAATGTTCAAAACCGAGGCCAAGGTCCAAACCAAAGCCCGGCCCACTACCCAATTCAACCCGGCCCACTACCCAATTCAACCCGGCCCACTACGCCCACTACCTAGTCAAACCTAATAACCAAAATCGGCCCATTAAGTTCACAATCAGCCCAAAGCCAAGGCCCAATGTTCAAAACCGAGGCCCAAGGTCCAAACCCAAAGCCCGGCCCACTACCCAATTCAACCCGGCCCACTACTCCTCAAATCCAGCCACCATTCCTCTTGGCCCAAAAGCCCAGTCCAGCCCACCACTCCCCAAGGCCCAAAACCCAAGCCCCCCACCCAAAGCCCAAAACCATAAGAGACCCAGTCTCAAATCAGGCCCAAGTCCACAAAGCCTAAGTCCACAAAAATTAAGTTAAGTCCACAAGAATCAACCTTGAACCAAAGGTTGACCTTTGACCAAAAACCTGACCTTTGACCAAAAACCTTGACCTTCGACCAAAAACCTTGACTTTGACCAAAAACTTTGTCCTTGACCCAAAAGTGTTGACCTTGACCCAAAACGTTACCTTGACCCAAAATGTGACCTTGACCCAACTTTGACTCAACCCGAACTCAATCTAGTTCAAGCCTAAACCTCAATCCGAACCGAGCTCGAACCTCAATCCAATCCAAAACTCGACCTCAACCCAATCAATTCAAATCCAATTCGTTTTCAATCTCAGTTCAATTTTGACGCATCCACTTCAAACCCGACTTGTAAATTCCATTCAAAATCCAAAAATCCAGAGAATCCCCCTTCTCGAATTTCAAACAGTCATTTTATTCAAAGTTCACCAAGTTTTCAAAGAAACCATTTTGTAGGATTTTAAAGGAAAAAACTTCTCACATCATAGAAAACTCTCTCTATTGCAGAAAGTTCTTCTCACATATACAGAAAGGTTTCTCCTAAAAACATTTCTCAAAATCAGTGTTTCTTCGTCGAGAATTCCGAACAACTTTCAAAGTTTTCTAACTTAGTTTTCAAATCCAAATAATTTGTTTTCGGGGAGCAGAATGTCTAACCCCTTCAAACATTTCTTTCTGGTTAGACATTGCTTGTCTCTCTTCCAAAATAAAAATCCGAGGCGGGGCACTGGGTCATAACCTCCCTAGTCGCAGTCTGGATCTCTTTAGGCGGGGCATTAGGGTGACAAACCTCCCCTAATTGCAGCCTAGATTTTACAAGGCGGGGTGCTAGGGAAGTAACGACCTTCCTAGTTGCAGCCGGGATTTTAGAGTCGTCTAACTCCCTTCCGCTCGATTTCAATGTTTTTTGGTTTTTAATGTTTTAAAACCCGGGAGTTAGAGACGTTATAGGGTTCGACCGAGAACATCTCATTCATGGTGTTTCTCTCTGAATCCTATTTTTCGACATAAATTCATTGCCCCATCTTCGAGCCTCGGCACTTATTATTAGTTAAGTGTCGTGTTCGAGGGGGTACATAGGGTAATCCCTCGGGATTATCCGCCTTTTACAATAAAAAATGATTGTTCGGCTTTTAAAACTTTAAGAGAGACAATCTTGACAATCGTCCCTCCAAACAGTTCAGTCCATCATCATCTCACTCTAAATTTGAAGCATCCCAAAACCTTAACCCTTTCAGAACCTCAAACCCGAAAAACCCAGGATCCCTATTCAAACTCCAATTGCCTCACATATTCTCAAATCCTCTCAAAACTCCAAATCACTTCATACCCAACTCATCATCATCTTAAACTCAAATCCTCTTGCAAATTCTAACTTCTCTCAAGCTTCAAAGTCTCATAGGCCGAGCGCCTCACAGACTCGAACACTTCAATCTCTCCACCATTTTAAGATTCAAACGTCTCACAGACCCGAGCGTCACACAGACCTTGATATCCCATACCTCTCATTATATAAACACCTCAAACGTCTCATAGACCCGAGCGTCTCACAGACTACATCTCGAACACCTCAAAAACCCCCAAAACTCCCAAACCTCCAAAAACCCTGAACTACGTAAGGTCTGATCTCAACAGGGATTGAGTACGTAGGCAGCCCACCTAGGGTGCGACCCATTCCAATCAAAAACCCCATTTTCTCACTCTAAGGTGTTTCTTCTTACCTCTCAAAACATTCAAATCCCCTCTAACTCCCACAAATCCTCGACTTCTTCAACTCTCAGAATCCTAATCTTTCATTCTATACTCATTCGAATTCATCAATTCTTCTTCTTGGCGCTAGCTTGGCAGAAAAAGCTCGCCCATCCGCTCGTTTCCTCTCCTCATGTTCTAATCCTATCCTTGGCTTTAAATGAATCTCTCTAATAAGGTTTTGAAAGAAGGCAATCCCGACAATTGGAGACCGAGGTTTCCTCGGGCACCAATCCGAATCGTGGTCGTTCCACTTCTAAGGGGTTAACCCAGTGCGAACCCACAACAGAATCTCTGGCTTGATCAGATAAGTCCTATCCATAGGCATAAATCATCAGAGTCAATTAACGGTTTTTTAGAAACCCTTCTCCTTCCTTCCTAGTTCCATAGGTCAAACTAGGTGGCGACTCTAGTCAATTCGCCTTATAGAGGCATAATCCGCGTGGGGCCCACGAGAGCGGGTGTAGTGTTCACTAGCATTCCCCATAAGCTTTCTGGGAAAGACGGACGATGTAGTAGGTATTTGAGGGATGCCAGAATAACGGGTTTTCACCCTCATGGAATGGCATTTTCTAGGATCTTGACTTTTCAGTCAAACCATATTTAGATAGACCCCCCTCATACCGAAAAATCACCCTCCACACTGGCAATGAGTTTAAGTTCTAGCTGAAACACTTGAGTGGGTTTTTAAACAGTTAAAACAATTGGAAATCGAACTGACCAGAGAAGAAGGGAGAAAACAGGAGGAAATATTTGGAATTGTGCTTCAGTTCTTCCTTCCTGATTGCCTTTTTGGTACTTGTTTCTGTGTAGCAGAGCTACTGAGTTATTAGCAGTGTTATGATGCCTTGGATTTTGAGTTTGAAACGTTATGAACACCTATACCTAGTAGGGTAATGCTGAGGGAAGGAGTGAAACATCCGAACAACAAGAGACAAGAAGAAACATTTGGATTGAGGTTTCAGTTTTTCAGTGGCATTATAGTTTCTGAATAACCGTGCTACAAGGGTATTATAAGTGTGATTCCGGTTTAAAAGTGAGCACAAATAATAGCTAATCAATATAAGTAAGTTAGTGAATCATGTGGAGAAAGTTAAACACCAACTACTACATTAAAAGTAAAGTTAGTTAGGTATTCCATGGAAATGGTTTTAGTTTTGGAAGCTTATGGGTTTCTGTATAAAGAAGTTTTAGGGCTATTCTGTGGCCTATATTACCACTATACAAGAGTTAAAATATTGCTCACTTATTTATTTAAGGAGGGAATACACTTTAGTCAAGCTAAATCTATCTTATATAAACATGTTACATGGTTAACGTTTAAAACGCCCTAAAACATTAACTAAGGAAGAGGGCTTAGTTAACATGTAAATAAAGATATGAATATCCTAGGAGTAAGTTAAGCCTATAATTAATACATGTGAAGTTCTAAGAGTCATTATAAACCAAGCATGTCACAACATACCTAGGGAATAATATACGATATAAAGTGTCGTCTCATAAAATAATAAATTGACACACTGTTTTAATTACCTCTAGGACCGTAGCGAGCTCCGACCGGGACTTCGAGTGTAAGACAACTCGTGCTTTCGAATAAGGTATGGACATGTGTGGTTCGTATGTTGCCGTGTTACACGGCTTGTGTGCTGTGTGCTCTGTGTGAAAAGACCTTAAGATCAAAGCATGAAATTGGATTGCTTGTTTATTATGTTGTATGATTTTTATATCATTGTTGTGTATCATTGCGCACACACAGTAGTTTAGTCCTTTCGCGTTTATGTAATTCGAGATGAACCACAACGAACTATGAAAACAAAGAAAAACTCTATAAGGGGAACTCCTCTCTAAACCATTGAGGACTACCATGACACCCACTATGGTGTCTATTCATTAATGATAATGAAGAGCACGTCTCCTTTGGTGAGACATGACGAACCACGTAGACAAAACAAAAGAACTATACAAAGAGACAAATCCTCTCTAACTATAGAGGACCGCTGATGACACCCACTATGGTGTCGAGATTATAATGATAATGAAACAAAAAAAACACCAACTGTGAAACATGAGAACAACCGGGAAGACAACAGCTCGGGCCGCGCGGTATGGATGATCGGAGTTGGTATCTGCATCAGATCCTTCGACCGTCTATGATGGAATATATTTTGGGGATCCCTGGGTGACCCCACTTTCTTAGCACATCCCGGAGTCCAGAGGTGACTTCCGCTTCCTCGACCCTGGGTGTCGGGAATGGGGGAGTGACAAATTGGTGAAGCACATCCTGGAGTCTGAAGATGACTCCGCTTTCTCGACCCTGGGTGTCGGGAATGGGGGAGTGACAAATTGGTGAAGCTTATCCTGGAGTCTAGAGGTGACTCCGCTTTCTCGACCCTGGGTGTCGGGAATGGGGGACTAGCTGTGGAGGAGACGTCCTCCAACGTGCGGTGATAAAAGAATTCACAAATAATCCTTAAAGAAATAAGGAACGATTAGCACCTACATAATGAAGTCTCGGGATCTAATCTATATCCCCTGACTCGGTGCCAGTGAATAAAGGAAAACTTGTGTAATGAGACCAAGCAAACAAGAGAAAGTCACAAATGTGATCCTTTAAGAAAACAAGGAATGAATAGCACCTACATAACAAAGTCTCGGGATCTAATCTATATCTCCTGACTCGGTGCAAGAGAAGAAAGGAAAACATATGTAATGAGAACAAGAAAACAATACGCAATCTCTTGAATGATCCCATAGCGAGGATCGACGGTATAATGTACCTACACACACGTCCTATAATTACCTGACTGTTGTTGCTACACTAGCAGCTTATTGTGCTGGACTGCGTGTTTGACATTGTTATGCTACTTGCAAGTTGTGTTTGGTTGCTTATTGATATTGTTGTGCTACTTGCAAGATGTGCTTGGTTGCTTACTGATATTGCTATGCCACCGATGAGTGTGTATGATATCATGATGTGTTGATGTGTGCTTTACTGCTTTATTAGAGCATGTAAATTGAATTAAAAATATTCGACCAAGTAGTCGTGTGGCCCGGTAACATACGGGCTTCACACGTTCATACTCAGCGTAGTTTGCTGAGTCCTTTACACCCAATTTTTTTTCAGGCTTGTGCTGGACGATGGCGGAGAGTAGGCAAGTGACTATCATGGGGGTAGTCCACATGGCAAGACTTTTAGTAGTATGCTTTTAATGCATGGATTGTACTTTCGGTTTAGGTGTTGGATTAAGAACTTATGTTGTAGACTCTCGGTACTCGGTTTGTATCTTTTATATTGTATTTGGACTTCCAGTCATACAGACCGTAACTTGGGGTTGGTATTGTGGTCTGTCAACCACATGGGTGGTTGGCATCTGTGACACCCGGATGAAGTTGGAAACCGCTGCGTAGACATCTCGTATTACCGTTAGGCTCGTCGTTTAATTATTGATTGTTATTCGGGGGTGTTACAGTTGCCGCCTTCGCTCACCGCCTAACTCTATTGCTCTCGTCGGACCTGACAAGAGTATGAAAAGGGGAAAATAGGTGAGCTGAGGGTTGTTTTTGTTGATTCTAAGTTTTTACATAACTACAACTATTATCATCACTTCTAAATTATATGGTTTATTACAGTTACACCCTTTGACACCACGTTTGTTTCATAATACAGGATTATCTGTCATCGTCCTCCGCCCTGTTACCTCCCTCTAAGTTCCACATGCTCCTCGTCCGTCCGTTCATCCTTATACGTGGTACACATATACCAATAACATGTTACTTTCATTTTTCAACTTCGATCAATTTCCGTTTTTCATAATTGTTTGTGTAATTAGTTGAGTTATATGTAATAGTTAGTTGAGTAATTATACATATATAATATAGGGAAAATTCACGATATACCCCTGTTTTCTTTCGTAATTCACAATATACCCCTGTAGGTTTTTATAATTCAACCTTAAACATGCTTAAATGTTGTCCAAAATTGATGAAACTTTACATGGACGATGTTAAAGTGTTATATTTTGGTCCATATCAAATTTAAAGTTTTTTAAGCTCACATGTGACCTGTGGGACCCAGTAAAAATTGTGACATGTTCATTGGGTCCCACATGTCAGATATGAGTTTAAAAAGCTTCAAATTTGATATTGGACTAAAATATAACACTTTAGCATCGTCAATGTAAAGTTTCATCAATTTTGGACAACATTTAAGCATGTTTAAAGTTGAATTACGAAAACCAACAGGGGTATATTGTGAATTACGAAAGAAAACAGGGGTATATCGTGAATTTTCCCTATAATATAACACAACAAAATAACCAAACTATATATTATAGATGTATATATACATATAAGACAACCAACCATATATATATTATAGATATATCTTATACATACTCGCCATGCAAGAACCATATCATTATATGACCTTTGCCAAAGATAGGTTGGTTATTGTTATTTTTATATTTAATGTTTAATATACGTAATAGTTAGTTGAGTAATTATATATAGTAAATATATTTTTGTAGATATTTTATAGTTTTTAACTTTCAATTGGTGTTTGCATAATGGACCGCGATGGATGTACGGTCTGCGATGGAATTATTTTGAGTCAGAAGTGGATAATGAATTTTGCAAAGTAGCTCTCGATCATCAGAAAAGGTGTGAACTTTGCAATAAGTTCCCTAGCCTACATACAATCAGATTTCATCTATCAAGGCGTGGATTTTTACCAAACTTTAAGATTTGGTTTTTGCATGGCGAGTCTTTAGAAGTTAGTAAGAGGGTGCAAACTTCTACTCAGGCGAACTGTGAACCAAGAGTGGATACCGACGAAACTACAATTCTTAATAATGAGTGTGATCAGAGTGACACTGAAATCAACGACAATAGTGAAAAGATTGAACAACTGGGCTTCATGCTACAAGATGTTAAAGATATGACAAGTCGGCTGAATATCAAAGACTAGTTGACGTATCACGGTCCCTTTTGTTCCCCGGATGCGTCAAATTTACAAAATTGACTGTCGTGCTACACTTGTTCAATCTGAAAGTAAGATTTGGATGAAGTGATAAGAGTTTTACGACACTACTAGAACTCCTTCATGACATGCTTCCAGATGATAACAAACATTCTATTTCTACTTATGAGGCAAAAAAGTTGATGTGTCCTATGGGTGTGGAGTATGAAAGATACACGCATGTCCAAACAGCTGTATATTATATAGAGGAGAGAATGCACATTTGAACTAGTGTCCAAAATGTCATTTTTCATGCTATAAACAGAAGGACGGTCAATCATCCAATTCCAAGAAAAAAAGTCCTCCAACAAAAGTCATTGGTATTTACCAATAATACCAAGATTCAAGTGTCTGTTTGCTAATGTAGGGATGCCCAAAATTTAAGATGACACACAAAAGGAAGAAAAAATGATGATAATCTGAGACATCCAACTGATTCACCACAGTGGAGGAATATCGACATAACATTTCAAGATTTTGCTAGTGATAATCAAAATTTGAGACTCGGGCTGTGTACAGATGGGATGAATCCGTATGGCACTTTAAGTAGTCAACACATCACTTGGCCTGTTCTACTGTTGATCTACAATCTTCCATTGTGGTTGTGTATAAAGCGGAAATACATAATGTTATCATTACTGATTTGGACCAAAACAACCCGGACATAATATCAATGCATACCTTGCATCGCTGATTGATGATTTGAAATTGTTATGGAATGAAGGGACAATGGTTTATGACGGTTATGATAAACAAAACTTCACACTTCGTGCCATGTTGTTTTGCACAGTTAATGACTTTCCAGTGTATGGGAACTTATCTGGATACATAGTGAAAGACGCATTTGCTTGCCCAATATGTGTGGACGACACTTGTTCTGGTCGTCTACAGTTCTGTGGCAAGAATGTCTACATGTGTAGTCATAGATTATTGTCAGTAGCACACCCGTACCGTAAAAAATGAAGTTATTCAATAGAAATACTAAGACACGTGTGGCACGTCTACCTTTGAGTTATGAAGAGATCTATAAAAATGTGAAAGACCTTGAGAATGTTTTTGGTGTCTCATTGAAGTCTGCCCAAGAAAACATCTGGATAAAATGTTCAATATCTTGGGAACTTCCATATTGGAAGCATTTATCTGTTAGTCATTGTCTTGATTTCATTCATATTGTCAAAAATGTTGGTGAAGCTGTTATTGGGACTTTGCTTAACATACCTAAAAAAATGAAAGACGAAATAAAGGTTCGAAGGGACATGCAAGCTATGGGCATGCGTGAGAAGTTGCATCCCCAAGAAAGCGGCAAACTAACATATTTACCTCCAGCATGTTACACTTTATCTAAGAATGAGAAGATCAGCTTCGGCAAATGCCTTCATTCTATTAAGCTTCCTACGGATTATTCTTCTTAGTGGAAAAGGCTTGTGTCAATGAAGGACTTAAAGTTGGTCGGATTGAAGTCTCATGATTATCACGTTCTTATGTTGCACCTCCTTCCTGTTGCCATTCAAGGTATATTGCTGAAAGATGTGCGAAATGCAATTACAAGACTGTGCTTCTTTTATAAAGCAGTGTGCAATAAAGTTGTGGGTGCTGATACACTAGATAGTCTGCAACGTGATACTGTTGTTACAATCTTTCAACTTGAAATGTATTTTCCACCATCGCTTTTTGACATATTGGCACACTTGGGGCCAATCATGAAATGCTTGCATGACATAGTCTGTGAATTCCCAGAGGGCAGAAATTCTATCTTGCTTAGTTTTGATGATGACCTTCTTTACTACCCAAACTTCGTAGAAGTCGCCTTGTACATGACCGATGTGAAGGATGTCTTTAAATCTGACTGAGTGAATACAGTGACACACTCATGCATTCTGTAAGTATTAATTTTTTTTATAATCAAGTTATAAATTGATTTCCTGAAACAATGCTAATTATTACTTCTTTTAATTTATAAACAAGTATTTGCATGATAAAATGTAATCTTTTACACTTACCCACTATGGATTTGTGTGTCCTGAAAGAGGGTCATACACTACTTTGAAGTGTGATTTAGAGTTGTGTAAGGTCTACTTGCAGCATATGATCACTAACATTATTAGAACGAACAAGAGGTGTCTTATGCTACAATATCATCAAAGATAATAACTTTTATTTATCATTTAATTGAATACATGTTGTAGTTATTGACATTATAATGACATGTTAGTGTTTTGGTATTATACAGTGGTCATTGGGTTCTACTGGTGTTGTATTTGGATCGTACGCGGATAAAACTTCTTGATCTGCTTCAGGTCGGACATTCGAGAGACATCAAGATAAACCCACACACTAGTAGAAAAAAGATTTTTAATGACGGCGTTTAAACCACGGTTAAATGGGAAACCGTGGTTTAAAGTTTATAAACCACGGTTATGATAGCAACCGTCATTTAAAATACACCCAGAGTGCATATACCACGGTTTTCGGAGAACCGTCGTATATAGGTTACTTATACCACGGTTTTCAGGCCAACCGTGGTATATAGTACACACCAGAGTCGATATACCACGGTTCTTGGAGAACCGTCGTATATAGGGTTTCTATATACCACAGTTTTGTTAAAACCGTCGTTTTTAGTCGTGGTAAAAAAACTTTAAATGACGGTTCCTTGTTAGAACCGTGGTATATAGTCTAAGCGGGAATTCAAATTTTCACCGAAAATTAACGCGGCTCTTTCTCTTTCTCTTATTATATATATTTTCTCCTCACTCTTTTACAACCTACACTGTCGAACAAGGATGCTCTGCAACTCTTCTCCTCCTTCTTCTTCTTCTGCGCCTCTGTAATTTTTTCAACCCACCGGCGAACATGCATGCTCTTCGCCATACTGGAAAACAAGGAACACATGCTGCGCCTCTGTAATTTTTGCAAACCTAACTAGCGAACAAGGACATGCTCTGCGCCTCTGTAATTTTTGTAAATCGCCGGCGAACAATGACATGCTCTGCGCCTCTTGTTTTTCACGGTAATTTTTGCAACCCACACTAGCGAACAATGACATGCTCTGCGCCTCTTGTTTTTCACGGTAATTTTGTGCAACCCTAACCGGCGCTTCGCCCTCTCTCATTCTCTTTCACGGTAATTTTGCAACCTACCGACGAACAAGGAACATAATGTAACTTCACTCATTATTTAGCAACCCTAATACACAAACAAGTAACATACATGTTCTGGCCTGTTCATTTTCTTCTGTTTGCGCTCTCTGTTGAGAAATTACATTGAAGGCGGCGGCGTTTAATCGCCGGCGAACTGGGAAAAAAATCACAAACTATAAACCACGGTTTTCCATATAACCGTGGTTTATTGTTGATTATTATAGACTTTATACCACGGTTTTAAGTAAAACCGTCATTTATAATGCACTATATACCACGGTTCAGACTCCGAACAGTGGTATAAAGTCAGTGAATGTTCGCGGGAGAAGGGGTCTTAAACGACGGTTTCGACAAACTGTGGTTTTTTCGCTTACTTTAAACCACGGTTATGAACCGTCGTTTATCTCAATTTGTGAATATACGATGCGGGCATAAACCACGGTTCCTAACCGTGGTATATAGGCAAAATAACCGTGGTTAAAAGAATTTTTTCCACTAGTGACACCTTAACATGTGGGTACATTATGAACCACTACTTTATGCATTTCAACTCTTTCATTTAACTTAATTTTATTGTGCATATCCTAATATAATTAATGTATGTTTATCATACTAATTGTGCAATGTATATCAGAGTGTTATGATGATGGAACGTGGGATAAGGTTGAAAGGTGCCATCCTGTGGAGTTCAGTGAAGGTACATACGTCATCACTTACTCATTGCTTATCATTGATAGGTTGTCATCACTTACATACATCTTGTGTAAGTGTTTTTTTTGTGTTTAAGTGTCCACGCCAACCTAGGAGTTCAGAGTGTGGGTATTATGTCATGAGGTATATGCATGACATAATCACCCTATTTGGTCAGATGGGCATCCGTTAGAACAGGTATGCCGTAGTTATATGTATTTTTCAACTACTAACATAATTATTTAATGTTTAACTAATTTTGTCTTGTTTTGTTCTTCAAAGGCATTCTTTAGTGTTGGAGAACATACCAGAGAAACCATCAACGGTATGCTAGAGGATTGGGCGGAGTTCCTCTACATGAATTTTGTTTGATGTTTCACTTTGTATTTTCGAATTGTTTATGTAGACTTTTATGGCTAGATAGACTGTGAAAGATGACCATTTTGAGTACCATAGTGACCATTTGGATAGTTGTGTATGTATATGGTCATTGTGACCATTTGAAATGTGGTATATGGTCATTGTAACCATTTGATCATTATTGTTTTGTTGGCAATTTTTCTACAAAAAGGGATGACATCTTTCTAACATGTGATGTAGAGAGATGTGTAGGTATATCTGGAAGTATTTTTTACAGGTTTTGTGACAGATGTGGGATTATAAACAAAAACGAGAGAAATCATATATATATATATATATATTCGGCGGTTTCTACCTAAGATCGCCGAAAATTGACATAATTTTTACTTATATTCATCGGTTTCTACCAAGAACTGCCGAAAATTGTCAAATTTTACTCTGTTTAACGCCCTCTGCTGCCTTACATTTTCAACGGTAGCATTTTTGGTGGTCTAAAACTGCCGAAAAAGGCCTAAAGTAACCGCTGAAAATGTCCTATTTTGTACTAGTGTGACCACACCTCTTCATATGATTGTTGATAAGTGTCCAAATGAGCATGTTTTATGGGTGTATTTCATATATTATATTAGCACTTTTCTTGCTCATTTCTCCACTTTGGTTAGTTTTCCTCTAGTTTATGTTTTATTGGTTATCTTACAGATTTATTGGTTAAACATGAGGAAAACCAAGCTAGGAGCAAAGTAGACGAAGAGACGAACGCGTAGGCGCAAGCAGATCTTAAATCGGAGCTGAAACGAATATTTTAGGAGCAAACTAATTTTCGTACGAACCACTGTCCGAAACATTGACCTGTCCGAACCAGGCTGGTCCGGACAGTGGTTCGGACGCAACAAATGGGACGTCCGTGGCACGTCCAGGTAAAAAAGCACGGACACAAACAAGGACGACATTCTTGCATAAAATCGAACCGTCCGAACCAGTGCTGGTCCGGACACTGGTTCGACGTGCCCAAATTGCAGATCCGTCCGTGGAAATAAGCCAGGACAGAAAAGAAGGACTTATTGTCCGCCCATTTTTGGTTTAGGACAGAGACAACCATGTCCGGGAAATAAGGGGACAAGGCACAAGCTTCCGTGGAAAAAAGACCGGACAAGAATAGAGAAGCTTGAGAGAGAGTCCGTTGGATATTTGGCCGGACAGAAAACAGAGAGAATTCTGTCCGTGGATAAATGACCGGAAGAAACCAAGGACGCGTCTAAATGCCACCAAGATCCAGAATAATTGACGCACCGACCGTCTTCCTCATTTTTCCTGCGGCGCCTACAAACATATCTATCTACTCCATCAGCAATATCAGGCGCCGACGCACTCCTTGAATTCCTCACGCGTGTTCCAGCCTGTCTTCAGCCTGTCTTCTTCCTCCTCCTTTCTTCTATAAAACCCACGCTCCTTCTGCTCAAATGAATCATCCCTTCCAAAAATCCAAAGTTCATCATACACGGGAGATTGAAGGAAACAGACAATCGACCACAACACAAGCCACACCTACGATCCATTCCATCCTCTTATCCCCCACTTCTCCATTTTATTTTCATTCTTCATTCCACCACGAAGCAGAACCAGTATAAAAAGAAGAGAAGAAAAGCAGCTGGAGCAGAAGCGAGTCGCAGTCCCGTCTCCTCCGACAGTCTCCAAAATAATGGCTATCTCTGCTTTCTTTTTATTTCTGTTAATGTCTGAGCAATTTTTATTCGTATCCTAGGATGGGGTTTAACCCCAAATAATTCAGACTTATTTATAATACCGAGTTTGCTTATAAATATTTGTTTTGTCTCTCTAAATTATTAAATGCTTAAGAACTGATCATTTTTACGCATTTACGGTTTCTCTTATTTCAATGATTTTGTAAATTTGAGAATAGACCACAAAGAAAGACAAACGTTAGATATTATCTCCTTGATTAGTAGATAAAATCCATCACTGTTATTAAAATAATTCTTGCTTAATGCTAATTAATGATTTTAGACTTTTTCTGATTGTAAAAAGTCTATTGAATTAATTAAGAGTTGTCCTTATCTATGATTTAGGAAGGCCACAAGATAAATTCTTAAACGGACAAATAGAGCAAATTAGGATTATAATTAATGTCTGTACTTAAATAAATATTTATTACCTGTCTTGTTTATTAAACTTGTTTTTATTCCTTTCAATAAATATTGTTAAATGCTTTACGCGACAAACTACTGCATTTTTATGGTAACTATCAACATATGATTTTGAGATAGTCAAAGTACCACAAAGGAATAAACCTTGGTATTTACACTCCGGATTGAGCAGGAAAATACTAAGGCTGTTATTAAGAGTTTGTAACTTAACCTTATTAACTCTAATAGACAATAAATAATTGAGACATGGTTATAAATTTGTTTAAGTAATTTAGGCAATTCCCCCGCTATCCTAGGATACCTTTTTCCATCCATTTACTTTATTTTACTGTGTTTATTATTTTTGCACTGATCCTAAAACAAATCAAGCTTGCCTCCGGCTAAACCCCCAATTTACATTTTATGCACTTTTATTTATCCTCTTGTACATTTACTAACTTGATAATTAATTAGATAGTTGCGAAGTCTCTGTGGATATGACCTTGTTGTATTACAACGATTGGGTTCACTGCTCATAAGTAGCAAGATAGTTTAACTACTATTTTTCTCCAACAATTGTCTGGTGAGATATTCCTTATCATTTGAAGGTGACAACTATAAAATTGGGTACCTAACCCTTTTATTTTGTGCTTGTAGAGTTTTTATATGTCTTAGATAGTATATGTTATGTGCCCTAAAAACATTTAGATAATCCACAACTCTCAGTTTCTTCTCACGAATCGAGGACAAATATAATTTTACCCGTATGATGTTTGTGTCAGTTTACAGACAACCATAGATGTCTTTTCAACAAAAAAAGAAAATTGGACAGAAGTGTGCCTTGAGTATTAGAAAGGGACATGACTTTGTCTTTCATTCAGATTCTTCTAAAGTGAGAAGATAGAAGCAAAGTTCAACACGATTGATACTTTGTGTTGTTTTTAAAATCCAACAAACCCTTACTTTGTCGCTTGCCCACTTTAAGAGAGAGAAATTGATAAGTGCAAAAAAAAAAGAAAATAGAGCATTTTGAAATGTGAGCCATTTCCAAGCAAAGTTTAGAGTTCATAACAATGGAGCTTCATATGAGCAATTCTTTTAGTGTGATATGACAAGCAACAAAAGGCTTGAAGTTCTGTAGCATCTCTTCTGTATTAGTTAAGCAAAAAGTGTATTTCCTTAGTTGTGTAAATCAATCTATGCACTGTATTTGTGCTTGACTTAGTGTAGGTTGTCCTAGTGTGAGACGTAAAGTTGTATGCTAATGTGTGTTTATTCGTTAATCTAGAGTAAAATAAAATTAGATTCAGATGCCTGTACTAGGTGTACTATATAAAGAGGTTCCATCTGTAATAGGTTATATTGGGTTCGTTTGGGGACAGCTGCTGGGGGCTGCTGCTGGATCCTGCTGCTGGAAATTGAGAAGCTGTCTGCTGATGGTTTTACAGAAGCTGACAGCTGCTGGTTTAGTGTTTGGTGGATTGTGTTTTAAAAAGTAGAGGGGAAATTGAAAAGCTGTCATCTGATGATTTTGTAAAAGCTATCAGCTGCTGGTTTTGGGTGTTTGGTGGAAACCTGCTGATTTTAAAAATTGAGAAGTTGTCAGCTGCTGGAAGCTTGAGAAGCTGTGTCCCCAAACGACACCATTGTAACTGAGACTCACACACAAGTGGTTGTGTGGTGAGTGATGTACTTTTCATTTCATCGGTAAAAGTATCTGTTTGACCTCATCTAAATCTGTTACTAGTGATATCCGTCATCTATATCCGTTTTACCGAAAAAACTTGAGAGGGTCATTCACTAGCCTATTCAACTTCCCCCTTCTTCTAGTCTATTGTTAGTTATTTTAATTTGTATCTGAGCTGTTGCTCTAGATAGATAACACCAATATTTTCAGGATCACGCTCCTACTATAGGATTAACACATACCCCTAGGACCAGATCATACGATCGATCAATCTTACAAAAATTGAAAATATAGTACCCGATTATGTATAATATTGTGTATTATGTAATTTCAATGTTAAATCAAGTGTCAATTTAAAAAGCCTATAACAATTTTAACAAATAAACCATAAGCTAAGCTAACATTTTATTTCTTCAACATAAAGAGTTACAAGTAAGATAATACTTTTACAAAATCAAAACATTAGTTTATGAAATAACAATTTTTGTACTTTACTTTAAAACAAAAAAAATGAATATGATAAGCATCAGTGATCTGTCAAATGCTAAGTCTTCATCATCGATACGTGTAACATCATTTTCTTCGCCACCATCCCCAACACAGTTTGTATCAATGTTCAAATCAACATCAACTAAACCATAAATATAATCATGTATGTTATCTTCATCGACTAAATCACAAGATCTAACATTCATGTGCCCACCTAAAAACAAGTAGTTCATAAATAAAGTTAAAATAATATACATATTGTAAACCAATAGCTTAGAAAAAAACAATCAAAGTCTACAACACTATCATCAACTTCAACCTCATTTGGTGCAACTGATCTTGCATATCTTATGGTTGCTAGATCAATGGAATTAATGTACTTCGCATCTTATGGCAAATCAAGTTCATTACTCTCATTAATCTATTCATCATTTGAAACTATATCATTCATGACATTGTTTTCATTCACCGCACATGGTATCTTCTCTTGTTGTTGCCTCAACTTCAAGTTGTACATCACAAATACTAGATCATTTATCTTCTTTGAAGCAAACGATTTTTTGTGTGCCCCTATTGCCCAAAACAATATTATAAACAAACTTGACAGATTAATAGTTTACGAGTAGATAGCTTATAATTTAAACTATAGTTCTAAGTTGGGAACGTAACTGTTGAAAGACACTCCAATTGTGCGCACAACCGAAAGAGCTATAAGTCAAACTTAAAACTCTTTTGGCTAAATCTTTCAGTTTGGGGCAATCATCTTCATAAGAATCCCACCATTCAGCTAAAAATATTATAGGAGTTTCCCATAATTGATGTTTTAAAAAGTGAAGATCATATGAAAATGATAGTGAAAAAGGAAAAATAAGCAAACCTGACTCTTTTTATTTTTGGTCTGAATAGCAGTATGCTTTGAAAAGAGCCATCTTGCACTTTTGAATTCTTTAAATTGCACATTAATGATTGGTTCTTCCATTTTCATCCCCAACCACCCATTGTAAACAATCATACAATCCATGTTTAATGTTTGCACTTGGCCGAAACTTTGGATTGTAGTGAATCTGGGGATTAAGATAATAGGTTGCTGCATGTAATGGCCTATATAGGTAAGAATCCCAATGCTTATCAACAATATCCAAGACAAGTTTATACATAAATTAAACACATACCCAAACAATATGTAAAATGCAATAATGAAATGATAATGTGGTCATCAAAGACTTCTATTTAAAATAAATCTAATAAATTACTTTCTTTCAACATTCTTGAAGTTCTCTTTGATTTCCATCTTTTCTTGTTCCATTGCATGGTAAATAAAACCCATAGCCGGCCTCTCATCCGAATCCATCATTTGAAGCCCATTTACGAGAGGCATCGATGCTTTTAAACAAGTCACAACTCCACTCCAAAATGCATTAGTATCTAGAACAATACTTTGAAACCTTTTCCTTTCATTTGAAGAAACATAGGGACTTGACCTCCACTTCCCAAAAGCAAACATGGCTAAAAGTCTAGCCTTTAGCTCATGTAAACACCTCAATGCTAGGTAGGAAGTAGCAACCAGGTCACAACAGGTATAATCAACTCTCTTCCTTTTATAAATTCTTTCATCCAAGCTAGGAGAAATGGTCTGAAGTATATGAATGTCGTCACCATTCTAGCCTTTGTGATGGTTGTACTATGAATCTTGATCTTATTATCCAAATATCTATCATCAAATCAATACAATGGCCAGCACAAGGAGTCCATTACAACCTTCTCATTTTCCATACCAACATTTTACCAGCTAATTTGTAGTTAGAGGCATTATAAGTCACCACTTGAACCACATTTTCTTCACCGACCTCATCTACGACATCATCTAACATCTTAAAAACTTTATCTTTTGTCTTAGAGACGTCTGATGTATCCACATATGAGAGAAAGAGAATTCCTTTAGGAATACTCACCAAGAAAATGCAAATAGAGCACCTCTTTTTATCACTCCATCCATCATACATAATAGTGCAACCCGTTCGTTTTCACTCTTCTTCGAACTTTGCAAGCATTTCCCCACATTACCCACTTCCTTATACAAAAACTTTACACTAGCTTCATGATAAAGTGGTGACTTATAACCTACCCCAAACTTTCCAAGCTTTTCAAGCATGCGAATAAATCTAGGATTGTTCACAACATTGAACGAAACAACACTAGTGTATAAGAATCGACAAACTTGTTCAGTAATAACTTCTCTTTCTTCCTTTATGAAAACTTGGTTGAGTGTGGTTTGCAATGATGTTTTTTTGGAAGCCTTACGCTTTATAAGACAATCCAAATTCCTTCTTCTCCATATTTGAATTTAATTAACCTCTTCATTGTATTCTCTTGAATATATGTGTAACACCCCATATGAGCAACTATCCAACAACCTAGCTCTCAAACCATCCAGGCTTGAAAACTAGCAACCTTAAGCCCTTTCTCGTCACTTTAGCCTAAAAGTGGAATGCCTTGTTGTTGTAGTCAACCCGTATGTATCCTTATAAACTACTCATATATCCCGATGTGGGATGGAGGTATACATACACCACCACTCAAAGAACGTGACGTTCTCGTCGCAAGCCTAACATCTAAGTCCCATGGACCTCCTTGATAGGTCAGGTATCCCATCTTGACACGGTCTCGAGTCAGCTATGATACCATTTATACACCCCATATGGGAAACTTTTCAACAACCTAGCTCTTAAACCATCCGGGCTTGAAAACTCACTACCTAAAGCGCTTTGTCCTCACTTAGGTCTAAAAATGGAAGGCCTTGTTTCTGTTGTAGTCAACCTATATGTATCCTTATAAACCCCTTACATTACTACTCATATCTCGATGTGGGATGAGAGTATTACACTATGTCATTGAACCTTCTCTTCTTCTTATCTATACTCTCAGCATGGAAAAGAAAAACACCTCTCATTTTTTTCTTTAACATCAAGAGGGACTTTCGGACATGCTTCAACATCTATATTGGTTCCAGCAACAAGATGTTTCAGCCTATAAATACCCCCCACACGCACAATGTTGCTATACTGACACTTACTTTTTTAGCAGCACGATCAACCTCAATACCATGTTCTAATCCTGGATCTGACCTATTACCAGGGGAATTTTTTCCTTCGACCTACCCCAGAATTTGCAGGCCCAACTCCAAAACTAGAACTTGAGAACAAGATCAACCTATATACATTCAGCAAATTCAATTTCTATAGATTTCCTTTAAAAATTTCAAATGCAAGCTTAAACAGTGAAACCAAAATAAAATATAAAGAAAGTCTACAAGGCTGACTAATTGTATATCCTATTTTTTAATTCCATTAGATAACTCCACTTATCATAGCACGACATTATAATATACTATACTCTATATACTTAGTCACACTACTGTATAATCTATACTGCAATGAAATATGTTATGTGAATGTGAATAACTTAATCCAAAACCATCGATGATAAGCGAGGAAATTACCTATTTTTAAGCTTAATGTTTATATTGATTTAGGAGATATTGTGTTAAGTTTCCCCATTTAGTGCTTAATTTCGTTTAATATGAAGAACGTCTCTTACGTGTGGTTTTGTGTTTAAACAGGTGAAAATACCCAAGAATAGGACTAAAGAGCTTAAATGTTGTGTTCAAGTTCGTAGAAGAAGTCTTGACGTGCGAGTCAAGAGGCTAAAGATCATTTATGGACCAAATGGCTGCAAAACACTCTTTCTGGTGAAATATGGAGGTGGTCCGGGTCTTTGTCTGGACAAACAAATGACCAATCCCGAGATTGAGCTATTGTATAAAATCGTATTTGGTCCAGGAATGGGTCCCGACAAATAGGACCTGACGAGACTCAAGGAGGAGCTACTACCTTTTTCGTAGTTTGGTTTGGGACTTCTTCTTAAACAAAGTCCCGGACCCGAGTTTTGAAGGATAATTTAGGCATTTCCATGCATGTCCAGGTATACCTCTAGTGTATACCCGAACCCGAGTTCAAGTAGCAAATTAGGACACACCATATAACTGGTCCGGGAATGTGTCCAGGACACAAACTCGGGCCTAAACCTGGATCAGAACCGTGCTAAACTAAAAGAAAGGAATCTGGAATAGAAAAGAATATATTTTAACACATGAAGTAGAGATCAATTTAGAGGGGATTGGAAGGTAAGGGAGGAGCGCAAGGCTAGGATTTTATGAATTTTTGTTTCTTGTTTCACAGTTTTAAAACTTGCAGCTATGAGTATTTGAATTTGTTCGACTATTATTTGTAACTAAGTTTCCTTGTGCAAGTTTCTTAAGACTGACGTTCCCCACTGTAGGGTCTTAGTGTGATCTTAATGTTTACCTGGAGACATGTAAAAGCTAAGCGTGGGGGAGTTTTATAAGCGGGAATTCACCTATTTTTTGTGCTTAATTTGTATATTGAATTAGGATATATTGTGTTAAGTTTTCCCGTTTAGTACTTAGTTACGTTTAATATGAAGAACGTCTGTTACGCGTGGTTTTGTGTTTAAACAGGTGAAAATACAAAAAAGAAGGACCAACATGCTTAAATGTTGTGTTCGTGTTTGTAAGACAAGTCTTGACGTGCGAGTCAAGAGGCCAAGAATCATTTTTAAAACCAAACAAGAGAAAAAAATATTCTTTCTGGTGACATCTAAAGGTGGTCCGGGTCTCTATCTGGACAAATAGACCCAATCAATCCCGAGATTAACCTACTGTATAAAATCACATTTTTTCCGGGACTGTGTCCCGACAAACAACCCCAGACAAGACTCAAGGATGAGCTACTGCCGTTTTCATGGTTTGGTTTGGGACTTCTTCCTAGACAAAGTCCCGGACCCGAGGTTTGAAGGATAGTTTGGATATTTCTGTGCATGGTCTGGGTATACCTCTAGTGTACATACCTGAACCCGAGCTGAATCAGCGAATTAGGACACACCACATAGCTGGTCTGGGAATGTGTCTCGGACATAAACCTAGACCTAAACCCTGGATTAGAACAAAACCAAATTGAACGAAAGGAATCGGGAATAGAAAAGATTATCTTTCAACACACGAAGCAGAGAGCAGTTTAGAGGGGCGTGGAAGGTTAGGAAGGAGCCGTAAAGCCAGGATTTCAGCTTCGACCCTCGGGGTGGATTCGTCATCAGTTCCACATCATATTTGATGGTGTTTTCTCTTTCTCTCATTGTTGATGCTATTCTTCCCTATTTATGTGTGAGTAATCTCTTTAGCACTTTGAACTAGATGTAGCCTTGAGCTATGTTTCACACGTTTCTGACATTATTTAATTATTAATCGTAGTAAAGTTTATTCCTTTGCATATTGTTGCTCTTTAATTCACGACCAGAGTTGAGAAAGTTTATTGGATTCTCATTACAAGCGAGAGCTGCATTAATGTCAAGATAAGAATTAAACCGATTAAATGCACAACATCAAGACAATAATGGGTTAATTATCCCTAGAACAGGAGATAGTCAATAAGCGGTTGTAAACTAGGAAGAGTGCAATAAGAGTTGGCTCTAGTAGTTGAAAACTAGGTTCCTTTCCACAAGCAAGAGCTGTAATAGGATGGTAAAGCTACGGGATTTAAAGTTGTTTCAATACTGTCAGGATGGTATAAACAGAGTGAAATTGTGAAATCAACGTCCAAAGTGTTGCTTTCCTTTATCGTAGAAAGATCACCATTTTATTGTTTTTTGTTGGCTTATTAGTTTATCCTTCAAACCCCCGTCCCCCTAATTTATAGTTGTTTATTTCCTTTGTTAGTTAGTTTATTTGTAGAGACTTTGCTAGAAACTGTCTCTCTTTGTTCGATACCTAGTGAATACTCTAGAAAAACTTGCTATAATCGATCGTTACACTGTCGTTAGGTTTTCATCCAAAACCACCGAATGAAAAATTAATAAGTGTATAAATGAGCATGTTTTTGAGGTTTATTTCATGTGATTTATCTCTATTTATCATTCTCATTTCTACACTTTAGCTAGTTTTCCTTTTACTGTGTGTTTTATTGGTTTTCTTTCACATTTATTGTTTAAACATGAAGATAACTTAGCTAGGAACAAAGTAGACAAATATAAGAGAGCAAAAGGATATGAAATCGGAGCCAAAATAAAGAAGCCATGCTCTATCGTATTCTTGTTCGGGTATGCGTTCGTGTGAACAAACCCGAACCAACTCCCGAAGATACCTTCTGCCAAATTTGTGGTTTGGTCCGGGTATATGTCCAGGAGAACAGACTCGAACCAATGCTGCAAGGAGCTACTGCCTTTTTTAGTGTTTGGTTCGCGTAAGGACACCCGAACCACTCTAAGACTTATCCGGGGGTACAAGTCCAGATGCAAAGAATGAAGCGCCTGGAATTTGCCATGTCAGCTTGGTCAGGGTATGTAGAGCCGTACATATACCCGGACCAGACACAAAAAGCAGCATATCGAGCAGAATAAGAAAGAAAAAAAGAGAAAAAGATGAGGGTAAGCAGAGAGCTTAAAAAACATAGAGAAAAAGGAGAAGAAGAAGAAAAAGAAGAAAAGAAAAAGAGGAAGAAGAAAAGAAGCTCCATCTCCATTGAAGCTCCTCTTCAACCTCCCATGATTATTTCTTCTTTAAATTCTCTTATTTATGCTCCAATGGGGAGTACCTGTCTTGTACCTAGGAATGGGGGTTTTGCCCCAAAATCCATAAAACCTCATTGTTGATTCTTAAACGCTTTTAATGCTTTATTTGGTTCTTGTTTTTAATAAGTGATGATTATTAAGCATTTGTGGCTCTTGATCATGTCAATATATGATTTTGATTTGCTTAGGTATTTGCTCAATTTGTTATCTATGTGTTGGAATTAGTTTATTTGCTCTAAATCTGCCAATATTAGATCTTGAGATAGATTCTAGGTTGCCGATTATTCTAGCATTAGTATGGGTATTTTATTATCAAAAAAAGGTTCCGAGAACCTAGACCAAGGGAACTAAATCAGTGTAATTTATCAAAGTGATTTTGAGATAGATTTCATTGCAACTTAGGGGGGAACTTGTGCTTAATGTTATCAATTGACCAGATACTTGAATGATCTGTCAGGTTTTGACTCATTTGGTTATAATTAGTATAATCATTATTTGGCTATTAATTAATTAAGTGTTCCTGTTGTTTAGCTCCGAGTTAATGAATTGACAATTGGCAGTTAAGCGTGAAAGGGGAAAAAAGATCCATCCCCGGGGTATATCTATCCTAATCAGTTTGCTTAGTTTTATTGTTTTTCTTTATTTTAGTTTATTATCCAAAATCACAATCAAAAACCCTAAAAATTTACTACACTTTCTTTGTATATATTTATGTACAATTACTAAATTAGTAATTAGCTTAATAGACTTCAAGTCCCGGAGGAACGACGAAATCCACTCGCCACTATACTCACACATATAAAATCCCTGTCATCAACAACTAGATATAATTAAATAATGTAGATTGATGCCAAGCCCTTGTGGCTTGGTCGGTAGAGGAATGGTATCCTCAAACCAAAGGTCTCGGATTCAAAACCTACCCACTTATAAAAAAATGTAGATTGATATTAATAGTATTATAATCAAACTCAAAGTAAGGGAGCTTACTGTGTCTTCTACAACTCACTGTGCTACAGTGCTAGTGTGGTTGTCCCCTACCTTGTGATACCAGGTTCCAGCTACAGAAAAAAAACCGCTAGATTGCTACTTTCATGGTTGTCCACTATGCTGTGATTCAAGGAGTTTTGCGGCTTGAAGATTTTGCGAGAGAGCTGTGTGGCTTGGAGATTTTGCGAGAGGGCTATACGATGGAAGATGTAAAGGCATGTTTAAGTTTTGATTGTGCGGCTTGGTAGTGACTCAATGTAGTAAGCACGCAACAACAGTCCAATGTTTTTTTTTTTCTACGTGTGTGTTTTGTTTTAAAAAACATGATTTATCTTCTTTTTGTTTTTTTAGTTCAAACAGGTGGGATAGTTGGATCGCTTGGGGCATCCACAATAAGGAAAGAGGGTTCCACCCACTAAAAAAATTTTTTATTACATTCCCTCACAGTCTTTCTATTGTTCACCTAGAGTCTCTAAAAAGAGTTCTTTAACTAAGAACCCCTCTCACATCCTCTCTTATGCACCTCGCCATTTTCTTTTTTATTTTATAATACTATAAGTGGATCCCACGCCATTGTAAGCGCTCTTATGGATCACGATCCTAACCGATTCCATTGATCTTGACCGATCCTACACCGATTATGACTGTTCCTAAGTGTACCATCCGATCCGTATCGACATTATGTGGTTGGATCGTAGAATCTTATGATCATACTATCTGGATTGTGATTAAGTGAACACTAGGTAACACAAGGGAAGCAATCGATCATGTCTAAGATAAATTTAATAGCGAATGAGGACGGTGCTAGATTTCTGACCCCCTTTGTTAATTAGTTCAAACTGTACTTAGTGGGAGAATATAATCGAGTTCTTTATGCAAGCTGAAGATCCTAGAATCTTGAGAGTTGTGGAAGTTGGAGATTACACCATTGAAGGCACTATTTCAAGAAGTGCCAAGGATCTTGACTCATACACTAATAATGAGTCCAAGAAGGTCAATTTCAACGCTAAAGCTGTTCATATGCTGCATTTCTCCTTGTTGATCGATTAGTATGCTAAAATATCCACTTTGAGAATTGCAAAATATATATGAGATACGCTGGAGGTAACCTATAAAGGATCAGATGAAGTAAAGAGAATGAACATTGAGCTTCTTCTCACCTAGTGGGAACTGGTCAAGAAAGAGGACTCAAAAACCATCTCTGAGATGTATACATGGTTCATCAAACAGACGAACAAGATGTAGAGTCTTGGAAAAGAAATCACTAATGAAGACCAAGTGAAGAAGTTTATAATATCTTTGCCTACTTAGATTGATCCCAAGGCCAATGCTATGCAGGAAGCCAACGATCTGACTCAATTTCTCATCAGTGACATGCTAGGATCCCTAGTGACCTTCGTGCTCAAACTGAATCAAAGAGAGATGAATCAACCTAGAAAGAAATTATCTAACTCAGTTTCCCATCAGTGACATGCTAGTATCTGTTCAATGTTGTGGCAATTTGTGGGTTGGAACTGAGAGATAATTTGTCATTCTTTTGCAACAATAATAAGTTGCACTTCTAAAACATAAACTCCGTAAAACGTTTTTTGGATTTCCTTAAACTCCTAGTCATTAGTTGGTTAACAACTATTAACAGGCCAAAATATGAAGAAAATAGTCATATTTTGGCTGGATAACATAAGTGGTCCTAGCTTCAAAACATGAATAAACTCGGCCATTTCATGGTCAAAAACACTGGGAAACACAAGCAAAATTAGCCTTTATGTGGGCAGATTGGTGCCTTAGAGTATGTACTTTAAGGTATCATTTTATCCTTAATAAACCAATTTGACCCAGTCCTTGCATATGTTTTATTCTTATACTAATTTTCTCTATTTGTGTTGGTATTTTAAGGATTTTAATTGGAGTTAACTAACTTACAACCGTTTGCTCATCTTGCCTCAATCTCAACCTCATGATGAGCCTTTATTTAACCAACATCGGACTTAGTTGTGAACCGATTGATACCCGCGACTCAGATCCTCAAAAGCCTATCAATAGACTCTTCATCTTCCATATATAATTCATGGAACTCCTTCCTTTCAATATTCATATTCCTAATAGTTAGGATTCTTCAGTTTCCATTTCATTCTATTATACTCTTATTATAGGTTGTATTTCATGAATAAGATCCAAACTGGATACTCTGCACATTATTAACATCCTATTCTTTTCAGTTTCTTGAAAATAAGCCATTATATTACTTTAAAGAGATTTAGGATACAAGGTGGAATATTGTCAATCCATATAACTTTTAGGTTTTGTATTCTCGATGAGTTAGTTAATAGGTGGGCTTCTACATTGTGAGTTCTAGGATTAAATTTCCATCTAACATTATTCAACTCCCTCACTATCCAGGTGAATTCCAAGAGGATAGTCCCTACATCCTGACGAATTTTACTGGAGCCATTTAGGTGGTCAATGATGGACAGATAATTAGAGTGAATAAAAGAGCCTACTGGTTTAAGCTGATTAACCAGTTGAATACCGAGGAGGAGCGCCTTGACTTCTGCAACCTGTGGGGGCCAGGGTATTGAATCGCTCGAGACTGTAATCTCTAGAATTTTACAAAACTTATCTTTTCATATGGCGCTAACACCCGAGTGGTCTTATGAAAAACTTCCATCGACATGGACTGTGACATAGTCTGGGGGGTATCTTCCTCACGAGGATCAACAATGGGGGGGGGGGGGTTGGAAACTGGTTGGGAATTGTACAAAAAGACGTAGGTTGGTCCATACCAAAATCAAACAAGGGTGTCCTACCATGAAAAAGCTTACAACGTGCGAACCATAGCTTCCAACACAGGGTGATTGTCCTTATGGATACATTTAGATCTCCTTGGGCACATAAGGAGAGGATCAAATCACAAAAAATAAGGTCATTAGGAACATGATGAGGTCTGTTGATTCCATCCAAATCCCACCATTCATTCTATTTCGCACTTGATGAAGATGTGAAACATGTCATCATGCTATACGCAAATGATACATAGCCCAGAGGATTTGCTATTGCATCTTTTAGAAACTAAGGCTCCACAGGGAATGATGTCCTGAAAGAGCTTCCAAGTGATCAGTCTAATCATAGGAGGAAATAATATTTTCCGTAGTCTTTTCATCATCATTCCGATAAAGATCCTGACGAGAAGGATGGGTGCTCAATGGAAGATGAATTTCTAGACATGAAGTAGGCTGCCCTAACTGTGAACTGTGTTAAGTCAAGGACCTTTAGTTTTGATGATAACAAACTTGTGGTGTTTATCTAACATGTTTGTCAAGCTTATAATTCAGATAAACAGGTGAATAAGTGGCTTAGCTTGCAAGGTTGCAAGCGCACTTAAGTCATGAGTGGCTTAGCACACAAAGTTGCAAGCGCACTCAGTCCACGACATGTGCCCAACCAGTCAGGCATCTGTTTGCGAGAGCTTCGAGAACTTCTAGTAACACACAAGTAGTCAAGAACCACACTATCACATATCTCATGCATCAGTCATTAAACAAAAACGAAAATGTTTTAGCAACGTCGACAAACTCACTCAGATGTGTCACACCTACACAAGCAACTAGCTCACGACAAAAAGAGTAGCTCATTAATGTACAGGATAACAAGATAAGCAAAGGCTATTAATTAACATCATTACATAGCCGTAATAAATTCAGAAGAGGGCATTTATGAGCATTAATGAACCAGGCAAGGTCAGACAAGTTGAAGTGTGCTAGTGGTGACCGACCACTTGGGAGACGCGCCACCAATTTGCCCAATCACAAGGCAACACGTGTGCTGATGGCTCCAGATCAAGTTGGAAGATAATCTGTAGTAGAGTGCGGCTATTATAATAAGAGAAGAAGAAGTAATCTACTTCTAGAGTCTACATATTCATAGGCCGTTAGTTACACCTTAACTAACGTGTATATACGAGCATTTAAGTCCTATGTAATTCAAGCTTGCGAGATAAAAAAGAGGATATATAATCTGAGCAAGAGTGAGTCAGACTAGAGTGTGTGTAAGTGCTAGAGAGTTGGTGAGCTAGAGAGGACTGGGTTAGAGTATCAATACTTTGGGTATTTGATAGACCGACAGGTCGGGGAGCGGTCGGTGAATCGTAGGCCGATAGTCAGGTGAGGGTTAAGGACTTTAGGGGTAAATTCAAAACTGTCCTGGGAGTTCGTGTATGGGGTGAGGGAGATTGAGTGAATTTCGTGTGTGTAAATTCTCAATCGAAATGGAGTTTCCAGTTTAAGTTTATCTCGTGTCTTCCCTTAAACTATCAAAGTTTATTTGAGTCAATGATACGTCCACGACAGGCCGAGGACGCATCAGGAGCGCTAGCTAGTTTCAATTGGTATCAGAGCGGGTCTCTTCTAGAAAGCTAACTGCTTTGAGAGAGGATCAAAATGACTCATGCAAGCCTACTAGCGTCAGAAGAAGGTTCTGCACCAAATAGACCACCACTTTTTAATGGAGACAACTACACTCACTGGAAGAACAAAATGGAGTTTCATATCAAGTCTGATGATCCCAGGATGTGGAGGTTATATCACGTGGTGAATATACCTTCCAAGATGCTCAAGGATAAGACATATAAGTAGACAACATGACAGATGATCAAATCAAGAAGTTGATTTTTAATGCTCGAGCAGTAAGGATTCTACACTGCGCACTACTACCTGAACATTACTCCAAGGTAGCCTTAGCTAAAACGACTTAAGAGATTTGGAAAACTCTTGAGGTCACATATGAAAGGAATGATAAGATAAAAAAGACTTGCATTGAGCTGTTGTTGACTTATTGGGAGCTATTCAAAAAGGAAAAAAAGGAGAGCACCACTGAAATGCACACAAGGTTTACCAAGCTCATCAATGAAATGTTGGTACTTGGAAGAACCATCTCAAATGAGGATCAAATTCGAAGTTCCTCAGATCTCTTCCTGCCTCCTTTGATAGCAAAGTTAATGCCATGCAAGAAGTATATGATCTTTCTAAGATGTCTTTGGCAGACATGCCAGGATCTCTAATGGCTTTTGAGTTAAAACTACAACAGATAAACTCAGAAAGTTCATCAAGAGATAGAGGAAAAGGCAAGGAGCCCAAGGAGTTGGATGATCAGAAGAAAAACAATGACAAGTGTTTTGGGTGTTCAAAACACGGACACCACATCAAAGACTGTCCTCAACGACCCCGAGAGGACAACGACCGGGTCAAGAAGCCTGTCTGACGATCATTCAACAAAGGGCCAAGGAAAGAAGCCTTCATTGCTGCATGGGGAGACTCTGAACTAAGCGACAACAATCAAACCTTAGATAGTGATATCTCAGAACATGAGAAGGCTCATCTATGCCTTGAGGAAGTTTGCGTGATGGCGCAAGACAAGGACACATCAGAATCAGAGGAAAAAGATCAGAACAAGGTAAACTACTCTAAACTCAAACAGAGAATTCTAAAAGCTTAACTTTCTCTCTCATACTAGTTGATCAACTAGAGGCATTGGAAAATGAAAACAAGGAACTCTTGGAGGAAAATGAAGAATTAGGGAAAAATTTGGACAAAGACACGGTAGATAACCTCATGAGGGCACTCATGAAATTGCAAATCAACTATAGTGAAATTCTCTCCGCTCATGAAAAGTTGAAGCTAGGAAAACAACCTGAAATCGATGAATTGATTGTTGCGCTTAACGCAAAAGAAAGGAAATAGCTACAATTAAAGAAAAACATGCTAAGCTAGAAGCTGTTCCTAAGAAACCCATGAGGAGAAACTAACGACAGGTCGGTACTAGTCAGAGACCAGTCATAGAGGTGTCTGCCATCTATGTAGACAACCTGGCCATCATGAAGCCAAATGCTATAAAACACGATTCATGAGGCATTGGCAACTCAAAGGAATAGGAGTAAAATGGGTAGTAAAAAATGATCCTAGAGCAACGATCGTTTGTGGAACTGGGTTTAACCTTTCTGTGGACCCTAACCCCACACCACTAACGTGTTAAGTGCAGGATCGAGTGGGAATGGACCCCTGCTGGTACATTGACAGCGGGTGCTCTAAACACATGACTAGAGACAAAATGAAGTTCTTCTCACTCGAATCAGGAAGCCAAGGAACAGTTTCCTTTGGCGACAATAAGAAAGGAATCATCGGTGTAGGTAAGGTTGGTTTTTACTTCAGATTAAGTCATAGATAATGTCAATTTAGTTAATGGTTTAAAATTTAATTTGCTTAGTGTATCTCAAATCTGTGACAAAGGCAACTCAGTTCATTTCTATTCTACACATTGTAGCATAGTAAATCAGAAAAATGGTAAGGAGTTGTTAAAGGGAAAAAGATGGAAAAATGAGTATGTAACTAGTCTGGAGGATATTGACAGTCCAAATCTTCCATGCTTGACTGCATCAATAGATGACTCCACCTAA
>CM041782.1:284812359-284986657 GCA_023374045.1 Limonium bicolor | reverse complement strand
AAGCACATATATCTCTTAGTTAGCTCAAGCTCTTCCTTTCTATCTTTCCAAAACTTCAAGAGCTTCATTTTGGTGCCAAGGGAAACCGCCATTGATGGGGAAAAAAAAGCTTGGAGGGTGCATTAGCTTCTCCATTCTCCTAAGGTAAAGAATATGCAAGAAAAATCAAGTTTCCATCACTCCTTCACATGTCTGAAAATTACCACTCATGGGGCTTTATTTTTATGCCTTGTTCTAGCTTATTTTCTATTCTCCAAGGGCTAGAGGAGGTCCTTCTTGATTCATATCCAAGCTTGTCTTGAGACTCCAAGGTAAAACATTCAATTCAATACCTTAAAACACATTTTTAACCTAGGTTTTATTCCTTAAGGTTAGTGTATTGTTTAGCACTCATTGGAGTCATTGGATATTGATTATAACATTGGAAACGAGAAGTAAGTTGGTGACCGAGATTGTTCAAGGGAAAACATAAGGAGGAAAGTTTGTGGAGCTTGTATAAGAACAAGGTAAATGTCTTACCTTAAGGTGTTTAAATTCATTAAGGGATGGGATTTAGATATATGATGAGTTTAGTCTAGAGTTTACATTAGGAAAGGGTTATAAAAACCTAGGAGAAAGAACATTATTATATTGAGAACTTGTGACTAAGGAGCTAATGAGAAAGGAGATAGTTTAACAATGTCAAGGTGAATTATATGAACATGTATATTGCAATGGGATCCTTGTTGTATGTATTTGCAGGTCAAAGGCTATATATATTGAGGAAATTCAGTGTTTAAGACTTATGCATTTAAGGGCCTAAGTGCCAAGCAATTTAAGTTTATGCACTATATTGTGATGTAGTATAGTTTTGGTGTATATTGTGTGTTAAGATGGTGTAATGAAAATTTGAGTTTTCATAGTTGTTTGATGGTGAAAAACTAAGTGTTTAGGTGTAACAATATACTAGGGAAACCATGTCAAAATTAGGTGAAGAAACTTGGTGATTTGATGTTCTAAGGAGATTTTAATGACTAAGGAAGTACTAGGAAACCTTAGGAGTTGTTTTGATGAAAAAGAGTGAGTTTAAGGTGTTCTAGAGTGTTATAATGATCTAGGTTTGTCTAGGAGGAACTAGGGGTTACAATGGTGAATTTTAGGCACCAAGACCATGATAAGAGAAGCTAGAGAACTTGTGCAAAGCTTGATGGAAATAAGGTGTAAAACCTTGAAATGACTTAGGTGAGAACTAGAGGATATGACTTTGAGGAAGTGTTGGTAAATGAGATAAGGATGAATGATGGTGTTTATGGAATGGTCAAATTGTTAAGGAGGGAATACTTTGGTTAGTTGAAGCTTTAGGTAAATTATATGTTGGAAATATAAGGAATAAAATGTTAAGTGTTAGGAGTTGTTGTAAGGATTTGATAAATGGTTAAGAAAATCTTTGGAGAGTGAATTAATGAGGTTGGAGGATGTTATAAGGTAGGTTTTAATGTGCTTAAATGGTGTTAGACATATTAGGACACTTATGGAATTTGGGATTGAAAGAGCAATTGTGGAGAAAAATCTGTAGTGGACCGACCCAGGGGCCGACCCAGTCTTGGGTCGGTCGGGCTATTTTTAGCCAGCTAGAATCTCTCTGGAATGGACCGACCCATAGGGCTTTGGGTCGGTTGGGTCGGTCGGGTAAGAATTTAACGAGTAAACGAGTCTCTAGAACGGACCGACCCATAGGGCCGTGGGTCGGTCGGGCAAGGTTTAGAGGACGGGAAACGTTTCTGGAATGGACCGACCCATAGGGTTTTGGGTCGGTCGGGTCGGTCTGGAGGGATTTCTCGAACCAGAAAAATTCTGGAATGGACCGACCCAGTTGGTTGGTCGGTTGGTGGGTCAGTCGACCCTTAATATATATATATAAAAACTTTAAATCTCAAGGATGTTAATTGGTATTAGGGTATGCCATTAAGAGGGCACTGGTGATTAAGAAGGTAACATATAAGAATCCCAAGGAGTTAAGTTAAGTAAATAAGTTAAGTGTTTAAGGTTAAGATTATAAGGACTTAAGTGGGTGTTGGCTGGGAATCATTAGAAACTATCGAGGTGTCCCTCGACGGTGAGCGGTATGGTTTTCTTGTGACCTGCTTGCTAACGAGGTGTCCCTCGGCTTGTGTGCTATCTGTTTATTTGCTATGACTAAAACAAGATAAAGCATGCAACCGGTTATATTGCATTTGAATGCGTGTGTGTTTCTTAGTACTAACACACTTGGCTTGAGGTTTGTTACTAACTAAGTTTAGTACATGTTGGAGTAAAGTAAGGATATACATTAATGTATTGGTTGGTTAATACCCGCGAGGGTTTAACTAACACATGGTTTATGAGGTTTTCACTAACTGGAACTTAAGGGGGGAGTGAGGAATCTGGGACTGACTCCGGTCATGCATGTTAAGGAAAGGGGGTCGGTATCTGAATCAGATCCGACTTCCGCGTGAGGACTTATCTTCGGACTTGTTGCCTAGGGTCGAAAGTCGGCTCAGCTACCTTGGTTTACAGTCCAAGGTAGGAGGCAGATTAAGATGGTGTGGTAGGATCACCTAAATCCTAAGATTAAGATAAGTTGCTTATTCAACCAATGGAGTTAATAGCTCATTGGCTAGGGTTACTTTTGGCTTGACAAAAATAAGCATTGAGATAAGATACAACCATTTCTAATCAAAGAACGGTTTATATACTAAGATTGAAATAAGGATTAAGATTGAGATAAGATAAGAAAGGTCTGAGGATCAGGTGAATTGAAACTTGAGGAGTTAACTGATTAACTCATTTATTAAGGGAACGCTTTAAGCCGTTCATTGTGTGCGAACTATATTTGTTCATTGTGGATGGTTGTTTATTGCACTTCTTATTTATGATGTGTGTTTAATCAATATCATGCTATCGACAATTAGTCGTCGTAGCCCCGTTAGCTTGGAGGCCATAAGAGAATCGTACCAGCCAAGGTGCTGACCCCCTCGGGGCTGCTATTTATTTTGCAGGTAAGCGTCCCATGAAGACTCATCTTGAGAGTAGGGGCGGTTAGACTTAGGATGGGTTTATTTTTTAGCACGGGTTGCGCTTGTGCACCCGTCTGTTAATATTTAAACTTGTGGAGAATTATGTAGATTGTGGAGATACTTGTAAACTCGGTTGGTATGTATATTTTGGTTTAGTAATGTAAATGCTTAATGTTCGGTTTATTCTGTCAATCAGACCGTGGCAAGGTCCGGGAGTACGTTAATTTCCGCTGCGATTCCATATGGGAGTTGTTAAGTTGGCGATAACCACGATTGGCTTAAGACAGGGTGTTACAAAAGTGGTATCAGAGCGTAGTTACGCTCTGATCAAAGAAATACTGAACTTAGGCAGCCACCGAGATAAGATATGAGTTAAGACTTAAGCAATGGGTTTAGGGTGTGAGATGTTAGAGTGAGAAGAGTCAGATGACCACTAACAAGTATGGATCGTCTTTACCGTCTACGGACGTTATAAATTCATGAACCGAAACTGTGGTGAATACAGACCTAACGTGAGTTGTGCTTGTTCAGATGGCAGGACGTCCTAGAGGAGGCCGAGGCCGTGGTCGAGCGACGAGACTGAGATACCGGGAGGGCAGACGATCGTAGAGATCGTGGCTGCCGCACTAGGGCACATGGGCTATCAGCCTGGTGTCGGTGCACCACCTCCTCCGCCACAGCCCCGGGAACCGAATTGGGTGAAGAGTCTGGCTGACCTTCGACCCGCACACTTTAAGGGGGAGACTGATCCCGCTAAGCTTGAGGCGTACATCTCCGAGCTGGAGACCGCCTTCAAGACCCTTGATGTCCCTGCCGGGATCAAGGTGCATCTAGCTGCGTTTTATCTAAAGGGAGCAGCAGGCGATTGGTGGAAGCTGGTGAGGGCCGAGCATGTGGCCAATCCAGAGTTCGGTTGGGAATGGTATACAGCTCTGCTGCGAGCCAAATACTATCCCGCCCATTTCCAGACGAAGAAGCGCCTACAGCTAGATGCGCTGAAGCAGACGGACAAGATGACGGTGGACGAGTATTACTCAGAGTTCGCCACCTTGCTTCGTCTTCTACCGAGTCTGGGGTATTCAGACCAGATTCTGGTGGACCGCTTCTATGGCGGGCTGAGCCATCGACTCCGCTACGGCATGGGACCGACTAGCTATACTACCTTGTAGGTAATGGGAAAGGTTAAGTTGTAAGTAAGTGAATAAGATTTAGACTTTGAGAAATAAGTGGAACTAATACTTTGGATAGCAGGAGTGCTATCATGCCGTTGCTAAGGTTGAGATAACCGTCCAGCTGAGGGACGAGGACAATGCTAAGAGAAAGAATGCTGGTAAGAGTGCTGAGAGCCAAGGGCAAGGTGGGTACAAGAAATAGAAGTACCAGCCTCAGGCCCAAAGGAGTAAGGGAAAGATGGAGACGAGAAGGCTACTGAGGAGCCGTTGAAGCTGACTTATGCTATTGCTGCGAAGCCCCTGCGCTCTAAGGCGCCAAAGGGTAAGGAAATGAATGTTGGGTGAATTAAGAAACGTTTAGCCATCGTTAAATATGTAAGTACTAATATTGAGAACGATCAGGATCTGAGTCTGGGAAGGGAGCCGGTGGTGGCTACCAACGACGCTACATCTGTCAGTGGTGTCACAAGGAACCCCCGGGCTAGATTGCAAGGGAAACAAGGTAGATTGCAACTTTTGTAGGGTGTACGGACACCGAGCTTATGAGTGCTTCCGGAACCCCGAGAGCAGAGCCTACAGGCCCGAGATGAAGGGTAAGGGCAGGACCGATCAGAGTGCTGGATCTGATGGTCAGAAGGTGGCGCAGCAAGCTGCAAACAAGAACCCCGGGTAGTCCAGAAGTCGGGACCCATACTACATATGGTGGACTGGGACGATGATGTTGAACCCTCATCGAGGCCAGTACCGCTATAAACCATTTAGTAATAAAACTGTCTGCTTACCGCATTTCATGCATGCTTTGGTGAATAACTAAGCTAGATGATATTAAGACATGACTAGAACTTAAGTAAGACATAACCAATTACTACCTTAGGAAACTTCAACATATGCTACCCCATACCTTTAACACTTAACCCGGAAGAGACCGACATCGAAACCCGAGACTTTCCAACTAAACAATGTCAGGTTATCCGCCTGGGTATGATGTTATTAAGGGGATACCTGACACTCGAAGCACAAATAGCCATCATCAGGAGATGCAGTCAGTTAGGAGTGGGACCGAGAGGTTTATACACACCGGAGTACCTAGGAGGAGCAAGGATGAAACTAAAGATGATGAGCTTAGGCAAGGATTGGAATCCGTATTCCAAGACGTACCAAAACCAGAGAAAAAAGATGGAGTCTCACCACCGGGAATACCCGAAGAGTTCCATCTGGTTGTCACACAAGTTGTGGAGGTCGCTCAGCAACTTGAAGCTGACCCGATCCCGACCATACAAGCGGATCTATGCATCGTTAATTTCTACGAGAAGGACGGGTGACTCAGATTACATCAGGACAAGGACGAGACAGCGGAGTCCCTTGAGAGAGGGATACCCGTAGTGTCTTGGTCCATTGGAGACGACGCTAAATTTTTGTACGGGAGCAGAAGCGTGCGGACCGAGCTGAGAAGTTAGTACTTAAGTCTAGAGATGTGCTGATTATGGGTGGAGAATCTAGAATGTTATACCATGGGATTAAGAGAATCAAGCTGAATACAGCACCGTCAGCAGTAATCAGTGCGACGCATATGAGACCAGGACGGTTAAACCTAACCTTTAGACAATATTAGCCATGTAATGTTTTAAGTGTGATGTAAGGAATGAGATGTAAGAAAGAAGCATATGATGTAAACAGGATGGTTATGAATAAAATAACAGTGTTGTTCATATTAATTGTTACGACTCTTGTTATACCATCATTACTCATGAAGCTTGTGAATACAGTTAGGTTATGGACTAGGTACGGAAGGTGCACTAAGCGTTCTTAGAGGCACAGGCCGACACAAGCGGTACAATCCTCACTGGCACCTTTCCGATTAATGGGATTGAGGTATCAGTTCTCTTCGACTCAGGGGCCTCGCATACCTTTATCTCGATCATTTGCGAGAAGGTTGGGGCTAGACGCTAATGAGCTACCCGACTTCACGGTTACGCTCCCGTCTAAGGAGAAGGTTCGTTGCACTCACTAATAATAGGGAGCCATTATCAGAATTAAGGGGGAAGACTTTCCAGTCAATTTTATTGAGTTCAAGGAGTTGGGATTTGATGTTATCTTCGGGATGAACTGGTTGGAGCGGCACAAGGGTCGCATCCTCTGCGCCGAGCATCGATTGCTGCTCAGGAGTTCGTCTGGGGTAACAATATCATACCGCCGGAGGCCCAGAGAGCCTTCAACCAAGATCATCTCTGCAATGGCAATGTATAAGGAGTTGAAGAGGAAGGAAGAAGTGTACCTCTACTATGTCCAGGACATGGAGAGAGACCCCAAGTTTGACCCCGACTTACCGGTAGTGTCGGAGTTCCCTGATCTTTTCCCACGGGAACTGCCCGGCACGCCACCCACTTGGGAGGTAGAGTTCACCATCGAGCTGCTACCAGGAACCGGCCGATAGCCAAGGCACCATACCGCATGGCTCCGGAAGAGATGAATGAGTTAAAAGATCAGCTGAAAGATTTATTAGACAAAGGGTTCATAAGACCCAGTGTGTCACCATGGGGAGCGCCAGTTCTCTTCGTGAAGAAGAAGGATGGTAGTCTCCGCCTCTGCATCGACTATAGAGAGTTGAATGTAGTGACAGTAAAGAACAAGTATCCACTACCTCGCATTGATGATTTGTTCGATCAATTGAAGGGGGCATCCGTGTTTTCCAAGATTGATCTCAGATTGGGGTATCATCGGATAGCCATTAAGGAGGGAGATATAGAGAAGACGGCATTCCGGACACGATATGGCCACTACGAATTCACAGTGATGCCGTTCGGTTTGTCGAACGCACCGGCGAAGTTTATGGATCTGATGAACCACTTGTTCAGGGAATAGTTGGACAAGTCGGTTGTAGTGTTTATTGATGACATATTGATATATTCAAAGTTGAGAGCTGAGCATGAGGAACATTTTAGGAAGGTGTTAGAGATAATGAGGGAGAACCAGCTTTACGCTAAGTTCTCAAAATGTGAGTTCTGGCTTGACCAAGTCTCATTCTTGGGTCATGTCATCTCAGATGTTGGATCTCTGTAGATCCAGCTAAGATTGATGTCGTACGCACCTAGCCAAGACCGAAGACTGTTACCGACATCCGGAGCTTTCTCGGTCTGGCAGGGTACTATCGGAGGTTTGTTAAGGACTTCAGCAAGGTCGCGAAGCCGATGACCAGTCTGATGAAGAAAGATGCACCGTTCGTTTGGACGGATGATTGTGAGAGTTTGTTTCAGAGTTTAAAGGACTCACTGACCACCGCACCGGTTCTGACCATTCCAGACGGTACGGATGGCTTTGAGGTTTATTGTGACGCATCCGACAGAGGCTTGGGTTGCGTGCTCATGCAACATGGCAAGGTGGTGGCATATGCCTCACGCCAGTTGAAGAAACATGAGGAGAACTATCCCACTCATGATTTAGAATTGGGAGCAGTGGTCTTTGCCTTGAAGATATGGCGCCACTACTTGTACGGGGTTAGTGTGACGATCTACACCGATCATAAGAGTTTAAAATATATATTCACTCATAAGGAGTTGAATCTCAGACAGAGGAGATGGTTAGAGTTTCTAAAAGACTACGACATTGACCTCCAGTATAAAGAAGGGAAGGTCAATGTAGTAGCTGATGCCCTAAGCCGTCGATCACACTCACTTCATTCGCTACTTGCTTCCCCGAGCTTGGTTGATGAGGTGCGAGAGGCTCAGAGGGCCGATGAGTATATGGGAGAAGTCAGACAGAAGCTAACTGAGGGTACCTTTGAGAGTCAGAAATACAACTTCAGACTTCATGATGATGATCTGATCAGACTTAAGGGCCGATTATGCATCCCGCGCAGCAGCACAGATCTGAAGGAGCACATACTTAGAGAATCACACTGTTCTACAGTCTCCATCCATCCGGGAGCCTCTAAAATGTATAAAGACATGAAGAGATACTTCTGGTGGTCGGGGATGAAGGCAGATGTTAACGAGTTCGTCTTGAGGTGTCTCACATGCCAGAAGGTGAAATTCGAGCACCGACGACCGGGGGGAATGGTACGGTCGATGCCTGTTCCGGAGTGGAAGTTTCATGATATCTCCTGATAAGTGTCCAAATGAGCATGTTTTATAGGTGTTTTCATATATATTATTAGCACTTTTCTTGCTCATTTCTCCACTTATCTTAGTTTTTCTCTAGTTTATGTTTTATTGGTTGTCTTACAGATTTATCGGTTAAACATGAGAAAAAACCAAGCTAGAAGCAAAGAACATGAAGAGACGAACGCATAGCCACAGACGGTTCGAAAAACGGAGTCCAAACGAATAATCTAGAGCCAGTCGAAGTTAGCATACCCCCGAGACTTCAACACCAGCTTGGTCCGGGACTTACTTCCTTGCCTGCATTATGGTCCGGGACCTGACTCCTGCAAGAAGTCCCGGACCACATGATGGACTTTCAAAACCGAGGGATTTTCTAGCTTGGTCCGGGACCTAACTCTTGCCCAAGTCCCGGACCACATGTAATTTTAGAACCGAGGGATTTTGCTGCATTATGGTCCGGGACCTTACTCTTGCTCAAGTCCCGGACCACCAAAACAAGCGCTCTGATAGGCGGATTCCAGGCAGACAGGAGACGCTCCTGTCTTCTTCGCGACGCGTTGTTCTGCAAATGGATTCTGTTATCCATCTACTCCCGCACCGCCTACCTTAAATCTCTGACGCTTTCCAGCTCTCTGTCCCCTCTGCAATCAATGAAGATAGCAATCAACTGCAATCGATTATTTCGTACGGATCAATCCTTTTCTCTTCTCTATTTAAACCCACGCCCTCTGATCAAATAAATTCATTCCCTTCCTCACAATCCAAAATAGACCACGACAGACCATAGTACACCACCGATACAGTTTCCACACCTACGATCCATTTCATCCTCTAATCTTTCATTTCTCCATTTTAGTTTTATTCTTCATTCCACCACACAGCAGAAGCGCGATAAGAAGAACAGAAGAAAAGGGAGCTGGAGCAGAAGCGAATCGCAGTCCAGTCTCCGCCGCAGTCTCCAAATTAATGGCTATTTCTGTTTCCTTTTTATTACTGTTATGTCTGAGTGATTTTACTCGTATCCTAGGGTGGGTTTGACCCTAAATAATTCAGACTTATTATTAATACCAAGTTTGCTTATAAATATTTGTTTTGTCTCTCTAAATTATTAAATGCTTAAGAACTGATCATTTTTATGCATTTACGGTTTCTCTTATTTCAATGATTTTGTAAATCTGAGAATAGACCACAAAGAAAGATAAACGTTAGATATTATCTCCTTGATTAGCAGATAAAATCCATCGCTGTTATTAAAAGAATTCTTGCTTAAAGCTAATTAATGATTTTAGACTTTTTCTGATTGTAAAAGTCTATTGAATTAATTAAGAGTTGTCCTTATCTATGATTTAGGAAGGCCACAAATAAATTCTAAAACAGACAAATAAGAGCAAATTAGGATTATAATTATTGTCTGTACTTAATTAAATATTTATCACCTGTTTCACTTATTAAACTTGTTTTAATTCCTTTCAGCAAATATTGTTAAATGCTTTAGCGTGACAAACTACTGCATTTATTTGGTAACTATCAACATATGATTTTGAGATAGTCAAAGTACCACAAAGGAATTAACCTCGGTATTTACACTCCGGATTGAGCAGGAAAATACTGAGGCTATTAATAAGAGTTCGTAACTGACAATTATTAACTCTAATAGACAATAAATATTTGAGACAGGATTATAAAATTGTTTAAGTAATTTAGGAAATTCCCCCCCTATCCTAGGATACCGTTTTCCATCCATTTACTTTATTTTACTGTATTTATTATTTCTGTACTAATCCTAAAAATCAAGCTTGCCTCTGGCTAAACCCCCAATTTACATTTTATGCACTTTTATTTATCTTTTTGTACATTTACTAAACTGGATAATTAATTAGACAGTTGTGAAGTCTCTGTGGATACGACCTTGTTGTACTACAAAGATTGAGTTCACTGCCCATAGTTAGCAAGATAGTTTAACTACTATTTTGCCCAACAAGTTTTTGGCGCCGTTGCCGGGGACTTCGGTCCAACTATCTGATTTATTATCTGTTTAGTTTTTCTTTTATTTTTCGTTATTTGCCACTTTTTGTGTATAAATTTTTGTTTTGTTTTTAAAGGTACTTAATTCTGATGGATAGTCACTACGATCAAGCAGGAGATTGGTATGGTTACCCCTATGGCGCAGAGGACTACAATCAATGGAGTGTCTGTCAAAGGTGCGGAGAGTACCATGAAAGCCCCCAATGTTCAGACCCAAATGCTGAATTGAGAGCTCTCTTGGAGGATTACAATTCGAATTAGAGAATCCATCACCAAACAACTGTCAGCTTGATCATGAAGACAACCCCTCAGAAGAGAGTTTCTCCTTGGACTTCATGGAGTTTCCTCCCTCTGAAGTCAACTACTTTTTCCCCTCCTTCTCCGTGCTCTACCCAGATGAGGGTGGACACATCCTCAACCTTGAGAAGGAGGAGATACCGCCTCCCTTCGAGCCTTCAGAAGAGAGTGCTATAATCAATTTCAAGGAGCCACTTCCCTCTGACGTTGATTACCATAAGCCTCAACAACAATAGGAGGATTTTTGCATCTTCCAATTTGAGGAAGCAAAGCCGATCACACATGGTCTCCTGTTAGAACTACGCTACCGGCAATACCTCCTCAAACACCAGGTTTTGTGGAGTATTCATTTTCCTATTATATTTGCCGAAGTAACGTTTTGTTTTGATCCAGGTGGTTTGCTTTTAATTACTGCCAACTTCGTTTTCCTGGCAGAGCTATTATCTACTTATATTTTTGATCCAGGATAACGAAGCAGGCGTCTAGCCAAAGACGTTAAAGAAGGGCAGCTTCCCGGGAGGCAACCCGGACGAACTTATCTTTTATATGCTTTTATGCTATTTTAATTTTCAGGTTCTCTTTAAATTTTGTTTTTGCTAACTCTTAAACCCCGTTTGTAGTATGGTTGCTTCTAGTGTTTTAAGCAAGTGCAATTTCATGTCTACACCGCAACCAAGCTACGCTACTTGAGGCTCAAGCTCAAGTGTGGGGGAACTCTTATAACGCAAGCAAAAATAATCTCAGGGGAGTACCAGTTTCTTTAATTTTGTTTTTATTTAAATGAAAACTGCTGAGGAGCGTTTATGTGCTTAAATGAATATTCGTGAGCTTCGTGTTCTCTCTATTTTATCTACTTACCGAAAAGGCCTTCTGAAACCTTCCCTTGTTTTTCTGGTGAACAACGAGGACGTTGTTCAATTTAAGTGTGGGGGAGTGTGCCTTTTCGGTGTCATTTTATGCTAAAATGCTTAATCTCTCTGGTTATCTTGCGTTTGTTCAAATTCAATATCATGGACCCCTTTTATGTAGGTTGTTCTCTTTAAGAATAAATACTATTATGAATTGTAGGATAAATTGTACAAAATTTTAAAATTTTGATTACTTTTGAGGAGCATTTTATATGCGGTGTGACCAAATAATCTGCAAATGGTTGGATTTTTATTGCTCAGGGTTTCTTTCTGTCTTCTCTCTTAGGGATTGCTAAGAGGTACTTCTCTGTTTAAAAAAAATATATTAAAATAATAAGGGACTTACGAGACACCATTGGTAACAACAAGAGAGTTGAGTGTTCTAAAATACAAAGGCGTTATGCCTACATATTATCTTCTCATCTCTTATGCAAAAGTGAAACAAATGCATGAATCTATTTTTCCTTTGTTTTTCTCCTCAATGCCCATTCTTGAGAGAAGTTGGCCATGGTAAAAGTTCTCAAAGTCACCTAAAAGAAACATTGAAGTACCTTGGATCATACCCCGAAACTCTATATTTTATTTTTACCCTGAGCACACCTATGCCACCAGCAGTTAATTTTTCACACTCCTCAATAAGTTAAAAGATCATGTTTATCCTACCCTTCATAATAATATTTGTTAGTATTGAGCATTCCCTATTTACTTGGTTACGTGGTTTTGCTTGAGGACAAGCAAAAGGTAAGTGTGGGGGTGTGATAAGTGTCCAAATGAGCATGTTTTATAGGTGTATTTCATATATATTATTAGCACTTTTCTTGCTCATTTCTCCACTTATCTTAGTTTTTCTCTAGTTTATGTTTTATTGGTTGTCTTACAGATTTATCGGTTAAACATGATAAAAAACCAAGCTAGAAGCAAAGAACATGAAGAGACGAACGCATAGCCACAGACGGTTCGAAAAACGGAGTCCAAACGAATAATCTAGAGCCAGTCGAAGTTAGCATACCCCCGAGACTTCAACACCAGCTTGGTCCGGGACTTACTTCCTTGCCTGCACTATGGTCCGGGACCTGACTCCTGCAAGAAGTCCCGGACCACATGATGGACTTTCAAAACCGAGGGATTTGCTAGCTTGGTCCGGGACCTAACTCTTGCCCAAGTCCCGGACCACATGTAATTTTAGAACCGAGGGATTTTGCTGCATTATGGTCCGGGACCTTACTCTTGCTCAAGTCCCGGACCAAACCAAGCGCTCTGATAGGCGGATTCCAGGCAGACAGGAGACGCTCCTGTCTTCTTCGCGACGCGTTGTTCTGCAAATGGATTCTGTTATCCATCTACTCCCGCACCGCCTACCTTAAATCTCTAACGCTTTCCAGCTCTCTGTCCCCTCTGCAATCAATGAAGATAGCAATCAACTGCAATCGATTATTTCGTACGGATCAATCCTTTTCTCTTCTCTATTTAAACCCACGCCCTCTGCTCAAATAAATTCATTCCCTTCCTCACAATCCAAAATAGACCACGACAGACCACAGTACACCACCGATACAGTTTCCACACCTACGATCCATTTCATCCTCTAATCTTTCATTTCTCCATTTTAGTTTATTCTTCATTCCACCACACAGCAGAAGCGCGATAAGAAGAACAGAAGAAAAGGGAGCTGGAGCAGAAGCGAATCGCAGTCCAGTCTCCGCCGGCAGTCTCCAAATTAATGGCTATTTCTGTTTCCTTTTTATTACTGTTAATGTCTGAGTGATTTTACTCGTATCCTAGGGTGGGGTTTGACCCTAAATAATTCAGACTTATTATTATACCAAGTTTGCTTATAAATATTTGTTTTGTCTCTCTAAATTATTAAATGCTTAAGAACTGATCATTTTTATGCATTTACGGTTTCTCTTATTTCAATGATTTTGTAAATCTGAGAATAGACCACAAAGAAAGATAAACGTTAGATATTATCTCCTTGATTAGCAGATAAAATCCATCGCTGTTATTAAAAGAATTCTTGCTTAAAGCTAATAATGATTTTAGACTTTTTCTGATTGTAAAAAGTCTATTGAATTAATTAAGAGTTGTCCTTATCTATGATTTAGGAAGGCCACAAAATAAATTCTAAAACAGACAAATAAGAGCAAATTAGGATTATAATTATTGTCTGTACTTAATTAAATATTTATCACCTGTTTCACTTATTAAACTTGTTTTAATTCCTTTCAGCAAATATTGTTAAATGCTTTAGCGTGACAAACTACTGCATTTATTTGGTAACTATCAACATATGATTTTGAGATAGTCAAAGTACCACAAAGGAATTAACCTCGGTATTTACACTCCGGATTGAGCAGGAAAATACTGAGGCTATTAATAAGAGTTCGTAACTGACAATTATTAACTCTAATAGACAATAAATATTTGAGACAGGATTATAAAATTGTTTAAGTAATTTAGGAAATTCCCCCGCTATCCTAGGATACCGTTTTCCATCCATTTACTTTATTTTACTGTATTTATTATTTCTGTACTAATCCTAAAAATCAAGCTTGCCTCTGGCTAAACCCCCAATTTACATTTTATGCACTTTTATTTATCTTTTGTACATTTACTAAACTGGATAATTAATTAGACAGTTGTGAAGTCTCTGTGGATACGACCTTGTTGTACTACAAAGATTGGGTTCACTGCCCATAGTTAGCAAGATAGTTTAACTACTATTTTGCCCAACATCTCCATGGACTTCGTAGTCGGACTCCCACCTGCTAGGGGAGGTCTGAACATGATATGGGTAGTGGTGGACCGCCTTACCAAAGTAGCCCGATTCATACCGATGAAGGATACTTGTAAGGTAACTAAGTTAGCTGAGTTGTTTGAGAAGGAAATCATAAGACACCACGGGATACTGAAGACTATAGTGTCAGATAGAGATACCAGATTCCTTTCGAGGTACTGGAGAGCTACAAGAGAGCGTTGGGTACAGAATTGAAATTGAGTACCGCGTTCCATCCTCAAACAGATGGTCAGACTGAGCGTACGATTCAGACACTCGAGGACATGCTGAGGCATGTGCCTTAGACTTCCAGGGCAGTTGGATTGACAAGTTGCATCTAATCGAGTTTTCATACAACAATAGCTATCATGCTTCGATCAAGATGGCGCCTTTCCAAGCCTTGTACGGTAGACCATGTCGTCACCGTTCTGCTGGGATGAGTCGAGTGAGACGGTCATTATAGGACCAGAGTACTTAAGGCAAGTTCAGGCTAAAGTTCAGTAGATCAGGGAGAACATGAAAGCTGCTCAAGATAGGCAGAAGTCGTATGTTGATGTTCGACGACGAGACCTAGAGTTCGCAGTGGGCGACCGGGTATTTCTGTGAGTTTCACCAATGAAGGGTGTATTTAGATTTGGGCAGAAGGGCAAGCTGAGCCCAAAATTTGTGGGACCTTATGAGGTTATGGAGCGGGCGGGCCCAGTTGCTTACAGGTTAAGTTTACCTGCTGAGCTGGGTAAAGTGCATGACGTCTTTCACGTCTCACAACTGAAGAAGTACATACCACCCCTCCCATGTGTTAGAACCTGAGAGATTGACATTAGAACCAAACATGAGATCAGTGGAGACTCCTCAGAGAATCTTGGATACAAAGACTAGAGACACTCGCCATAAGTCAGTACGACTGGTAAAGGTTCTCTGGTCTAACCAGGATGTCGAAGAGGCCACGTGGGAATTAGAGGATAAGATGAGAGCGAAATACCCTTCTTTATTACCGACTAGATCGTCTGTATAGGGTACGGGGCGTATTAAGGGGGGTAGAGCTTCCTCGCTTTTGAGTTAGTTGAGTTAGTAAACGAACATGTTTATCGTTTGTTTTGTTGTGTAAGTTTGTTGTTGATGTAAGGTGTGACTAGTTTGAGATATTACACTTTGTGTTAAGTTGAGACATGTATAATATTTATTCATTGTACTTGTGACAGACCATTGAGTCTTGTGTTGTGATTGTGAATATGAAGGTATGGTTAAGATTAAGACTTTGAGTATCGTGGATGATTAAGTACATATATGAACTTTGGGGACAAAGTTCTTTTAAGGGGGGTAGATTGAAATACCCCAAACCTTGATATGGTGTTTAGATGATAAATTAAGGTATAATAAGACTGGATAATGCCATAGAAGCATTAGGAAACATTTTAAACCAAAGAAAACACAAGGAAACACCATAAGAACAATTTAAGCAGAAATGTGCTCTAAGCTTGGAGTAACTTGGGCTAGCTCCCAAATATCATTCTTAGACCTTAGTAACATCCTAATGGTCATGTTAAATCAATTACCAAAGAAAACCAAGCTCAAAAACAAGTTAAAACACAAATTGTGCTTTAAGGACTCTTAAAGCACATTTTTGAAAAATTGTCTTAGAAAGGGGTTTTATGTGGCTAAATGCCCATGATTACTCCTTAATCAACTTGTGTACTACTTAGTATCACATTAGGAAGTCTAAATCAATGGGAAATCAAAATTTCACAAATATGTGCACTAATTGTGAATAGTAACCAAATAGTGCCTAGTTAGCCTTTAGTTAACTAAGTTTAATTAAATGGTCAAACACGACCATGACTAGCCTTGATTAATAAGGGGGCCGGTTTCTAAGGGGGTGAGTCACCACATGAGTAAGCTAGTTTGTATAAGAAGAGGGAAAAGTACAAGGTTACTATTTGCTTTTTAATGAAACAAAATATCTCTTATATACATACCTCTCTCCTCCTTTCTTCATTTCTTCTTCTTCTCACCGATTTTGGCTGCTCCTCTCTTCTTTCTCACGTAAAGAACAGCCTCTATGCTAGCTCCATCTTCCTTTGACCATAACTTACTCATTTTAGCTCCAAAATCAAAACCAAGCACATATATCTCTTAGTTAGCTCAAGCTCTTCCTTTCTATCTTTCCAAAACTTTAAGAGCTTCATTTTGGGTGCCAAGGGAAACCGCCATTGATGGGGGAAAATAAGCTTGGAGGGTGCATTAGCTTCTCCATTCTCCTAAGGTAAAGAATATGCAAGAAAAAACAAGTTCACATCACTCCTTCACATGTCCGAAAATTACCACTCATGGGGCTTTATTTTTATGCCTTGTTCTAGCTTATTTTCTATTCTCCAAGGGCTAGAGGAGGTCCTTCTTGATTCATATCCAAGCTTGTCTTGAGACTCCAAGGTAAAACATTCAATTCAATACCTTAAAACACATATTTAACCTAGGTTTTATTCCTTAAGGTTAGTGTATTGTTTAGCACTCATTGGAGTCATTGGATATTGATTAGAACATGGCAAGGAGAAGTAAGTTGGTGACCGAGATTGTTCAAGGAAAACTTAAGGAGGAAAGTTTGTGGAGCTTGTATAAGAACAAGGTAAATGTCTTACCTTAAGGTGTTTTAATGCATTAAGGGATGGGATTTAGATATATGATGAGTTTAGTCTAGAGTTTACATTAGTAAAGGGTTATAAAAACCTAGGAGAAAGAACATTATTATATTGAGAACTTGTGACGAAGGAGCTAATGAGAAAGGAGATAGTTTAACAATGTCAAGGTGAATTATAAGAACATTTATATTGCAATGGGATCCTTGTTGTATGTATTTGCAGGTCAAAGGCTATATATATTGAGGAAATTCAGTGTTTAAGACTTATGCATTTAAAGGGCCTAAGTGCCAAGCAATTTAAGTTTATGCACTATATTGTGATGTAGTATAGTTTGGGTGTATATTGTGTATTAAGATGGTGTAATGAGAATTTAAGTGTTCATAGTTGTTTGATGGTGAAAAACTAAGTGTTTAGGTGTAACAATATACTAGGGAAACCATGTCAAAATTAGATGAAGAAACTTGGTGTTTGAGATGTTCTAAGGAGATTTTAATGACTAAGGAAGTACTATGAAACCTTAGGAGTTGTTTTGATGAAAAAGAGTGAGTTTAAGGTGTTCTAGAGTATTAGAATGATCTAGGTTTGTCTAGGAGGAACTAGGGGTTACAATGGTGAATTTTAGGCACCAAGACCATGATAAGAGAAGCTAGAGAACTTGTGCAAAGCTTGATGGAAATAAGGTGTAAAACCTTGAAATGACTTAGGTGAGAACTAGAGGATATGACTTTGAGGAAGTGTTGGTAAATGAGATAAGGATGAATGATGGTGTTTATGGAATGGTCAAATTGTTAAAGAGGGAATACTTTGGTTAGTTGAAGCTCTAGGTAAATTATATGTTGGAAATATAAGGAATAAAATGTTAAGTGTTAGGAGTGGTTGTAAGGATTTGATAAATGGTTAAGAAAATCTTTGGAGAGTGAATTAATGAGGTTGGAGGATGTTATAAGGTGGTTTTAATGTGCCTAAATGGTGTTAGACATATTAGGACACTTATGGAATTTGGGATTGAAAGAGCAATTGTGGAGAAAATTTGTAGTGGACCGACCCAGGGGCCGACCTAGTCTTGGGTCGGCTGGGCTGTTTTTAGCCAGCCAGTATCTCTCTGGAATGGACTGACCCATAGGGCTTTGGGTCGGTCGGGTCGGTCGGATAAGAATTTAACGAGTATACGAGTCTCTGGAACGGACCGACCCATAGGGCCGTGGGTCGGTCGGGTCGGTCAGGCAAGGTTTAGAGGACGGGAAAAGTTTCTAGAATGGACCGACCCATAGGGTTTTGGGTCGGTCGGGTCGGTCTGGAGGGATTTCTCAAACCAGAAAAATTCTGGAATGGACCGACCCAGTTGGTTGGGTCGGTTGGTGGGTCGGTCGACCCTTAAATATATATATATATATAAAACTTTAAATCTCAAGGATGTTAATTGGTATTAGGGTATGCCATTAAGAGGGCAATGGTGATTAAGAAGGTAAACATATAAGAATCCAAGGAGTTAAGTTAAGTAAATAAGTTAAGTGTTTAAGGTTAAGATTATAAGGACTTAAGTGGGTGTTGGGTGGGAATCATTAGAAACTAAGTAAGTTAAATAATATGTAAATAACTAATGGCCTAAACTGAATGAATGTTTTTAGGGTTTGTGAGTTGGGATTCCGAAGGAGGTTAGACAAACGGCCGTCGACGGTGAACGGTATGGTTTTCTTGTGACCTGCTTGCTAACGAGGTGTCCCTCGGCTTGTGTGCTATCTGTTTATTTGCTATGACTAAAACAAGATAAAGCATGCAATCGGTTATATTGTATTGAATGCGTGTGTGTTTCTTAGTACTAACACAATTGGCTTGAGGTTTGTTACTAACTAAGTTAGTACATGTTGGAGTAAAGTAGGGATATACATTAATGTATTGGTTGGTTAATACCCGCGAGGGTTTAACTAACACGTGGTTTATGAGGTTTTCACTAACTTGAACTTAGGGGGGAGTGAGGAATCCGGGACTGACTCTGGTCATGCATGTTAAGGAAAGGGGGTCGGTATCTAAATCAGATCCGACTTCCGCGTAAGGACTTGTCTTCGAACATGTTGCCTAGGGTCGAAAGTCGGCTCAGCTACCTTGGATTACAGTCTAAGGTAGGAGGCAGATTAAGATGGTTCGGTAAGATCACCTTAATCCTAAGATTAAGATAAGTTGCTTATTCAACCAATGGAGTTAATAGCTCATTGGCTAGGGTTACTTTTGGCCTGACAAATAAGCATTGAGATAAGATACAACCATTTCTAATCAAAGAACGGTTTGTATACTGAGATTGAGATAAGGATTAAGATTTAGATAAGATAAGAAAGGTCTGAGGATCAGGTGAATTGAAACTTGAGGAGTTAACTGATTTACTCATTTATTAAGGGAACGCTTTAAGTCGTTCAATGTGCGCGAACTATTTTGTTCATTGTGGATGGTTGTTTATTGCACTTCTTATTTATGTTGTGTGTTTAATCAATATCCATGCTATCGACAATTAGTCGTCGTAGCCCCGTTAGCTTGGGGGCCATAAGAGAATCGTACCAGCGAAGGTGCTGACCCCCTCGGGGCTGCTATTTATTTGCAGGTAAGCGTCCCATGATGACTCATCTTGAGAGTAAGGTGGTTAGACTTAGGATGGGTTTATTTTTTAGCACGGGTTGTGCTTGTGCACCCGTCTGTTAATATTTAAACTTGTGAAGTATTATGTGGATTGTGGAGATACTTGTAAACTCGGTTGGTATGTATATTTTGGTTTAGTAATGTAAATGCTTAATGTTCGGTTATTCTGTCAATCAGACCGTGGCAAGGTCCGGGAGTACATTAATTTCCGCTGCGATTCCATATGGGAGTGTTAAGTTGGCGATAACCACGATTGGCTTAAGACGGGGTGTTACACTTTCGGCCTTACACATCATTCAGATACATGAGCAAATTAAAATCTAACTACCTATGCTAAACCACCGTCCTCGTCCTAAACTCGAACGGTATCGTCTTCGGCGTACCTGAAAGTAAAAACGGTGCCCCAAGGGGCTCAGCATTTGCTGGCATGAAATTCGTATACGCCGCGTGCTAACGGGGGTACGCCGACTACTTCGTCGAGAGCATGGGATTCATTTTAATTCAATAATCATGCAACATAGCAATACATTAACATGCACAATAGCACAATCAGTATTCAACAAAGAGTATAACGCTAACTAACACATCAAGGTAGTTGGCTTATTTCATATTGCTCTTAGGCCTTGAGGATTCCTACCTCACTAATGTCTTAGATACTTGTTCGTTGTCTTACCCACTCTCTTGGGTTACTCTTACTCAAGCTCTCTTAGTTCTTGAGACATTACAAGTCTCATATTTCCTTCACAATCGTTTCCTCTTAATTCATTCTTAAGCCAAAACACATGGCTCCGGGCAGAGTCATACTCAAGACTCACCACCGGACTTTCAAGCCTAGTCTTACTTCCCCGGTTCGACCCCACTCTGGGTCTAGCATGGTGGGAAGGTTCAACTAGCTACCGGAACTCTCTCTTAGTTCCTACTTCTTTCACATAGGTCCGAATCTCTCTCGAACTACTCACTTTCCAACACTCCTCTCTCGGAGTTATAATATAATCATGTATATTAGTCTAGAAGCATCTCTCTTGATGATTCTAATGACTTTGGAATTCCTCTTAAGTTCGGGTATTATTTGGTTTAAGGATTGCCCCAACATTTCAAATACTTGTACTTTTGGTTATTTTCTCATACCGGATCGAATCCTCGTATAGGAGGTCGACCGTATTTAAAGGGAGTTTGATAGTCCCTTATGTCTCTTTTACTTTTCTCGCAAGTTCACATCTTTGAACTATCTTCCATCTCTTAATGGAGGTTTCATCATTCCTTCCATTACTAGTTATTTCGTGGATTTTTCATTTCGGTTATCTAACCGTTACCGGAGTTTACTAATCCCGTACAACTCCCTCACATTCTAGTGGTTAATATGTTTGCATTATCGTTCTTGGTTCGATAGTTTTCGTGTGTTTGCACGTTTCGTTAAATTGTGAAACTACTCTATCTATGAGTCACTAACCACATGGTACTCATCAAAGAGTCGGTCTATACGCTAAGTTAGACCACACAATCATACAAGGTTGGTTAGTACACCCAGCATACATCAAGAACATAATCAAGCAATAGATCATTTTCATGCTTTACTCTTGATTAAGCCGGCACACAAACACACAACACACAAATGAACGTAGCACGGTTAGCATACAGGGCATGAGAAAATCATACCTTACACCATGGTTTAACTTTACCGTGTCACCTCACAATGCCCGGTTCACACTTGGTCCACTTAAGCTTTTCCTTGATTACTCTTCCTTTATTTCTCCTTCCTTCCTTCATCTTTCTCTCTTTGTTTCTTGTTTCTCAACCGGCCAAACAGCTCAAGCTTATAACTTCTAGTTGAAGTCTCGAGCACTAAAGTAGCAAAACTCCAACCCTTGTGAAGACCAAAAATCGGATTAAACAACAAGGGTGCTGTTCTAGATCAAGATGGGCCCTTCCTTCTTCAAATAAAGCAACAGCCATGGTGGCCAAGTTGGAGAATTTTGAATTTTGAAAGGGGAGAATGCTCCTTGAGATGAGAGGAACTCAACGGTATAATTTTTGTGGAGTTTGGAGTTGATTTGTGCCTTGAACAAGAGATGAGAAGAGGAGCTGGTGGGAGCTTGGCAAATCGCCATTGATAGCCAGAGGAGAAGAAGAGAGATTCTAAGTGTGTGGGGGAAGGAACAAAAATGTGAGTGAATCAGAATGGGAAGGGAGAGAGAGTATCAAAGTCTCATTTACTATTCCCCTCCTCTACTTTATTTTTTTGTCTTTTAGTGACTTATAAGACATTAATTAATTAAGGGCTTGTGAGAGAGGGGTGTTACTCTCATTAAAACTTGCCCCACTATTATAATGTCCCGGGGCGGTTTTCATCTTTTTGCAAAAGACGCTTGTTAAATTTACCTGGTTTGGCACTGTTCACTAACCGGGCCCGTTTTTCGGATTTTTCTCGTTTCTTTATTTTTAATGGTTCTTAAGCTTCCATTAATACTTAATTATATTTATTTAATCAACTATAATTTTTACGGGTCTGTTTGACCACTTAAAGTCGTGTTTTCGGGTTTTCTCGAAAACGTGCTTTAAGACTCCGTTAGCGTTTTAACCCCATTATTTGGATCTGTTTCCTCTGTAATTGTTCCTACATACTAATTAGGATAATTAGGCCTAGGAATCCATCTCGGACCCTAACGAGGTCATATACCTCCCATACTTGTAAAACGCACATTTTAGCGTTTTTCGCATTTACGCATTTCCTCTTTCTTGTGATTTTTATTCTCTTTAACCAATACTCTCTAGGAACCATTTAGCCTCTAAAAATCATATTAGAATAATTTAATCACCACTTTTGATCTGAGGTATTAACATCTACCCCTCTTAAGAACTTTTTGCCCTAAAGTTGGTGACATTCTCATCTGTTAACTCATAGGCCTGTCATATGCCAAGGTCATAATCAATATAACCTTACTGACTCCACAAGTCAGTCTCATTTGACACTACACATACCACACAACATGTCTTAGCATGCATAGCAATCAAAAATACTCTTTGGCATTCTCTCAACGTGGTCGGTCCAAAGACAAGAAGGCACTACAGTCCTCAAATCCCATATCGAGTAATACCCTGCCGATCCCTCAGGTACCGGTCACGTTGGACACTTACGCTCTCTGGTCCACGACCATTTCATGACTAATGGGCACTTACTCTCTCTAGCCCATAGTACCTTTGGTTCTGATCAAAACGTTGCACACATAGATATCCTCAGGCACTCTGGGTACTCTCCGAACACAAGACATTACTCACGGTACTCTCCCCGTCCCACTGCCTTTAGAAAAATCACACACTGCCACCGCCCCAACCGGTCACCTAGGACCGCCGCACGTACGGTGCAATGGTTTCAAAACTAACACACGCCCACCGTTCTACCGGTCATCAAGACTTAAGGCTGTAGCCAACGGCGGGTGATAGTGGTTTTAAAACTATTTTTTATCTTCATACTTGAAGAAAAATCCTTTTTGCAAATCTCATGTGAAACTTCTTTGAAAATGTCACACAACTCCAAGTCTGATTTATGGTAACTGCATTTATCTTAGCGTGATTACTTGTGACTACTTATAGGGAGCTTCAAGAGTCATTCAATCGCGATGTGATCAGCATCGGTGTTGAACTATCCTTCCACCCCAATTTGTGTTCGGTTTCCCTTGATCGCTAGTAAATCAAGTTCCACCTCCCACGTCAGTTTCAAACAATCAAGTAGTCAATCATTATTCATTTTTTATCTTTTACTCTTTCTAGTCATAGTCACAAAACAATTCATTTCAATTTATCCCTTAATCACGGAACTTAAGTCATCCATCATTCTCAATTTCCTTCACTTACTTTACCTAGGTATTCGATACTTATGGCCTCATTTCATCAAATTATTACTCAATTAACATACATCATACAACTCCAAAGGATGGACTCACTCCATCAGTCATTCTCAAATCAATTCACCTAGGGAACTCACTTCCTTCTAGGTTCTACATCGGTTTCATACCAATTCATACTCATCATATCTCATGTCTAATCTCAACAGACATTTACTATAGGGATTCTCATTCCCCCGGAGTTTCTCTACTCCCCTTTTCATGTATTTATATACGTGGTATTCGCATCTCTTGTGCGCAATTACCATAATTACACAATGACTGGTACATATGTTTATGTAACATAAGTTCCAATCATCAAAACAATTTCCTTTGTGCTATGCACATTGTAGTTTACGCACCTATACGTAAAACATACTCTAAGCGGTTTTTCGCCCTACCCCCCTTAAAAGGGATTATGCCCGCGTAATCGACCATATGTTATCACTGAACATTGGTTCACTAACTCGGGCATCATGAAGTGTTTAACTTCAATGTGGTTCTTATACAATGTATTCCGGTCAGAGGGTCTTAACCATAATGACGGTTTAGTCTCTGCACCAGGAATTCTCATTGGAGTTAATTAACTCATAACCGGGTTCAGTTCTAGCCTCTAAGGCTTCAAGGCATTTATGATTTGATTAGCCATTTATTCGCATTTGTCAGGTATACTTAACCTTTGAATTATGGCCCACTAGCTTCTACTGCACGACCTGATAACTAGAGCTTGATTCACCCTTTTTGTTATTCTCAATGTATTGCACAATTCTCTTTTTATCCCTTTTTGTCTTGGGAATAAAGGTTTCTCAATCGTCGCGTGGTATCTCTTACCGTATGCGAATTTGATGAGTTATAGATTTTCTATCCAGTTCTCTAGAAATCTATTTCGTATACCGTTGTATACCCTCGTGATTATTCACTTGGTTCCTCCGACTTACTGTCGGTTGAGGTCAAGCTACTACCTAATGTGTAGTGCTTCCTTGGTTATTAGTGGCTTCTAAATTACGTTCGCTTATCTGTTTCTATACAAGAATTCTTTCATTCATACGACCTTGCGTTTACTATGCATCGGTCCTGGGACCTGTGGGTTATGGCCCACGTTCTTCGTGCGCCTTTGGCCAACGGCCACACGGTTTGTTTCTAGTTTTTCGCTTAACAGGCTTGCGCCACGTTCAATAGTGTGTTACAATCATCCGTATGTAGTACGGGTTGGCTGCCAGCGATCGGGTGTTCTTATCCCAACGCTTATTGCTTCAATATCGACTGATCCTCTAGGGATAACCTTCGGTTCCTTTTTGCAGTTGCAATAGGAATGAACAATGCCTTCTCTATGAGATTTTCATCACCTAGCATGGGCTACAGGCTTTACTGCCCGTCTATCTAGCATCACTTTGCTTTTCATCTTCGTTAGGTCTAACTCATAACTACATGCTCTTCAAGTCCTTATCTGACTATGTTTCTACAATGGACGCTTACTACGCACCATGTTCTTACTCATTGTTCATCATTTACTTACATGGCATCCACTACTACATTAACTTCCGCTCATGTATTACCATCATTTATACTATGACTCGCCATTCACTTGGCTACTTCCAGAATATGCTATTCTTTAATTGTCTGCGCTCCTTGCGCGTTGTTCATTCTACAATTCACTTTGTACACGTACTGTGTTTACTTCTCAACTAATTACTCTTTTGGTTTCTAACCATTGCTATCAAGGTTCCTTTCTACCTACTATTTTTGTTCAATTTGCTCCTTGGCAATAAACACGTGCTCAAGTTTTACTACACCGCTCTAGCGGTTTCACATTATCTTAATTGGTGATAGCCGTTCTTTGAAGGGTCCACACAATTGCCGCTCCGTAGGCCTCACAATAACGAGGGGTATCCCCACTCTAAACGAGTGGTTCATTCTCGACAATTTCTCTTGTGCCTTTATGCATAGGTTTGCAACCTTTGAATCTACAAATTGTAGTTGGTTTTCCGGCTTACAAGCCACATCGTCTTGAGCTTTGCTCATTGTGAGTTGTTCGCACAAGTTTCTACTTCTCCGTACACCATCCAATGGTTTGGAGGTAATACTGGGCTCTATGATAAGGTCGTTACCTCACGCTTTCGTACAAGGGAGGCCCTTTAAGTATCTTGACATTAATTTGTGCCCTTTGGCAATTTAGGGTGTTCCCTGTTAAGTGGGATTCCTCTCGGTGTTTAGATCCGAGTTTTTGTTTTAGCTCATGTGTTTGTATCATGATGCTTTGTTCAACTGTCGTTGACTTAGACACTCTTCAAGGATTACTCCTAGGTGTTGCTACGTAACGCCAATACATTTGGCTAGTACTTTAGGGTATGTTCAGTTTATGACTTCGCCTTGCGGTTAAGTATCTCGAACTGTCCCATTTAGGGTTGTAATGTTTTCCGTACTTGGGTTGTAATGTCTCCCGTAATTGGGTAGACTATCGATTCTATCTCCTTTACCTTGCTGGTCAGGTCATTATTCTCTTCAGTGGGGTATAATGTGGGAATTCTATCCCGATCATCGAACATTGATGTGTTCACTTTAGGCATTTGGCGTATTGTTTACGCTGGGTATTCATTCCAGTTATCATGTGTTTCCTTCGTGATTCCTGAGTCATATCTAATGTATGTGCGTAATACTCCGTGCTTCTCGCACTTTTTAACTCTTAGTCGTTCTCCTGATTCCTTAAGCTCGTTCTCTTAACTGAATTCATCCTCTTCCATCGTTCGAGGTATTCCGTTGTTCTGATCTGAATTGGCTCTTCGTCCGTAGTATGGAGTCAACTACTTCCCGTGTTCCGTACTCTACTTGTATACATACACGAGGTATCTTATTGATACGTTACCACTTACCCGACTAACTCATAACTGGTCTGTCCGGCCCGCAAGCTCCTTCAGAGTGCGGTCATCCCACGTCTCGTTTTTGTACACTCGTAGTGTCGGTCACACGCCTAGGTGAAGTATTTTGTTGCCAACTCCTCTTATATCGTTCTGTGATGTTTTACTGTGAGTCCTCTGGTTTGGTTTTAAAATTTGGGGGTTTTTGGAAAAAAATTGCGTTTTGAAAGAACAATTTGGGTTTTGAAAGTAAAATCTTCATGGCATTTCGATGTCGGTTGGTACTGACCAGGTCTAGCTTCTCTCTGACCGGTATATCCTTTACTACAATGGTTAGACCGTTAGGCCTTTCCAAGGTTTTGTTCTTCAAGTTCTTAGATTTGGTGATCCTGTATCTGCTTCAATCGTCATGGTGGTACTTTAGTAAGTACTTGTTGTTCGTTAAAAGTCCCCCAATTTGTCTTGTTGTTGCTGCACTTGCCCTGGCAAGTGCGCGGGTAGGTCGGTTTTCAGGTTAACTCATACCGGTTACGGTATTGTTTCCATCCGAATTTGGTGGTTTTATTGGATCTTCCTTTTTTCGGTCTTAGTGATCAATTTCCTGAGTAGATTCTTGTTCGTCTTGACATGACTGTCATCAATCCGAGTGCTTCTCCACTCTCAGAGACCCTTATTTACCCAGATCTTTGTCGTTTCTTGGTGCTCGTTTCCACACATTTACCGTGGTTACCGAGACTTATCTTATTTGGGCACTACTTTTGTAGTCCTATTTGGGTATGTCCCATAGATGTGCTCGTAGCTGTCTAAGCTATGTCGGTTAGGTATTGCAACCTTTTTGGGTGTGGTAGGGTGGGTGTACCTACTCTTGACTAGATTCTTAGTCAGTTAGTATACCATTGATATTATTTAACTATGGCGGTCCGTAGACTTGTGTCCCTGTTTTCGTTACTTCACCTTTTCCGCCTCGTTGCATGGTTGGTGCTTTCCTTCTTGCTACTACTTGACCAGCTGGGTTCTCGCGACTGCTAAGCATGTCGCCCCATGCTACCGTATATTTCAGTTTCCTTTGAATAGGATTTCTCGAACTCCCGCCATTAAGTGCGGTTACTGTCGTCCCAGCGGGAACCGTCTCCGGGATTTTCGGTCCTCGGAATCTACCATATGATAGGTTCTGGTTCATATGGGAACATTTAACAACTTCCAGATTGGGTTTCCCGAGTAAGAGAGGGCTTTCCGTCTCTCTAGCGTTCTTTCCCGAGCTTTATAACGGGGGATGTGGAGGGCGGGTTTGATATTGTAGGTATCCAGAACACACTGGAAGTTCCTAACTAGCGTATCTCTCACGCTATCACTCAACCCTTAGCCCTAAGTCTCTAATTCCTAACTCGGTATTTCCTAAGCTCGGTATTTCCAGTCATCAGAGCGAAGTATCGCTCTGATACCATTTTTGTAACACCCTAACCGCTAATCTCGTCATTACCTCTTAAACTGTCACACTTACCATTAAACTCGCAGCGGAATCCTAAATACAACGGCGGGTGGTGCAATGCCGTTAGCCACCCACGTGGCTAACCAGGCCTAACTCAAATACAGTAACGGTCTGATGGACCGGAATAACCGAGTACTCAATACAATACAATACTTATCCATTTCTAGCCGAGTCATATAATACAATTCTCAAATCAGTTCTTTACTATACCGAGTCTACAACATACGGATGCCGATAACACTTTCGGCCTTACACCTCATTCAGATACATGAGCAAATTAAAATCTAACTACCCATGCTAAACCACCGTCCCCGTCCTACACTCTAACGGTATCGTCTTCGATGTACCTGAAAGTAAAAACGGTGCCCCAAGGGGCTCAGCATATTACTGGCATGAAATTCGCATACCCCGCATGCTAACGAGGGTACGCCGACTACTTCGTCAAGAGCATGGGATTCATTTTAATTCAATAATCATGCAACATAGCAATACATTAACATGCACAATAGCACAATCAGTATTCAACAAAGAATACAACGCTAACTAACACATCAAGGTAGTTAGCTTATTTCATATTGCTCTTAGGCCTTGAGGATTCCTACCTCACTAATGTCTTAGATACTTGTTCGTTGTCTTACCCACTCTCTTGGGTTACTCTTACTCAAGCTCTCTTAGTTCTTGAGACACTACAAGTCTCATATTTCCTTCACAATCGTTTCCGCTTAATTCATTCTTAAGCCAAAACACATGGCCTCCGGGCATAGTCATACTCAAGACTCACCACCGGGCTTTCAAGCCTAGTCTTACTTCCCCGGGTTCGACCCCACTCTGGGTCTAGCATGGTGGGAAGGTTCAACTAGCTACCGAATCTCTCTCGGACTACTCACATTCCCAACACTCCTCTCTCGGAGTTATAATATAATTATGTATATTAGTTTAGAAGCATCTCTCTCGATGATTCTAATGACTTTGGGAATTCCTCTTAAGTTCGGGTATTCTTTGGTTTAAGGGTTGCCCCAACATTTCGAATACTTGTACTTTCAGTTATTTTCTCATACCGGATCGGATCCTCGTATAAGAGGTCGACCATATTTAAAGGGGGTTTGATAGTCCCTTACGTCTCTTTTACTTTTCTCGCAAGTTCACATCTTTGAACTATCTTCCATCTCTTAATGGAGGTTTCATCATTTCCTTCCACTACTAGTTATTTCGTAGATTTTTCATTTCGGTTATCTAACCGTTACCGGGAGTTTACTAATCCCGTACAACTCCCTCACATTCTAGTGGGTTAATATGTTTGCATTATCGTTCTTGGTTCGATAGTTTTTGTGTGTTTGCACGTTTCGTTAAATTGCGAAACGACTCTTTCTACGAGTCACTAACCACATGGTACTCATCTAGGAGTCGGTTTATACGCTAAGTTAGACCACACAATCATACAAGGTTGGTTAGTACACCCAACATACATCAAGATACATAATCAAGCAATAGATCATTTTCATGCTTTACTCTTGATTAAGCCAGCACACAAACACACAACACACAAATCAACGTAGCACGGTTAGCATACAAGGCATGAGAAAATCATACCTTACACCATGGTTTAACTTTACCGTGTCACCTCACAATGCCCGGTTCACACTTGGTCCACTTAAGCTTTTCCTTTATTACTCTTCCTTTATTTCTCCCTCCTTCCTTCATCTTTCTCTCTTTGTTTCTTGTTTCTCAACCGGCCAAACAGCTCAAGCTTATAACTTCTAGTTGAAGTCTTGATCACTAAAGTAGCAAAACTCCAACCCTTGTGAAGACCAAAAACCGGCTTAAACAACAAGGGTGTTGTTCTAGATCAAGATGGGCACCTTCCTTCTTCAAACAAGGCTACAGCCATGGTGGCCAAGTTGTAGATTTTTGAATTTTGAAAGGTGGAGAATGCTCCTTGAGATGAGAGGAACTCAACGGTATAACTTTTGTGGAGTTTGGAGTTGATTTGTGCCTTGAATAAGAGAGGAGAAGAGGAGCTGGTGGGGAGCTTGGCAAATCGCCCTTGATAGCCAGAGGAGAAGAAGAGAATTCTGAGTGTGTGGGGGAAGGAACAAAAACGTGAGTGAATCAGAATGGGAAGGGAGAGAGAGTATTAAAGTCTCCTTTACTATTCCCCTCCTCTACTTTATTTTTTTGTCTTTTAGTGACTTATAAGACATTAATTAATTAAGGGCTTGTGAGAGAGGGGTGTTACTCTCATTAAAACCGGCCCCACTATTATAATGTCCCGGGGCGGTTTTCATCTTTTCGCAAAAGACGCTCGTTAAATTTACCTGGTTTGGCACTATTCACTAACCGGGCCCGTTTTCGGATTTTTCTCGTTTCTTTATTTTTAATGGTTCTTAAGCTTCCATTAATACTTAATTATAGTTATTTAATCAACTATAATTTTTACGGTTCTGTTTGACCTCTTAAAGTCGTGTTTTCGGGTTTTCTCAAAAAACGTGCTTTAAGATTCCGTTAGCATTTTAACCCATTATTTGGATCCATTTCCTTCAGGAATTGTTCCCACATACTAATTAGGAATAACTAGGCCTTAGGAATCCATCTCGGACCCTAACGAGGTCATATACCTCCCATACTTGTAAAACACACGTTTTAGCGTTTTACGCATTTTCTCTTTTCTTGTGGTTTTATTCTCTTTACCAATACTCTCTAGGCACCATTAGGCCTCTAAAAATCATATTAGAATAATTTAATCACCACTTTTGAGTTCAGGGTATTAAAATTATAAAATTGATACAAAAAACTTAATGGAAAAAGGGAAAAATCCAATAACTATACATTATTCAGCAGTATATGCTTTTACCAATTCAAACTATAGAAATATATATATGAGAATAAACCTTATATAGAATTAAGTGAAGAATTTGAAGATATTGGAACTAGTATCCAACCACAGATAGCAAAAGCTATAACTCCTGAAGAATTCCAATTAACTATTAATAAGAATGCCCCAAGAATTGATAATGCTAGGCGTAGTATTTCAAATATCCCTCAAATAGAATTTAAAGAAAATACTACACAAGCTGGGAGAATCGGAAGAAGTATGTCAACAAACAGTTTCCCAAGATTAAAATAGAAAGAGATAATAAATAATTTTAGTATAAATAATGCCACTAACTATAATGGTAAAGAATGAAATAACAATGTTATAATAGATACAGGAGCTCATAAAAATCATGTCAAAGAAACCAAAGGTTTAACGGTAATATTAGGAGATACCTATAAGTTTAGAGATAATAACTCAAAATATAGAATTCTATACCGAAATTCCATTAAAAATAGGAGATATAACCTGTCTAGTAGATCCATACCAGACAAATAATGACTTATTATTAGGAATGACTTTCTTGAGAAGTCTAGATGAATACCATATCACAGACAATCAAATAATAATAAGACATAAAGGAAAAACTACAATAGCAACTATCAAAGAATGAATCAAAGTGTTTATATTAAATCTTTAATAAAAGAAACCAATATTGCAACTTGTGCTCTAATAGATACTGGAGCAACTATATGTCTAATAAAAGACCATATTATGCCAGAAACAAAAATAGAAACAACAAAACCTATACCCGTATATAGTTTTAATAACGAAGAAAGTTTTATAACTCAATTTATGGAAAACTAAAAATTATTTTAGGATCTAGACGAGTTTTAATACCATTAATATACATAAATAATAAAATGAAATGTGATATGATATGATTCTTTGAAATAACTTTCTCCAACAGTTTCAATCATATTATCAAACATACTATAATATTAGATTAAAAACACCTTGTAATCATTATATCATTTTGCCACGAACACTTAAACCTTACAGAGTTACAGCCAGGGGCGGAGCCAGAAATACAAGTTGAGGGGGTCAAAGACAGAATTATAAAAAATTAGGGGGTGTTTTTACTAAATTTTTCTAAAAAAAATTTTTTTTACACTACAAATTTATGTAATTTAACAAAGTTAGGGGGTGTTTTGCTCCCTCCAGGCAGGCTTTGCCTCCGCCACTGGTTACAGCTGATCGTGGTGAGGATAGTAGTATTACAAAATCTAAAAAACTTCTTTTGAGCAAAATCCAATATAAAATAAGTTCAATTTCAGAAATATATCATACAAAAATTCTAGAATTAATAAAAAGAAACTTTAGTGAAAATCCCTTAGCATTTTGGAAGCAAAGTAAAGCCTATGCAGAAATAAAATTAAAAGACCCTAATACGGTTATAAGAGTAAAACCTATGATTTATAGCCAGCTTGATATCGAAGAATTTGATAAGCAAATTAGAGAACTATTAGAATTAAAAGAGGTAAAGCACGAATGGTTATAAATTATAAACAGTTAAATTATCATACGATATTTGATGGATATTTTATACCAAGAAAAGAAGTATTGATTAGTTTAGTAAAAGGAAAGCAATATTATTCTAAATTTGATTGCAAATCAGGATTTTGGCAAATAAAAATGAAAGAAAATTCAATACCATATACAGCATTTAGTACTCCAAATGGACATTATGAATGGATAGTTATACCTTTTGGGCTAAAAAATGCCGCACAAATCTTTCAAAGAAGAATGGATGAAATATTTAATCCATACAGAAAATTTATAATAGTCTATATAGATGACATTCTAATATGCTCAGAAACATACCAGGATCATGTTAAACATTTGAAAACATTTGCTGAAATATGCAAGAATATAGGTATTGTGTTAAGCCAGGAGAAAACAATAATACTTAAAGAACGAATAGAGTTTTTAGGCCTAATCATTAGTAAAGATGGTATATAAATGCAAGATCATATAGGTATTAAGTTATTAGATTTTCCTGATAAATTAAATAGCAAAAACGAAATACAAAAGTTTTTAGGAATTTTAAATTATATTGAAGAATACATTCCAAATCTCGCACAAATAAAATTACCAATTCAACAGTTAATAATAAAAAAGAATAAAAAAGGATGGAGTAATGAACATACAAAGATAGTTAAACAATTGAAAGAACACTACAAAAAATTACCAAAGTTAAGGCTACCAGATAAAGATGATAAATTAATATTACAAAGTGATGCTTCAGAAAATTGTTTTGGTTGTGTTCTAAAAACTGATATAGGACAGATATGTAGATATCATAGCGGGACATTTACTGTTAGTGAAACAAGGTATAATATCAATGAGAAAGAGGTTTTAGCTATCAAAAAAGGTATATCAAGATTTCAAATATTTTTGCTACCAATTACATTTAAAGTTTAAACTGATAATACACAGGTTAGAAGTTTAATATTCGGGAAACTTCCTGAAGGCCCTCAGTGGAAGAGACTTCATAGATGGCAAATATTCTTTTCTGAATTTAACTTTTCTGTTGAGTATATTGCAGGAAAAGATAATTATCTTGCCGACTTTCTTAGCAGGCCCATGCAGAACGAACCTTGATGAGGTTCTAGCAAAAATACATGAATGCTATAATAATACAGAAGAATATCAGAAAGAACTTGACAAGCTTCTTGAGCAAGTTCAGACAGGATACCAAAAAATACAAAATGGATCAGCCATGATCCAAGAGGGATCAGATATGATCCGAAACAGTATACAGAAAATACAAATAATACCAGAGTTTACCAAAATACAGAATTTACTTACTGAAAGTTTGAAAAAGTTTTCAAAACCAAGCGAATCCTTTGAAAATTCAAATACTTTAAGTTTACGACCGTGCTACGCACAACCTATTTTCCAGCAATTATCTTATGAAAAGGAAGAATCTCCAGTGGTAAAATATATTAGAGAAGGTCTTGAAATTATATATGGTTTACGAAATATAGAAAACATATTTCATGGTCATACAGGTTTATATCCAAGGATAAGTTTTGGAAAGAACGCAGATCCAAATATAATTTTTAATGTTTTTGAAATGGGATATTTAGGATTAGTATATCCAAGTTCCAGTTTAAAAGAGATTTTAATGATAGATGCGGATTTATATAAAGAAATAAAGTCACATTTCCATGAAAGATATATATTTTGTTGATTTGATCAAATCTCTCCGGAAAGAATCGATAATAATATAATATAAATTTTCAGTATTGTTCTTGTTGGATATGTGGCAAGAGCATACAAACACGAATACAATACGAATCATCCATGGAAGGCTATGCCCGAAGTCAATGACGACTGGATCCAACTTAGAAGAGCACTAGGATTCAAGACTGTCACGGGAATCCTGGAACAAGAAGCTGAAAAAGGATTTGGACTCTTGAAAGGAACCGACAAGTGGATTATTTTGATAAAAGGAGGAACTGTAAAGGAATTCATGTACGAGATGGCAGAAACGGTTCGACAGCATAAAATCTACAGCACTAAAACAACGCATCAGAAAGTGTGTAAGGCCTTAGGACATGACACGTGCCAGCCAGGAAACTGGAATATGTAAAGGACCAGAATAATCAAACTTCCCCGACAAGACAAGAATAATGGAAGCATTATTGTAATAGTAACAACACTAATGTAATAGTTGAAGCATTATTGTAATAGTGATAGCATTATGATAGTGGTTGTAATAGGAATATGCTTTAGGTACCTCGAATATATATATTTTATATCTATATCTATATATATTAATATTAATATTTATACTCATATTAATTTTTATATTATATTTATATTTATATTATATTTATATTTATATATTATATTTATATTTATATTTATATTATTTATATTATATATACTTTATACTTATACTTATACTTATACTTATGTTTATACTTATACTTATACTTATATATATTATTTAAAAAAACTACATAAAATTTAATTTTGGGAAAATTCACGAGATACCCCTGTTTTCTTTCGTAATTCACAATATACCCCTGTGATTTTAGTAATTCAACTTTAAACACGCTTAAATGTTGTCCAAAATTGATGAAACTTTACATGGATGATGCTAAAGTGTTATATTTTGGTCCAATATCAAATTTGAAGTTTTTTAAGCTCACATGTGACCTGTGGGACCCAATGAACAGTCACATATTCATTGGGTCCCACAGATCACATGTGAGCTTAAAAAGCTTCAAATTTGATATTGGACTAAAATATAACACTTTAACATCGTCCATGTAAAATTGCATCAATTTTGGACAACATTTAAACATGTTTAAAGTTGAATTACTAAAATCACAGGGGTATATTATGAATTACGGAAGAGAAAAGGGGTATCTGGTGAATTTTCCCTTTAATTTATATCGAAAAACTATAACAAAAGAATTATATCGTTTCTTGTTTTTTTGAGCTAAATTGAAACTTCATATTAACCAAAATCAGATTCGGATTACAAACTTATTCTCGTAGACTGCGAGAGTAGCTAGAAGGAATGGGAACATCCTCCCATTTTTAACTTCAAATAAGTCCAAAGTACGGTGGTTCATCGACTCACCAACACTAATAAGATAGAAGAAAGACAGAGAAACATACTTGAAACAAACAAAACTCCTACTAACTCTAGATCTTCCAGTGATAGTAGTAGCCTTCAACCAGATCCTTCCTTTGTGTATCGTGTCATCGGAAAGAAACTTTCTGCTAGATTCAAACACTAGTACATAATACATGCTATGGCTACCCACCAACAAAGTAAGCTCCAAAGCAATTTGTCGTATTATGGAACTAGTAAAATGCACATAGAATGTGCTGAAAACAAGACTATTGAAATTCACCCAAGGAACCTCGAGCACATAGGAGAAACCCAAATCGAGGTTGAAGACTTTCCAAACGATTTGAACCTTGCATATGTCCAGATTGAAGATCACCATAGCAACATAAGAAGCTGAAAGTAGAATAAGATGTAACCCACAATACCAACAGCAAGACAGCTTTTGACCAGCCTGGTTCAAACCAGATTTGACAATTGTAAAATCTGGAGAACGAAGTGAGTATAACCACATGGGGTAAATCTGTAATCCAAAAACCCAGCAGAAGTATATTCTCCATAGAAGGATTAAGACGACATGCGTACACTTGCTCCATTCAACATTCCTATCTTGATAATTAGGAAACATAGTTGGCTTGAAATTCCTATCAGCCCAGCTAGACCAACAACTACCCATCAATCACAAACGATAATGAGCACTCCTTAAACCCGCCTGATCAGGATCAATCACAAAATCTCCAAACACCTTTGAAAACCTACACCCCAAATCGACACAACATAAACAGAACCAAAAAGCAACACTAGCTCCTTCTACTCCTGACAAATCCAACACAAACTTGAACAGACAACAACGACCCCAAAATCAGCGAGCCACACCAAAACTAGAACTAAAAATGGATCTCGAAAGAAAAGCAAAATACCAGGCAACCAACGATTGAGGGATAAAACAACTCATCAGAGAACCCCAATGGAACTCCCACTGAAGCAAAAGAAGACAGAGCACGCTCACCACCTCGGAGCAAAGACACTTACCAAAATCTGAATAAACTATCGCCACTGACGGGGAACTAAGCCCACCAGCCTCTGGTCGAACTGATGAGATCCAGAGGAAAGGGCCGGGGAAGGACAAAGCGACAATCTGAAGATCCCAACAAAATCGCAGACTGAATCTGGAGAGAGAGGCTAACAGAAAACACTTGCTGACCGACGTCTGAGAACTCAAATCAGGAGCACCGCAAGAGCTATAAGGACATCCACAATAAGGGTTCTTGACACGGTTACATATGTGAAATGTTCTACAATGGTGTGGATTTCACCCATTTTCTCTCTCCAAGGTTCTTAAATAAGAACCCCACTTTTTATGACACATTAGACCCACCTATGTGTATCTATCTCTTTCATATTTTCTCTCACATCTAAATAGTGATAGTTGATTGGTTGTTTATTAAGAGAGAGAAGATTAAGAAACTTTGTTATTGTAGTGAATAGAGTTTCTTAAGTAATAAAATATAATTTTTAAATGACATGACATCTAGGAATGTGTTAAGAAACTTAAAACCATTGTGGATGCCCTAAGCTCTTAACCAGTTGCCAACTCAGCCCAAACACCTGAAGAAGAAATCCCCGGGGAAGAAGAGAGAAGCTTCGCACAGACCCCCTCTGCAAACTGGACAAGGCAAGGGGAACGAAACGACTAAAGACAGAAACCAAATCCACTGGAGACTCGACTGAGAAAGGTTCTTCCTTCGGCTAGACTGAAAGAAGAGACGATAACCCTCTGAAGCAGGGACGATAAATTTGGCGTGAGGCCAATCTCTCTGAAGAATCAGAAGAGAAAACAAAGAGAACGACCTAATCGTCTCTGGAATCGCCTCGCGAGAGAACGATAATCAAAGAATTATATCGTTTCTGATTTCACAGCAGCGGTTTTAAGTAAAATCGCCTAAAAGCTACTAATAAATAAAATCAGCAAATCTCTATACCGGGATCTCGCGCACCATCCCGCGAACTATATTCTGCAGTACACCACTATCCGCCATAACCACCAAATTTAGCCCTACCGAACGATAGTCGTCCCCGTTTGCTCCAGTTCGTTCGAGGTCACCATCAACATCACTCCGGTTTCTTTCGTCATCTTCGTGCAGCCCTCTCCGTCATAATCACCGAATTCCTACTCGTTCAACCTGGATCGTCGTGCCCGTTGCTCAGGCCAGTTCGTTCGAGGTAACCATCAACAGGCCTTCAATTTCTTTCGTCATCGCCGTGCACCCTCAGATCTGGCTGTGCTGACTCAATTTGTTGGTTAGTACCCTAATTACTACGCATGTATTGTTTGCGACCCTAAAATTTATTCCGATTTATGGTCCTGTGATCTATCTTCTTGTTCTGCGCTTCTTCTCCCAAATATGAAGTTTCTGTCTCTGTGATTGCATTATGGGTTTTGGGTGGGTTTTAGTCGTCCCCAAAACACTCAATTGAGCGCATAACTATCTTCCTGCTTCGCGGGTACTCTGGTGATCTTCCCTGATAAAACACTAGACCCTTCAGAGCTATTGGACGGTCCTACTGTAGCCTTCCAGTAACAGTTGCTCGGTTGGTTCTCAGTCCCGTTGCATACTTCCGGTCTCTTTGGCTATAATAGTAGAAATGGCCTTACCCCCAACACAAGCTAGTTCTGTCCATTATATCCACACACAACCACATGAAACGAAGGAACTGGAATCAGTCTTGATGAAGCTGGAATAACAGTCCTATAAAGATGCATACAGTATATGTGTAACATGTGGACACGTACAGCTTTTCTTTTCTTTCAATTACTACCACCGTGTCTGTTTGATTTTAGGGACTGTTTTTATTGCAGCTATTAAAAAGTTGGAAAAATCCTCTACAATGTGCTTTGAGATAGTAGTAATAATTGCGAATACTAATAATTGACAAGGAAAGGGAGGGGAGGAAATGTTATATATAACTATCTTCCTGGTGCGTATTGTGTTATAGACAATTATCTTCCTGGTGCGTATTGTGTAATCGACAATTATCTTCCTGCTCTTTTTGTTTCTGGTGCGTATTGGAGATCTATGATACGCAGTATCGTTTATACTCAAAATTTCATATATTGACTAAGATTAATTTCGTTGAAATTAACCTTAAGAGCTGAACCAGCCAGGGCGATTAGTCCTATGTTAAGCGTGAAGAGGTTCAAGTATTGCATTGTTCAGTTAGAGCATAAATTCTCTTCCCTACAATTAATATGTACTATCAGTATATATACATAAGTCTGTTTTGTAAAATTATACACCAAAGAGATCAGTTGCATAGCCATTGGGGCTATTATAGAACTAGTGCAGCTTTTTAAGACAGAGCACTATTTTGCATCAGTTTTAACTACAACAACATAGAACTATTGCAGCAACTTTTTAAATAAGCATCCTCTGTATCTATACACAATATAGAACCACTATTCTGCATCAGTTTTAATTGCAACAAGATACAACTACTATTTTGCATCAGTTTTGATGAGTTGATCTAGAAAAATGTGTAGCAATGATATATGCATGCTTTCGATGTAGATAAGGTTTTGCTGCAGAGTTTGTTGTACTCACCACCAAAACAAACACATCTGATTTTAATTGCAATAGGTGGGTACATTATTGGTTCAACTAACTAATTGAGAACTGGCTAGCTTGCTCATACTTCTTGTTTAATTTTCTCGAAGTGCTAGATTGATAGTACAATGTTACTACAAAGTAATTTTCTTGATTATCTGTTTTTTGTGGGACTGTAATCAAGCATAAACATTTGTTTGTCCCATCCCCGAGCCTTTTCAACTAAATCATCATATTTATTTATGAATTTTTTTTTTAAATCTCTTTCATTCATCTGCTTGTCTATTATAATAAACTTACACTGCTATGCTTTGTCACAAGGGGTGATAGTTTAATCATCAACATCATTTTTTTTTTTGTAGCAAATCAGAAAATTCAGAAGACTAAAGTGCTAATTCTGGTGATACATGTAAGTATATTCTAAAATTCCAGTTCTAAGGAGCTGTCAATACTTTAAGGTAATAGTAATTTATTCCCTCTGTTGTACGCAATGTACTTGAAATCAGAATGTGAGGCTAAAATATTGCACTCTGTTGTCTTAAAATTAGTCTTTTTGGACTCTGAGAGTGTTACTATAGATACCCTAGAATTATTAGTTTTCATATGTTGGGATTAAGGCCATGGTACGTTCCTTTTAATTATGTTTCTGATTATGGCGGTCAACAAGCGCCTCAAAAAGGAAAAAACAAGCGCCTCAAAATACATTTTTTCTACTAGTGTCTGCAATCATGTTTCTGATTTTTGAATCAAACTTTTGAACCTCCAAGTTAATTCGTTTTCATCGCTTTATTAGTAGCTCTGGTTAAAGGCTTTGCTAACGTGTATAAAACAGTCCAGCACATGCTCCTGTACTCAAAGCCATAGAGGAGAAGGATACAGAGGGAGAAGTAACCGTTAAGCGGAGACAATGGGTCGATCTAAATCGGAGAAATGGAGATTGATCTGGCCTTTCTTTTCCATCCTCGTCGTCCATGGCATCGCCATTTTCATATTCACGAGGGGCTTTCTCCTCACCCGAACCGAACTTCCACATTCAAGCAACTGCTCTGACGTTAATCAATCTTCTTGCTTCCGAACTTCGCCTGGTGGAAACAGCACCGGTGGTGGTTGCTGGACTAAGCCTTCAGTCGGACGTGTGGTCATCATTGTCTTTGACGCCCTAAGGTGATTAATTATGAAGCACACTTTTTTTTTTTAATTCACAGAGAAACACTATTAAGTTTTTGGAATTGATTTCGAACTCGGACGTCTGTGAGTTGGAGAGTTTTTATTCTGATTCTATTATCTACATCAGGATCTCTTTACAGAAGTAATCCTGTGTCAATTCTCATCTTTGCCCAAATGTTAGTTTGGAGAAGTGAGAACTGAAGTATTCTGTTGTGTTTCTTCTTTTTTTTCTTCCCCCCATTTTCTTTCCTATGCTAGGTTTGATTTCGTTGCGCCAAGTACCTTCTTTCAAGGTTAGTGTTTTTCAGTCTACCTTTGAATTCTTTTTGTGGCATATGGTACAAGTCGAAGTTGTTATGACTCGTTTTCTTGTAGGTTAGAATGTGAGCAAATGCCTGATTTTTGTTGTTGTGAATGGAGGTTGAGTTTAAATGATTTATAGTGGAAAATGTGTCGGATTGCTCAGATAAAAAGCCATGGATGGACAAGTTGCAAGTAATGCATAAGTTGGCAGCTGATCCTGGATCATCTTCTAGAATTTTTAAAGCTATTGCAGACCCACCGACTACTAGTTTGCAGCGACTGAAGGTGAGATCAACCACCCCCAACTACATGAGAATGAACTATCTTGCTGGCTCATATTTAGCCTCGAACATTCTTCTAATGTGAAGTTAACGGATGGAGTTTCTGAAAATTGGTTTAGTCCTTTGATGTCTATAACGCATTTTTAAAACACAAAAAGAAATAACAAATACTAATTCATGATATGAGACGGGTATTTGACATCTTGACCAAAACTTATGATTAGCTCTTGCAGTGATAATCTGCTAAAGTCTTACTGAAATGATCATCATTCATGAATTACTCTCTGAATATCATGGTTATTATCAGGAGTGAACTTTTATTTACCGTCTAATGATACTAATTTAGTTTGCTGATTTATTATACTTCAAATGGCTAGGTGGTGGCCATTTTAGTTGGGATTTAGCCATAGTGATCTTGCTCTAGAAGCTTATGCTTGGTAAGATTTTTGATGCAAAGATGTTTTTGCATTGGTTTGTCTAGGGTTTGACAACTGGCGGCCTTCCTACCTTCATTGATGTAGGGAATAGCTTTGGAGCCCCTGCAATCATTGAAGACAACTTGATTCAGCAGGTATCTCATTTTAGATATTTAAACTTAGCATCAACTTCGATCCTTGTCTTATCATGGATATTGCTCTTTCTCATAAATTTTCTTCTGTATGGTAATTTTTCTGTCTGCAGCTAGTAAAAAATGGAAAAAGGGTGGTAATGATGGGTGATGATACATGGTTGCAGTTGTTTCCTCACCATTTTGATAAATCTTTTCCTTACCCTTCTTTCAATGTAAAAGATCTGGACACGGTATGTTGAGAATGTTTTCTCTCATCATAAAGTAATGTGGATGAAACATCTTAATTTACCTTCTCTTACTGTGACTGCCATTGTTACCAGGTGGATAATGGTTGTATTCAGCACTTGCTTCCATCTTTGACTGAAGGAGATTGGGATGTTCTGATTGCTCACTTCCTTGGTGTGGTATGTGTTAACCCTTTATCGTCATGAGCAAAAATTATGATATAAAAAAGGTTAATGAGTAATGTTCAAATCATAATAAATGTCTTCACTAACTTTCCTTGATGCAGGATCATGCTGGGCATATTTTTGGTGTCAATACAGCTCCAATGATACAAAAGCTAGAGCAGTACAACAACATACTAGAAGTTAGTTTTCTTGATTCTTGATTATACACCGTGCAGATGAATTTGCAGCACGCATAAGCTTTTTAATCTTTACTAAGGTGTTCTAGCTCTTACTCTCACCAAAATGCATTACTTGTCTTGGTTTTATACCAATACCATATGTCGTGTTCTTTTGAAGTACACTATAATCTGGTTTTTTTTTATGAACTATTCTTTCGTCTGGAACAGGACGTCATAGATGTATTACGTAACCAGTCTGGTCCTGGTGATCTTCATGAAAACACGTTTTTACTTGTAATGGGTGATCATGGACAAACATTGAATGGTGATCATGGTGGTGGGAGCCCCGAGGAGGTACATTGGCATTCTGCAACTTCTTAGACATGGTTATAAAACTTGCTGTGGCATATGATATTAGTATTGATCAGGTTTGTGCTGTGTTAATGAGTAACAACATTGCTCTCATGGTGATCTAGATCCTACTCTAGGGTTGACAGAGACCGGTAGGATCATAATCACAGCAGAATCATTCAGGACTGCATAAATATGCTAGGATCAATATTATATTTTGGATCGTAGAATCATGTAACTTGGATCAAGAGTCTGACCACATTGCTTGCTATTTAGGTAGAAACATCAATTTTTGCAAAGAGTTTCCGAAGGCTTTCATCCTCTATACTAACTGAACTTGACAGCTCATCTTGCGGACTGAATATGGTATTGCTTCTTATTACCCAACCATACAATCAATGTTTGGTTTGAGTTTTCATAATGTAGTTTGACTAAAAAATACTGTATTTATCATCTTTCTATAAGCCTCATATTTCTAAGTAGGTGATTGATACTTTTATTTCAGGATGGAAAACAGGTGTGCATCAGCACCATTGAGCAGGTGATCAATTTTTTCTGTACTGTGCATGTTTGGGGATTTTCTTGATGAAGGGGTTTTCACTGATTGTCTCTATCTGGATATCCAAGGGCAGATTGATTTTGCGGCAACAGTATCTGCAATGCTTGGTATTCCTTCGCCTTTTGGAAGGTGAAGTGTAAGCATCATATCCAGTATTATTAATTTTTCACCTCTGGTAATCTACAATCATATGAAAGTTGCCTTTTGAATTATGCTTAGTTTGCAATGAAAGATGAGGTAGCCCTTCTCCAATGTCGGAAACAATGGAAGAGGGAACCATCCGAGCTTCTAAAGTGGTGGAAGCCTGGAATTCGCATAACTAAGAATAATTAGATTAATATTAGGGACAATGCACATGGAGACCAGGATGTCTCACCTCTTTGTTGAACAAAATTAAAGGGGCTGATCATTGATATTGTCAAACTTTAGATATCATTAGTTTATAAAAATTTAATGTATCAAGTTAAACTGGGTAGAAATTTGAAACTGATAGAAAAATAGGAAGGGGCTAGCCTCTGCTATGTATGTTTAAAAATGTGGTCAGCTATTTTTCCATGAACCTTACAAGTCGTACAGTCTTAGGTTGTCTGAATTCCAAAGTTACAGTGAAACTTTCATTAATGTAAATATAATACCATAAAGAGGAGACATCTTTATTCATGCTTGTGATAGCTAGAGAAATAACAGTAATTAAAGAGAAGATGACATTAGCATATTTACCTAGGTTGAAAGCGACTAGCTTTGGCTGTTAATCAAACATGTAACCCATTGGACCATTTTCTTACTTAGACATTAGAAGCCTGATAGGCTAACCTATTACCTCCCGAAACTCAAAAAATGTAGACATGAATTAATATATTACTTCTCGCAATCAGTAACTATTACATGTTAAGAGCCACATTGTTCTTGGAAAAACAAACCAGCTTCTTAGGATGTGAAAATGGACTTGCATATTTGCTGATGGAAATCTCAATTCTAGTGCTTGTTAGTGTTTCAAGCAACCGCCTGAGATTTAGCTACCACATATGGACCCTTTACTGCGTTGGAAATGTTTATAAATATTAGTCCCTCTGTCCCAATTTGAGTGTTCTACTGGTCAACAGAACATTATTGTGCCTTCAATGTTTAATGGATAAGATAAGATCATTTTGTCAATGTAAGTTATATTAACACATTCCTAATAAGGTGTGTGTACCAAAACTTATGTCAATAAATATGCATATATTATATGTTAGATATTTCAGAAGACAAAAAAAATATTCGGTCATGGGACACTTAAATCTGGACACAGGTATTACATGTTAAGAGACTGAATGCTCTTGAGAAGAACAAATTGGCTGTTTTGAATCCAAAAAGTGAGCTACAGATTTATTGTTGGCAATGTGAACTTTAGTGCTTGATAGATTTTTAAGCTACTGGATGGGAATTAGCAACCAGTTAAATAGCACCGTGTGACCTTTACAGCATTGGGCGTGTTAATTCCCAACTATATGCGCTTGCTGCTGGTACATGGCCTGAGGAAAATGCTGAGGTGGAAGGTGGAGAAAGTCATGCATATAAAAATTGGATGCTCCAATATGCCAATGTCCTTTGTATCAATGCCTGGCAGGTATCTCTTACCTGCTATAGTTAAATCTTTCAATCAGTTTATGTTTCCGCTTTCCCTTTGATGCAACGAGGCATGTTGAAGGTTGGTCTTGTACATTATTTTGACTGTAAAATTGAGTGTCTCTTTCTCTTAATATATGAAAATCATGTTTTAATCTGAAAACTACTAAATATCAATATAACCCGTAGCAAAACATTTTAGATATTATTGTCAATAAGTCTCGTCTCCATGGGTCACTTCGTCGACAGTTATTAATTATTTGCTCAACTATATACTTGAAAATTGAAATGGTTGCTAACATAGCTGCATGAACTATGTTAAATATCTCCACCAGGCCCTCTATGATTGGAAGATCTAATTTAGTTCCTGGACTCTCTTCCTTTTTATTCCATAACTTATGTAGGTGAAAAGATACATTGATGTGTATTCAGCTTCATCTGTCATCGGATTTTCCTCTGCAGACTTGTTACATGTGGCAAACTTGTACTCTGAGGCACAACTGAACTGGTCAAAATTTATAGAAGCTCCATCTAGGGAGAAAACTATGATCAATCGCTTCTGACACTAAAGATTCAGATTGATGCGTACTTGAAGTATCTTGATGGTGTTATTGACCTTGCGCGCTCTAAATGGACTGAGTTTGATTTAAAGCTGATGGGTCTTGGGTTTAGCATTTTGCTGGTCTCACTACTTCTACAATTAGTGGCAATTAAGAAAGTCAATGATTTCTGTGGGTCATCAGTAATTTCTTGGCATAAGCAAGCCCCAGCTGCATTGATTTTTTCTTTGTTTGTAGCAGTGATGCGGGCAAGCAGTTTCCTTTCAAATAGCTACATTTGTAAGTCCTATGATGCAAGATTAGTACCTTTTATTGGTTTCCATGAGCAATATCAGTGATGCCTATACTATTGTGTGTTGTGTGTTGTGTTTTGTGTTTTGTTTCCAGTGGAAGAAGGAAAAGTTGCAATGTATTTCTTAGGAACTTTGTGGATACTTGAAGTGCGTTACTCAATTTCGAAGAAAATGCTGTTGGAAGTACGTGATACTGATGCACAAAATCTATTTTTAATGGAGTTGGTGGTTGAATACTTTTTCACTTGATTGCAAATTTTTTGCTATGGTTGCATCTATCATGCCAAGGACTGACCAATTTTTTTCCTGGTTTCTCTTTTGCAGGCAGCACTGTTAATAGTGCTGTTGTATGTTCTTAGAGTTTCCATGGAGTTGGGATTATCAAAGCAGGTTGCTACTGGTAGCATATTGGATCTTTCACTGTTACTTGGAAGTACTCCTGATCATCCTGGCTGGAAATATTTCATCGCGCTAGTGTCTACAATTGCTGTGATTTCACTGGGACTCATCTTGCTCAAGATCAATGCTAGAAGATCTCAGTGGCAGTTCCAAGAATATCTTGCCATGGGAAACAGTTTTAATTTTGTACTTTTAGCAGTTCACTGGGATATGGAAAGTGAGCTACTTAGTGTACACATCTTTCATGATTATATTCAGAAGGATTATATCGCTCGACTAGTTTATGTTATTGGTTCTATTCAAGTGGTGACGCTAGCACTAGGTCCATTTTTCATTGGAGAAAAGATGTTGGATCACCAGGAACACCTCAGTGCAAAGACAATATCAATGGTATCTGCATGGATCCCAACAATTATTCTTCTCTCTGGCAGACAAGGAGCCCTGATTGGAGTGGTAATATTAGTAGCAGGTGATTCTTTCTTCATTTGATGATAGCAGCATAGCTTGAGTAAGCTGTTACACATGTCAACCAAATTTCTTATCTGTTCAACAGCTTGGTGCATTACTAAGCTAGAAAATCTGCGAGAAGGTGTTAAACCTGATGATGTGGATGCCATCTCTTTTTATTCACGACCTGTTACTGAGTGGAGCCTCCTAGCTGTTAGTCTATTCTTTTGTACTGGTCACTGGTAGGTGAACATTAAAATGGCTAATTTTTACTGATAAAATTGTTCCAACTTCGCCTACATATTTCAGGGATCCCCATGTGATTTGTATTGTACTATTGTTTAATGACTCTTTATAGGTGCGCATTTGATGGCCTTCGATATGCTGCTGCATTTATCGGGTGAGCTTATATACTAGACTTTGTGTTGTCTTAAGCGGGTTTCACTCTCTTTGGTATGGACATCAAATATAAGCTATATTATGGCTTACTTTTGTAATCTGAAGAGGTTAGTGGGGAAAACTGTCTTTGAGGATGCCAATTATTACCCCTCTTTGTTCTGCAGGTTTGACGAATTCAACCTCATTAGACAAGCTATTCTTCTGTCAATTGAGACTTTTGGCTTCTCACACATTCTTCCAATATTGGGATTACCGCTGCTGGTATCACGTAGAGCTTTGAATCGTAAGGAGAATCCCCATATTTTATTTGCACAATTGTCTCAGGTAAGACGAAAGTACCTAACTGATTGTTGTAATGCTAGTTTGTGTATTGTGCTGTAATATGGCTAAAATTATCAATTTATTACCGCATTTTTTGTAAAACCAAATATATTACCGCATTTCAGGTATTCTTAATGTATGGATTTATCACAGCCACTGCGGCTACGTTCACAGTTCTTTGTGTTACAATTCACAGACGACATCTAATGGTATAAAGTAATTATCATCAATTTTTGAATGTTACTGATCTTTGCTAAATCTTTTGTCTGACTCATTTCTTTGCTTTCTCCTCTTTTATGGCTCAGGTATGGGGTTTGTTTACACCAAAGTTTGTGTTTGAAGCCCTGGGTCTTATGCTGACTGACTTGCTGATATGCTTATCGGCGCTGTACTATATCAATCCGGTGGAAAAGTAGGCAGAACGCGTTGGCAAGAGCTGGGCATGATCCTCCTTTTGCTTTAAATTTTTGTTCCCTTCAAATTTTGAACACAGACAGGGATCACTATAGTTTAGTTACGAAATTCCTATCTGATAGTATCCATTTCTCTCCTGAAAACAGAAGTCACCAGAATTTTCCAAGTCTAATCTCTTGCAATTAGGACCAGGGTATCAGTGATCCCCCGTCTGGACCCTATCGGTCGGTATTTGTATTATATGTTGAAGTTGAAGCATCATGCGAGTTTCAATATGTGAGAACATAGGGGAATACTCTTTATATTGATCTATTCTAACTTGAGACCATGAATAGAACATGTGAGGGCTTTGTTTCATCGCAGGGATGGAGCTGGGTGGCGGGTAGGATTTTTCTCAATTCTTGTTGATGAATCATGTGTTACTGCAATTTTGTCTAAAAAACCTTAATTTTTAAGGGGAAATTCATAATGTCATTAAAACAATTTGTAATTTACAAAATATCACGACATATGCCACAATTTTTTTCAGTTCATAATATATGTATTGTTGGTTAAGAAAATGACTATTTTGCCACTTCGCAAACAATGTTATCATGCCATTTTGTTTTTGTAATAAATTCTAAAAATTCATAGTATATTACTCAAATTTTAAAAATTCACAACATGTCACTAATTTGTTTTCATTATTCTATCGGCTATATTATTGTTTAAATAGTTAGCTTCATGTTTACGATTAGTTTTTTTTTTGCTATACAACATCTCTTTTATTATATTAAACTATTTAGTATTCATATCATAGGAAGCTTTTAGCTATATTCACCGCCACCATTATTGAAAAGTTTCAAACAATATGCTTATTTAAGTATCATACTTGAGAACTTGCTCCTAATGAACCACCTTTCTTCTTGCTTGTTTTTTTGTAACTTCTTTCATGTCCTATTTGAAGTAGTATTAGATAATGACGATGATATAGTAAAAGGGACCTTTTTTGCCCCCTTTTCGGCGATTTTAAATATTTGATTGAAAAAGAATGTCGGCTTAAGGTTTATTCAGCGGTTTCTTTCTAAAACCCGTCGGAAATGATTTTTTGTTTTTTAAAAAATTACATTTTAAACGGTTTTTAGAAAAGAACCGTCGAAAAACCCTTGTATTATTATTTCCAGACTACAGTTGTCGTCCCATTTGAATGCAACATTCTCTCCCTCTCTGCGAAATTGCCTCTGAATCGCCACCTGTATCTTGCCACCGCCAGCATCGCCATTCAATGCCTTTGCCGCCGCTATGCGTCGCCGCCCCAAGTCGATGCGTCCGATAATTGCCCAATTTCGGTTAGTTTTTTTTAAAAAAAAATTCAACATACAAATTCTTCATAAATTGGGTGTTAATTTATTGTTTAAATGTCATAGTTGGCTGATTTATGTGATTTGGAGTGCAATAGAGTAATTGGTTTGATTGGAACTATCAAATATGGGTTAATTTTACAAAATCATTTACATGCCCGCAAGGTGTTCAATAAATCAACTCCACAAGTTTCAGTGTTATTATGTGTTTGTATAGTGTAATTATGTGTTTGTATGTGTGATGAACGAATTGGTATGCTTTGAATTTTACCAATTTGGTATTTGTGGGTACACAATGAGTATGCCTGCAAGGTGTTCAACAAAATGCCCCTACTAGTTTCCTTGATTTTTTTTGCTAGTTTAAATTGTTTGTGTAGTGTAATTGATAGCTAATGATGTTTAATGTGTAAGGATACTAATGTAGACCTATATAAAGTTCGACAATTCAACATAAATGCTTATTAGTTGATATATTCAAATTACATTTGAAACAAAAATATGTATATATGCTCTATGAGTTTGAATGACTTCGTAGCTATACAAGTGGAGTTGTATAAAGTATAAAACTAATTTAGAAAACCAAATTTGGATGAATATTAATTACCAGTGTTCATCCTAATATAGATAAAATTTTTACGATGAACACACACATAGAACAGAGAGTAGTGTCTTGATCACCACCGCCGCTGTCACCTCGCTGTTGCTGAAACACCCCTAAACAAATAAACACATAAAATCATAAACGAGTGAGGACTATCCGAGAATAACGTGTCACATAATTCGGGACACGTGATAATGCATGAACAATTAAATTAAGTACGGACATATATATGTCCGAGAACATGAGAACGTGACATATTAATACAGTCGCATACATATATACATACGTATATAAAAATACATATACGTAACATTACAACATTACAACGTCGTATATAATAATTAATAATAATAACGTCGCATAGTTACACATAACTAAAACGCGACAAACTAAAAGGGGGGCGTATATATATACGTGTACGTATAAATAACTAATAACGTAACAAAATAAGGTAGTCGTGTATAAATTAATAACGCGACGGATTATATAGTCGCTCATACTTATAAATAAGCTTCTATATAGCTTATACAAAAAAAAGAGCAAAAAAGCTCCTACTGAGGTTTGAATCCCGTACCTCTTGTATACACCCAGAACACTTTAACCAGATGAGCTATGCTTGAATTCAATAATATTCACTAACGATTTAAAACAAGTAGTACTAAGATCGCCAGAACAAGATAAGGAAAAAGAAAGTATTCACGCTCTTCCTGTTTAATTCCTGTAATCGCTTCTACATCAGGAAGAAAGATACCCACACCGATCACGCTATTCCTGGTTCTGCCTGAGAGCAAAGAACAGAATCCAAACTAGTGCAGCCTTGTTCTTCCTCGGTATTTGCTCCTGTTTAAAACAAAATATACAACAGCATAGATATGCTGCCTGTTGCTGTGCTTGGTGAATCCGACAGAGAGTGATGGCGCACCACTCCCATAACTGCTCTTGGTAAATTATGACTGAGATAATCGTTAACCAATTCAATTAATCCATAAAGACAACCCAGGTGACAGGAAAATATGCGATAGTGCTGTTTTTCCCAAACTCCCATGCCTGACTCATGAGTTTCGGTGAACATCGACCACTTAATTCATAAACCCACGGTTGCCTCTCTTCTCTTCTCGGGTACACACCAGTCCCCGCAAGATTCAGAGATCCCTGTCATTCTCCTCTGGTTCTCGCATGCACAGTATGCTGGCGAGTTGCATCACTCTCCTCTTGTTTCTTCATTCGGTTCAATCAAGGACCCGCCAACTTACTCGAGCATTTTCCCTCGTTTCTTTTATCAGTGAACTAAGTTTTTCCTTCTCCTCTCAGTTCCAGCACAAGATAATACCCCAATGACCTTCCTCAATGCTGTTTTTCTCCTCTTGTTTATGTCTGTTCGAGAGGGCATGAATGTGAGTTTCTAATTCCCTTCATTGGCCTTGTATAACTTGCATGCAACTCCCCTCTTCAGTATAGCAAAAGCTCCCTGGCAACCTGCTGCATCTTTCTTCAGAAGAAGAAAAAAAAAACTGGTAAAGACCAGATTCAGAACTTTGCATGCTGACCACGGGTAGGACTCTGGAACTCCTGGAACTAATTCCTTTCCAAAAACTCCTGAAGTCATCAAGGCCCTGAGAGTCTCCTAGTGTGTCATCAACAAGGGAAACGGCTGAGCTATTAAGGAGGTGAGCTAACTGTAAACTCAACATTGAGCAGAAAACAAAACAAGTTGTCAAGTTCAGTTGTTCAGTATTTCAGATTCTGTAACTTCTCCTTCTCTGTGTAATCAAATTCAGAAACAGTGTGAATGTTGTGTAGGTCGAAGCTTGAGCTTAAAAGACTTACTAAGATACTTAAATCAATAACTAACCCAGGTTGAGAAAAAAAAGGAAATAAAAACAGGTAGCAACTCAAAGGGGTAGGAAACAGATGCATCAGTTTTCTTGCTTTCTTATCAGTTTCTGAGTCCTAGTTGCAGATTGTGTAAGAAGTTTTCTATAGCCTTAGCTTACTGCTTTAGGCTGTCTTGGAATTAGAACTGTACTATAATATATAATCAAGTAACTATGCACGTTGGGGAAAGCTATGGGGTAGGTTAGAAAACAGAAAACAAGACACCCGTAAGGAATCTGCAGCAGTACATTAGTGCAGTTTCAGATTATTGCCTTCTGTGTAACAGGTTCTCTTTTTCTCAGAACCGTAGCTTTATTGTCTTGAGTCTGACTAGAGACTTGAACCTATATTAAAACTCTTAACTAAGGGGCTGAACAGATTGGGGAAGGTTAAGAAATGCTTAGATGACAAAAGAAAACAATAGCAGAAAGATTAAATATCAGTTTATAACTTCAGAATCTGTACATTGCTGTTCCAGTATAAGTTCCAGGGTGAGAGTAACAGAGTTGTGTAAGGTTGTTTTCGAGTTGGAAATAAAGCTGGACAAACCTACCTAACTAAAGGAGTAGACAGGCTGGGGAAAACAGAAAGGAAGTGATAATGGGAAGTGCACTTCTGTTTGGACTTCGGTTCTGCAATATTAGTGTTTTTCTATAACTTGGGTTCTGTGAAAACAAACTTCTGATGGGATATAAGCGTTGGGTTGGTTTAACAATAAACCCCAGTCAATATTAATATGAGGCCTAAGATGGTTTGTCAATTCGAGAGTTGGAAGACAGTCTACATAAAAGATGGGAGGAAGAGGGATTACACAGTTTTCTTTTCTGGTTTTCAAGGGTGAAACCTCTTGCTTCTGTATTAGGCTGTGTCGTGGGTTGCTCTTGGGTTTAGCATCATGAACAAAACCTGAACTAACAGAACCGCTCAATTGGGATAGTTAAGGGACAGTGAGTGAATCACAGTAGGAAAACAACAACAGGGAAAGTGTATTAAATTCAGATTCTGGTTCTGAAATTTCATTTGGGTTTCTGTTACAGACGGAGTTTGAGGGTTGTATGGGTTTTAAAATGAGGATAAGGAATTCCTAATACATCTTACAAGGGAACTATACGAATTGGAAAGGAATTTGAAGGTCAGACCAGAAAGAAAAGAAAGGCAAACCAGAACCAAACTAGACACCAGTTTTTTTTTATCAGTTATGAAATAACTTCTGGTTTCAGTCCTGGTGTGAAACTTCTGTTTCAGAGGCATTGCCCATATGCTCCTGAGGTATTGAGGGTTAAAATAAGAAGTAAACCCTAGACTAAACAAGTAATTGCCCACAGTTAGAATGGTAGCCAGATTCATAGTAACATAGAAGAAAACCACTAGTTGCTGATTTTCTGAATTCTGGTTTCAGTTTTTTTTCGGATTTATGTGTGTTGATGTACCCTTGCTCCTTGGGTTAGTTTGGGTTTAGGAGCTTAGTTGAAATACTTAGTTAGATGAATGGGCAAGTTGAGTAAACAGAAGACAGGGTTGAAACATAGACAGAGAACAAGTAGGAAGAAAAGAATATCGGCTGTAACCCCAGATCTCAACTTTAGGTTGTGTTCTGTGTAGTGGAGTTGCAGAGGGGATTTAAGCAGTTTGTAATGGCTGGGCAATGAGTTTAAGTTCTAGCTGAAACACTTGAGTGGGTTTTTAAACAGTTAAAACAATTGGAAATCGAACTGACCAGAGAAGAAGGGAGAAAACAGGAGGAAATATTTGGAATTGTGCTTCAGTTCTTCTTCCTTCTGATTGCCTTTTTGGTACTTGTTTCTGTGTAGCAGAGCTACTGAGTTATTAGCAGTGTTATGATGCCTTGGATTTTGAGTTTGAAACGTTATGAACACCTATACCTAGTAGGGTAATGCTGAGGGAAGGAGTGAAACATCCGAACAACAAGAGACAAGAAGAAACATTTGGATTGAGGTTTCAGTTTTTCAGTGGCATTATAGTTTCTGAATAACCGTGCTACAAGGGTATTATAAGTGTGATTCCGGTTTAAAAGTGAGCACAAATAATAGCTAATCAATATAAGTAAGTTAGTGAATCATGTGGAGAAAGTTAAACACCAACTACTACATTAAAAGTAAAGTTAGTTAAGGTATTCCATGGAAATGGTTTTAGTTTTGGAAGCTTATGGGTTTCTGTATAAAGAAGTTTTAGGGCTATTCTGTGGCCTATATTACCACTATACAAGAGTTAAAATATTGCTCACTTATTTATTTAAGGAGGGAATACACTTTAGTCAAGCTAAATCTATCTTATATAAACATGTTACATGGTTAACGTTTAAAACGCCCTAAAACATTAACTAAGGAAGAGGGCTTAGTTAACATGTAAATAAAGATATGAATATCCTAGGAGTAAGTTAAGCCTATAATTAATACATGTGAAGTTCTAAGAGTCATTATAAACCAAGCATGTCACAACATACCTAGGGAATAATATACGATATAAAGTGTCGTCTCATAAAATAATAAATTGACACACTGTTTTAATTACCTCTAGGACCGTAGCGAGCTCCGACCGGGACTTCGAGTGTAAGAAACTCGTGCTTTCGAATAAGGTATGGACATGTGTGGTTCGTATGTTGCCGTGTTACACGGCTTGTGTGCTGTGTGCTCTGTGTGAAAAGACCTTAAGATCAAAGCATGAAATTGGATTGCTTGTTTATTATGTTGTATGATTTTTATATCATTGTTGTGTATCATTGCGCACACACAGTAGTTTAGTCCTTTCGCGTTTATGTAATTCGAGATGAACCACAACGAACTATGAAAACAAAGAAAAACTCTATAAGGGGAACTCCTCTCTAAACCATTGAGGACTACCATGACACCCACTATGGTGTCTATTCATTAATGATAATGAAGAGCACGTCTCCTTTGGTGAGACATGACGAACCACGTAGACAAAACAAAAGAACTATACAAAGAGACAAATCCTCTCTAACTATAGAGGACCGCTGATGACACCCACTATGGTGTCGAGATTATAATGATAATGAAACAAAAAAAACACCAACTGTGAAACATGAGAACAACCCGGGAAGACAACAGCTCGGGCCGCGCGGTATGGATGATCGGAGTTGGTATCTGCATCAGATCCTTCGACCGTCTATGATGGAATATATTTTGGGGATCCCTGGGTGACCCCACTTTCTTAGCACATCCCGGAGTCCAGAGGTGACTTCCGCTTCCTCGACCCTGGTGTCGGGAATGGGGGAGTGACAAATTGGTGAAGCACATCCTGGAGTCTGAAGATGACTCCGCTTTCTCGACCCTGGGTGTCGGGAATGGGGGAGTGACAAATTGGTGAAGCTTATCCTGGAGTCTAGAGGTGACTCCGCTTTCTCGACCCTGGGTGTCGGGAATGGGGGACTAGCTGTGGAGGAGACGTCCTCCAACGTGCGGTGATAAAAGAATTCACAAATAATCCTTAAAGAAATAAGGAACGATTACACCTAACATAATGAAGTCTCGGGATCTATCTATATCCCCTGACTCGGTGCCAGTGAATAAAGGAAAACTTGTGTAATGAGACCAAGCAAACAAGAGAAGTCACAAATGTGATCCTTTAAGAAAACAAGGAAGAATAGCACCTACATAACAAAGTCTCGGGATCTAATCTATATCTCCTGACTCGGTGCAAGAGAAGAAAGGAAAACATATGTAATGAGAACAAGAAAACAATACGCAATCTCTTGAATGATCCCATAGCGAGGATCGACGGTATAATGTACCTACGCACACGTCCTATAATTACCTGACTGTTGTTGCTACACTAGCAGCTTATTGTGCTGGACTGCATGTTTGACATTGTTATGCTACTTGCAAGTTGTGTTTGGTTGCTTATTGATATTGTTGTGCTACTTGCAAGATGTGCTTGGTTGCTTACTGATATTGCTATGCCACCGATGAGTGTGTATGATATCATGATGTGTTGATGTGTGCTTTACTGCTTTATTAGAGCATGTAAATTGAATTAAAAATATTCGACCAAGTAGTCGTGTGGCCCGGTAACATACGGGCTTCACACGTTCATACTCAGCGTAGTTTGCTGAGTCCTTTACACCCAATTTTTTTTCAGGCTTGTGCTGGACGATGGCGGAGAGTAGGCAAGTGACTATCATGGGGGTAGTCCACATGGCAAGACTTTTAGTATATGCTTTTAATGCATGGGTTGTACTTTCGGTTTAGGTTGTTGGATTAAGAACTTATGTTGTAGACTCTCGGTACTCGGTTTGTATCTTTTATATTGTATTTGGACTTCCAGTCATACAGACCGTAACTTGGGGTTGGTATTGTGGTCTGTCAACCACATGGGTGGTTGGCATCTGTGACACCCGGATGAAGTTGGAAACCGCTGCGTAGACATCTCGTATTACCGTTAGGCTCGTCGTTTAATTATTGATTGTTATTCGGGGGTGTTACAGTTGCCGCCTTCGCTCACCGCCTAACTCTATTGCTCTCGTCGGACCTGACAAGAGTATGAAAAGGGGAAAATAGGTGAGCTGAGGGTTGTTTTTGTTGATTCTAAGTTTTTACATAACTACAACTATTATCATCACTTCTAAATTATATGGTTTATTACAGTTACACCCTTTGACACCACGTTTGTTTCATAATACAAGGATTATCTGTCATCGTCCTCCGCCCTGTTACCTCCCTCTAAGTTCCACATGCTCCTGTCCGTCCGTTCATCCTTATACGTGGTACACATATACCAATAACATGTTAGTTTCATTTTTCAACTTCGATCAATTTCCGTTTTTCATAATTGTTTGTGTAATTAGTTGAGTTATATGTAATAGTTAGTTGAGTAATTATATATAATATAGGAAAATTCACGATATACCCCTGTTTTCTTTCGTAATTCACAATATACCCCTGTAGGTTTTGTAATTCAACCTTAAACATGCTTAAATGTTGTCCAAAATTGATGAAACTTTACATGGACGATGTTAAAGTGTTATATTTTGGTCCATATCAAATTTAAAGTTTTTTAAGCTCACATGTGACCTGTGGGACCCAGTAAAAATTGTGACATGTTCATTGGGTCCCACATGTCAGATATGAGTTTAAAAAACTTCAAATTTGATATTGGACTAAAATATAACACTTTAGCATCGTCAATGTAAAGTTTCATCAATTTTGGACAACATTTAAGCATGTTTAAAGTTGAATTACGAAAACCAACAGGGGTATATTGTGAATTACGAAAGAAAACAGGGGTATATCGTGAATTTTCCCTATAATATAACACAACAAAATAACCAAACTATATATTATAGATGTATATATACATATAAGACAACCAACCATATATATATTATAGATATATCTTATACATACTCGCCATGCAAGAACCATATCATTATATGACCTTTGCCAAAGATAGGTTGGTTATTGTTATTTTTATATTTAATGTTTAATATACGTAATAGTTAGTTGAGTAATATATATAGTAAATATATTTTTGTAGATATTTTATAGTTTTTAACTTTCAATTGGTGTTTGCATAATGGACCGCGATGGATGTACGGTCTGCGATGGAATTATTTTGAGTCAGAAGTGGATAATGAATTTTGCAAAGTAGCTCTCGATCATCAGAAAAGGTGTGAACTTTGCAATAAGTTCCCTAGCCTACATACAATCAGATTTCATCTATCAAGGCGTGGATTTTTACCAAACTTTAAGATTTGGTTTTTGCATGGCGAGTCTTTAGAAGTTAGTAAGAGGGTGCAAACTTCTACTCAGGCGAACTGTGAACCAAGAGTGGATACCGACGAAACTACAATTCTTAATAATGAGTGTGATCAGAGTGACACTGAAATCAACGACAATAGTGAAAAGATTGAACAACTGGGCTTCATGCTACAAGATGTTAAAGATATGACAAGTCGGCTGAATATCAAAGACTAGTTGACGTATCACGGTCCCTTTTGTTCCCCGGATGCGTCAAATTTACAAAATTGACTGTCGTGCTACACTTGTTCAATCTGAAAGTAAGATTTGGATGAAGTGATAAGAGTTTTACGACACTACTAGAACTCCTTCATGACATGCTTCCAGATGATAACAAACATTCTATTTCTACTTATGAGGCAAAAAAGTTGATGTGTCCTATGGGTGTGGAGTATGAAAGATACACGCATGTCCAAACAGCTGTATATTATATAGAGGAGAGAATGCACATTTGAACTAGTGTCCAAAATGTCATTTTTCATGCTATAAACAGAAGGACGGTCAATCATCCAATTCCAAGAAAAAAAGTCCTCCAACAAAAGTCATTGGTATTTACCAATAATACCAAGATTCAAGTGTCTGTTTGCTAATGTAGGGATGCCCAAAATTTAAGATGACACACAAAAGGAAGAAAAAATGATGATAATCTGAGACATCCAACTGATTCACCACAGTGGAGGAATATCGACATAACATTTCAAGATTTTGCTAGTGATAATCAAAATTTGAGACTCGGGCTGTGTACAGATGGGATGAATCCGTATGGCACTTTAAGTAGTCAACACATCACTTGGCCTGTTCTACTGTTGATCTACAATCTTCCATTGTGGTTGTGTATAAAGCGGAAATACATAATGTTATCATTACTGATTTGGACCAAAACAACCCGGACATAATATCAATGCATACCTTGCATCGCTGATTGATGATTTGAAATTGTTATGGAATGAAGGGACAATGGTTTATGACGGTTATGATAAACAAAACTTCACACTTCGTGCCATGTTGTTTTGCACAGTTAATGACTTTCCAGTGTATGGGAACTTATCTGGATACATAGTGAAAGACGCATTTGCTTGCCCAATATGTGTGGACGACACTTGTTCTGGTCGTCTACAGTTCTGTGGCAAGAATGTCTACATGTGTAGTCATAGATTATTGTCAGTAGCACACCCGTACCGTAAAAAATGAAGTTATTCAATAAAATACTGAGACACGTGTGGCACGTCTACCTTTGAGTTATGAAGAGATCTATAAAAATGTGAAAGACCTTGAGAATGTTTTTGGTGTCTCATTGAAGTCTGCCCAAGAAAACATCTGGATAAAATGTTCAATATCTTGGGAACTTCCATATTGGAAGCATTTATCTGTTAGTCATTGTCTTGATTTCATTCATATTGTCAAAAATGTTGGTGAAGCTGTTATTGGGACTTTGCTTAACATACCTAAAAAAATGAAAGACGGAATAAAGGTTCGAAGGGACATGCAAGCTATGGGCATGCGTGAGAAGTTGCATCCCAAGAAAGCGGCAAACTAACATATTTACCTCCAGCATGTTACACTTTATCTAAGAATGAGAAGATCAGCTTCGGCAAATGCCTTCATTCTATTAAGCTTCCTACGGATTATTCTTCTTAGTGGAAAAGGCTTGTGTCAATGAAGGACTTAAAGTTGGTCGGATTGAAGTCTCATGATTATCACGTTCTTATGTTGCACCTCCTTCCTTTGCCATTCTAAGGTATATTGCTGAAAGATGTGCGAAATGCAATTACAAGACTGTGCTTCTTTTATAAAGCAGTGTGCAATAAAGTTGTGGGTGCTGATACACTAGATAGTCTGCAACGTGATACTGTTGTTACAATCTTTCAACTTGAAATGTATTTTCCACCATCGCTTTTTGACATATGGCACACTTGGGGCCAATCATGAAATGCTTGCATGACATAGTCTGTGAATTCCCAGAGGGCAGAAATTCTATCTTGCTTAGTTTTGATGATGACCTTCTTTACTACCCAAACTTCGTAGAAGTCGCCTTGTACATGACCGATGTGAAGGATGTCTTTAAATCTGACTGAGTGAATACAGTGACACACTCATGCATTCTGTAAGTATTAATTTTTTTTATAATCAAGTTATAAATTGATTTCCTGAAACAATGCTAATTATTACTCTTTTAATTTATAAACAAGTATTTGCATGATAAAATGTAATCTTTTACACTTACCCACTATGGATTTGTGTGTCCTGAAAGAGGGTCATACACTACTTTGAAGTGTGATTTAGAGTTGTGTAAGGTCTACTTGCAGCATATGATCACTAACATTATTAGAACGAACAAGAGGTGTCTTATGCTACAATATCATCAAAGATAATAACTTTTATTTATCATTTAATTGAATACATGTTGTAGTTATTGACATTATAATGACATGTTAGTGTTTTGGTATTATACAGTGGTCATTGGGTTCTACTGGTGTTGTATTTGGATCGTACGCGGATAAAACTTCTTGATCTGCTTCAGGTCGGACATTCGAGAGACATCAAGATAAACCCACACACTAGTAGAAAAAAGATTTTTAATGACGGCGTTTAAACCACGGTTAAATGGGAAACCGTGGTTTAAAGTTTATAAACCACGGTTATGATAGCAACCGTCATTTAAAATACACACCAGAGTGCATATACCACGGTTTTCGGAGAACCGTCGTATATAGGTTACTTATATACCACGGGTTTCAGGCCAACCGTGGTATATAGTACACACCAGAGTCGATATACCACGGTTCTTGGAGAACCGTCGTATATAGGGTTTCTATATACCACAGTTTTGTTAAAACCGTCGTTTTTAGTCGTGGTAAAAAAACTTTAAATGACGGTTCCTTGTTAGAACCGTGGTATATAGTCTAAGCGGGAATTCAAATTTTCACCGAAAATTAACGCGGCTCTTTTCTTTCTCTTATTATATATATTTTCTCCTCACTCTTTTACAACCTACAATGTCGAACAAGGATGCTCCTGCAACTTCTTCCTCTCTTCTTCATCTTCTGCGCCTCTGTAATTTTTTCAACCCACCGGCGAACATGCATGCTCTTCGCCATACTGGAAAACAAGGAACACATGCTGCGCCTCTGTAATTTTTGCAAACCTAACTAGCGAACAAGGACATGCTCTGCGCCTCTGTATTTTTGTAAATCGCCGGCGAACAATGACATGCTCTGCGCCTCTTGTTTTTCACGGTAATTTTTGCAACCCACACTAGCGAACAATGACATGCTCTGCGCCTCTTGTTTTTCACGGTAATTTTGTGCAACCCTAACCGGCGCTTCGCCCTCTCTCTTCTCTTTCACGGTATAATTTGAACCTACCGACGAACAAGGAAACACAATGTAACTTCACTCATTATTTAGCAACCCTAATACACAAACAAGTAACATACATGTTCTGGCCTGTTTCATTTTCTTCTGTTTGCGCTCTCTGTTGAGAAATTACATTGAAGGCGGCGGCGTTTAATCGCCGGCGAACTGGGAAAAAATCACAACTATAAACCACGGTTTTTTACATATAACCGTGGTTTATTGTTGATTATTATAGACTTTATACCGGTTTTAAGTAAAACCGTCATTTATATGCATATATACCACGGTTCAGACTCCGAACAGTGGTATAAAGTCAGTGAATGTTCGCGGGAGAAGGGGTCTTAACGACGGTTTCGACAAACTGTGGTTTTTTCGCTTACTTTAAACCACGGTTATGAACCGTCGTTTATCTCAATTTGTGAATATACGATGCGGGCATAAACCACGGTTCCTAACCGTGGTATATAGGCAAAATAACCGTGGTTAAAAGAATTTTTTCCACTAGTGACACCTTAACATGTGGGTACATTATGAACCACTACTTTATGCATTTCAACTCTTTCATTTAACTTAATTTTATTGTGCATATCCTAATATAATTAATGTATGTTATCATATAATTGTGCAATGTATATCAGAGTGTTATGATGATGGAACGTGGGATAAGGTTGAAAGGTGCCATCCTGGGAGTTCAGTGAAGGTACATACGTCATCACTTACTCATTGCTTATCATTGATAGGTTGTCATCACTTACATACATCTTGTGTAAGTGTTTTTTGTGTTTAAGTGTCCACGCCAACCTAGGAGTTCAGAGTGTGGGTATTATGTCATGAGGTATGCATGACATAATCACCCTATTTGGTCAGATGGCATCCGTTAGAACAGGTATGCCGTAGTTATATGTATTTTTCAACTACTAACATAATTATTTAATGTTTAACTAATTTTGTCTTGTTTTGTTCTTCAAAGGCATTTTTAGTGTTGGAGAACATACCAGAGAAACATCAACGGTATGCTAGAGGATTGGGCGGAGTTCCTCTACATGATTTTGTTTGATGTTTCACTTTGTATTTTCGAATTGTTATGTAGACTTTTATGGCTAGATAGACTGTGAAAGATGACCATTTTGAGTACCATAGTGACCATTTGGATAGTTGTGTATGTATATGGTCATTGTGACCATTTGAAATGTGGTATATGGTCATTGTAACCATTTGATCATTATTGTTTTGTTGGCAATTTTTCTACAAAAAGGGATGACATCTTTCTAACATGTGATTGTAGAGAGATGTGTAGGTATATCTGGAAGTATTTTTTACAGGTTTTGTGACAGATGTGGGATTATAAACAAAACGAGAGAAATATATATATATATATAGTTCGGCGGTTTCTACCTAAGATCGCCGAAATGACATAATTTTACTTATATTCATCGGTTTCTACCAAGAACTGCCGAAAATTGTCAAATTTACTCTGTTTAACGCCCTCTGCTGCCTTACATTTTCAACGGTAGCATTTTTGGTGGTCTAAAACTGCCGAAAAAGGCCTAAAGTAACCGCTGAAAATGTCCTATTTTGTACTAGTGTGACCACATCTTCATATGATTGTTGATAAGTGTCCAAATGAGCATGTTTTATGGGTGTATTTCATATATTATATTAGCACTTTTCTTGCTCATTTCTCCACTTTGGTTAGTTTTCCTCTAGTTTATGTTTTATTGGTTTATCTTACAGATTTATTGGTTAAACATGAGGAAAACCAAGCTAGGAGCAAAGTAGACGAAGAGACGAACGCGTAGGCGCAAACAGATCTTAAATCGGAGCTGAAACGAATATTTTAGGAGCAAACTAATTTTCGTACGAACCACTGTCCGAAACATTGACCTGTCCGAACCAGGCTGGTCCGGACAGTGGTTCGGACGCAGCAAATGGGACTTCCGTGGCACGTCCAGGTAAAAAAGCACGGACACAAACAAGGACGACATTCTTGCATAAAATCGAACCGTCCGAACCAGTGCTGGTCCGGACACTGGTTCGGACGTGCCCAAATTGCAGATCCGTCCGTGGAAATAAGCCAGGACAGAAAAGAAGGACTTATTGTCCACCCATTTTTGGTAGGACAAGAGACAACCATGTCCGTGGAAATAAGGGCGGACAAGGCACAAGCTTCCCGTGGAAAAAAGACCGGACAAGAATAGAGAAGCTTGAGAGATGTCCGTGGATATTTGGCCGGACAGAAAACAGAGAGAATGCTCTGTCCGTGGATAAATGACCGGACAGAAACAAGGACGCGTCTAAATGCCACCAAGATCCAGAATAATTGACGCACCGACCGTCTTCCTCATTTTTCCTGCGGCGCCTACAAACATATCTATCTACTCCATCAGCAATATCAGGCGCCGACGCACTCCTTGAATTCCTCACGCGTGTTCCAGCCTGTCTTCAGCCTGTCTTCTTCCTCCTCCTTTCTTCTATAAAACCCACGCTCCTTCTGCTCAAATGAATCATCCCTTCCAAAAATCCAAAGTTCATCATACACGGGAGATTGAAGGAAACAGACAATCGACCACAACACAAGCCACACCTACGATCCATTCCATCCTCTTATCCCCCACTTCTCCATTTTATTTTCATTCTTCATTCCACCACGAAGCAGAACCAGTATAAAAAGAAGAGAAGAAAGCTGGAGCAGAAGCGAGTCGCAGTCCCGTCTCCTCCGACAGTCTCCAAAATAATGGCTATCTCTGCTTTCTTTTTATTTCTGTTAATGTCTGAGCAATTTTTATTCGTATCCTAGGATGGGGTTTAACCCCAAATAATTCAGACTTATTTATAATACCGAGTTTGCTTATAAATATTTGTTTTGTCTCTCTAAATTATTAAATGCTTAAGAACTGATCATTTTTACGCATTTACGGTTTCTCTTATTTCAATGATTTTGTAAATTTGAGAATAGACCACAAAGAAAGAGAAAACGTTAGATTATCTCCTTGATTAGCAGATAAAATCCATCACTGTTATTAAAATAATTCTTGCTTAATGCTAATTAATGATTTTAGACTTTTTCTGATTGTAAAAAGTCTATTGAATTAATTAAGAGTTGTCCTTATCTATGATTTAGGAAGGCCACAAGATAAATTCTTAAACGGACAAATAGAGCAAATTAGGATTATAATTAATGTCTGTACTTAAATAAATATTTATTACCTGTCTCGTTTATTAAACTTGTTTTTATTCCTTTCAATAAATATTGTTAAATGCTTTACGCGACAAACTACTGCATTTTTATGGTAACTATCAACATATGATTTTGAATAGTCAAAGTACCACAAAGGAATAAACCTTGGTATTTACACTCCGGATTGAGCAGGAAAATACTAAGGCTGTTATTAAGAGTTTGTAACTTAACCTTATTAACTCTAATAGACAAAATAATTGAGACATGGTTATAAATTTGTTTAAGTAATTTAGGCAGTTCCCCCGCTATCCTAGGATACCTTTTTCCATCCATTTATTTTATTTTACTGTGTTTATTATTTTTGCACTGATCCTAAAACAAATCAAGCTTGCCTCCGGCTAAACCCCCAATTTACATTTTATGCACTTTTATTTATCTTCTTGTACATTTACTAACTTGATAATTAATTAGATAGTTGCGAAGTCTCTGTGGATATGACCTTGTTGTATTACAACGATTGGGTTCACTGCTCATAAGTAGCAAGATAGTTTAACTACTATTTTTCTCCAACAATTGTCTGGTGAGATATTCCTTATCATTTGAAGGTGACAACTATAAAATTGGGTACCTAACCCTTTTATTTTGTGCTTGTAGAGTTTTTATATGTCTTAGATAGTATATGTTATGTGCCCTAAAAAACATTTAGATAATCCACAACTCTCAGTTTCTTCTCACGAATCGAGGACAAATATAATTTTACCCGTATGATGTTTGTGTCAGTTTACAGACAACCATAGATGTCTTTTCAACAAAAAAAGAAAATTGGACAGAAGTGTGCCTTGAGTATTAGAAAGGGACATGACTTTGTCTTTCATTCAGATTCTTCTAAAGTGAGAAGATAGAAGCAAAGTTCAACACGATTGATACTTTGTGTTGTTTTTAAAATCCAACAAACCCTTACTTTGTCGCTTGCCCACTTTAAGAGAGAGAAATTGATAAGTGCAAAAAAAAAAAGAAAATAGAGCATTTTGAAATGTGAGCCATTTCCAAGCAAAGTTTAGAGTTCATAACAATGGAGCTTCATATGAGCAATTCTTTTAGTGTGATATGACAAGCAACAAAAGGCTTGAAGTTCTGTAGCATCTCTTCTGTATTAGTTAAGCAAAAAGTGTATTTCCTTAGTTGTGTAAATCAATCTCTGCACTGTATTTGTGCTTGACTTAGTGTAGGTTGTCCTAGTGTGAGACGTAAAGTTGTATGCTAATGTGTGTTTATTCGATCAAGTTTATACACCTTCAAATAAAGAGGTTCCATCTGTAATAGGTTATATTGTAACTGAGACTCACACACAAGTGGTTGTGTGTTGAGTGATGTACTTTTCATTTCATCGGTAAAAGTATCTGTTTGACCTCATCTAAATCTGTTACTAGTGATATCCGTCATCTATATCCGTTTTACCGAAAAAACTTGAGAGGGTCATTCACTAGCCTATTCAACTTCCCCCTTCTTCTCGTCTATTGTTAGTTATTTTAATTTGTATCTGAGCTGTTGCTCTAGATAGATAACACCAATATTTTCAGGATCACGCTCCTACTATAGGATTAACACATACCCCTAGGACCAGATCATACGATCGATCAATCTTACAAAAATTGAAAATATAGTACCCGATTATGTATAATATTGTGTATTATGTAATTTCAATGTTAAATCAAGTGTCAATTTAAAAAGCCTATAACAATTTTAACAAAAAACCATAAGCTAAGCTAACATTTTATTTCTTCAACATAAAGAGTTACAAGTAAGATAATACTTTTACAAAATCAAAACATTAGTTTATGAAATAACAATTTTTGTACTTTACTTTAAAACAAAAAAAATGAATATGATAAGCATCAGTGATCTGTCAAATGCTAAGTCTTCATCATCGATACGTGTAACATCATTTCTTCGCCACCATCCCCAACACAGTTTGTATCAATGTTCAAATCAACATCAACTAAACCATAAATATAATCATGTATGTTATCTTCATCGACTAAATCACAAGATCTAACATTCATGTGCCCACCTAAAAACAAGTAGTTCATAAATAAAGTTAAAATAATATACATATTGTAAACCAATAGCTTAGAAAAAAACAATCAAAGTCTACAACACTATCATCAACTTCAACCTCATCTGGTGCAACTGATCTTGCATATCTTATGGTTGCTAGATCAATGGAATTAATGTACTTCGCATCTTATGGCAAATCAAGTTCATTACTTAATCTATCATCATCATTTGAAACTATATCATTCATGACATTGTTTTCATTCACCGCACATGGTATCTTCTCTTGTTGTTGCCTCAACTTCAAGTTGTACATCACAAATACTAGATCATTTATCTTCTTTGAAGCAAACGTTTTTTGTGTGCCCCTATTGCCCAAAACAATATTATAAACAAACTTGACAGATTAATAGTTTACGAGTAGATAGCTTATAATTTAAACTATAGTTCTAAGTTGGGAACGTAACTGTTGAAAGACACTCCAATTGTGCGCACAACCGAAAGAGCTAAGTCAAACTTAAAACTCTTTTGGCTAAATCTTTCAGTTTGGGGCAATCATCTTCATAAGAATCCCACCATTCAGCTAAAAATATTATAGGAGTTTCCCATAATTGATGTTTTAAAAAGTGAAGATCATATGAAAATGATAGTGAAAAAGGAAAAATAAGCAAACCTGACTTTTTATTTTTGGTCTGAATAGCAGTATGCTTTGAAAAGAGCCATCTTGCACTTTTGAATTCTTTAAATTGCACATTAATGATTGGTTCTTCCATTTTCATCCCCAACCACCCATTGTAAACAATCATACAATCCATGTTTAATGTTTGCACTTGGCCGAAACTTTGGATTGTAGTGAATCTGGGGATTAAGATAATAGGTTGCTGCATGTAATGGCCTATATAGGTAAGAATCCCAATGCTTATCAACAATATCCAAGACAAGTTTATACATAAATTAAACACATACCCAAACAATATGTAAAATGCAATAATGAAATGATAATGTGGTCATCAAAGACTTCTATTTAAAATAAATCTAATAAATTACTTTCTTTCAACATTCTTGAAGTTCTCTTTGATTTCCATCTTTTCTTGTTCCATTGCATGGTAAATAAAACCCATAGCCGGCCTCTCATCCGAATCCATCATTTGAAGCCCATTTACGAGAGGCATCGATGCTTTTAAACAAGTCACAACTCCACTCCAAAATGCATTAGTATCTAGAACAATACTTTGAAACCTTTTCCTTTCATTTGAAGAAACATAGGGACTTGACCTCCACTTCCCAAAAGCAAACATGGCTAAAAGTCTAGCCTTTAGCTCATGTAAACACCTCAATGCTAGGTAGGAAGTAGCAACCAGGTCACAACAGGTATAATCAACTCTCTTCCTTTTATAAATTCTTTCATCCAAGCTAGGAGAAATGGTCTGAAGTATATGAATGTCGTCACCATTCTAGCCTTTGTGATGGTTGTACTATGAATCTTGATCTTATTATCCAAATATCTATCATCAAATCAATACAATGGCCAGCACAAGGAGTCCATTACAACCTTCTCATTTTCCATACCAACATTTTACCAGCTAATTTGTAGTTAGAGGCATTATAAGTCACCACTTGAACCACATTTTCTTCACCGACCTCATCTACGACATCATCTAACATCTTAAAAACTTTATCTTTTGTCTTAGAGACGTCTGATGTATCCACATATGAGAGAAAGAGAATTCCTTTAGGAATACTCACCAAGAAAATGCAAATAGAGCACCTCTTTTTATCACTCCATCATCATACATAATAGCGCAACCCGTTCGTTTTCACTCTTCTTCGAACTTTGCAAGCATTTCCCCACATTACCCACTTCCTTATACAAAAACTTTACACTAGCTTCATGATAAAGTGGTGACTTATAACCTACCCCAAACTTTCCAAGCTTTTCAAGCATGCGAATAAATCTAGGATTGTTCACAACATTGAACGAAACAACACTAGTGTATAAGAATCGACAAACTTGTTCAGTAATAACTTCTCTTTCTTCCTTTATGAAAACTTGGTTGAGTGTGGTTTGCAATGATGTTTTTTTGGAAGCCTTACGCTTTATAAGACAATCCAAATTCCTTCTTCTCCATATTTGAATTTAATTAACCTCTTCATTGTATTCTCTTGAATATATGTGTAACACCCCATATGAGCAACTATCCAACAACCTAGCTCTCAAACCATCCAGGCTTGAAAACTAGCAACCTTAAGCCCTTTCTCGTCACTTTAGCCTAAAAGTGGAATGCCTTGTTGTTGTAGTCAACCCGTATGTATCCTTATAAACTACTCATATATCCCGATGTGGGATGGAGGTATACATACACCACCACTCAAAGAACGTGACGTTCTCGTCGCAAGCCTAACATCTAAGTCCCATGGACCTCCTTGATAGGTCAGGTATCCCATCTTGACACGGTCCCGAGTCAGCTATGATACCATTTATACACCCCATATGGGAAACTTTTCAACAACCTAGCTCTTAAACCATCCGGGCTTGAAAACTCACTACCTAAAGCGCTTTGTCCTCACTTAGGTCTAAAAATGGAAGGCCTTGTTTCTGTTGTAGTCAACCTATATGTATCCTTATAAACCCCTTACATTACTACTCATATCTCGATGTGTGGGAGAGTATTACACTATGTCATTGAACCTTCTCTTCTTCTTATCTATACTCTCAGCATGGAAAAGAAAAACACCTCTCATTTTTTTCTTTAACATCAAGAGGGACTTTCGGACATGCTTCAACATCTATATTGGTTCCAGCAACAAGATGTTTCAGCCTATAAATACCCCCCACACGCACAATGTTGCTATACTGACACTTACTTTTTTAGCAGCACGATCAACCTCAATACCATGTTCTAAATCCTGGATCTGACCTATTACCAGGGGAATTTTTTCCTTCGACCTACCCCAGAATTTGCAGGCCCACTCCAAACTAGAACTTGAGAACAAGATCAACCTATATACATTCAGCAAATTCAATTTCTATAGATTTCCTTTAAAAATTTCAAATGCAAGCTTAAACAGTGAAACCAAAATAAAATATAAAGAAAGTCTACAAGGCTGACTAATTGTATATCCTATTTTTTAATTCCATTCGATAACTCCACTTATCATAGCACGACACATTATAATATACTACTCTATATACTTAGTCACACTACTGTATAATCTATACTGCAATGAAATATGTTATGTGAATGTGAATAACTTAATCCAAAACCATCGATGATAAGCGAGGAAATTACCTATTTTTAAGCTTAATGTTTATATTGATTTAGGAGATATTGTGTTAAGTTTCCCCATTTAGTGCTTAATTTCGTTTAATATGAAGAACGTCTCTTACGTGTGGTTTTGTGTTTAAACAGGTGAAAATACCCAAGAATAGGACTAAAGAGCTTAAATGTTGTGTTCAAGTTCGTAGAAGAAGTCTTGACGTGCGAGTCAAGAGGCTAAAGATCATTTATGGACCAAATGGCTGCAAAACACTCTTTCTGGTGAATATGGAGGTGGTCCGGGTCTTTGTCTGGACAAACAAATGACCAATCCCGAGATTGAGCTATTGTATAAAATCGTATTTGGTCCAGGAATGGGTCCCGACAAATAGGACCTGACGAGACTCAAGGAGGAGCTACTACCTTTTTCGTAGTTTGGTTTGGGACTTCTTCTTAAACAAAGTCCCGGACCCGAGTTTTGAAGGATAATTTAGGCATTTCCATGCATGTCCAGGTATACCTCTAGTGTATACCCGAACCCGAGTTCAAGCAGCAAATTAGGACACACCATATAACTGGTCCGGGAATGTGTCCAGGACACAAACTCGGGCCTAAACCTGGATCAGAACCGTGCTAAACTAAAAGAAAGGAATCTGGAATAGAAAAGAATATATTTTAACACATGAAGTAGAGATCAATTTAGAGGGGATTGGAAGGTAAGGGAGGAACCGCAAGGCTAGGATTTTATGAATTTTTGTTTCTTGTTTCACAGTTTTAAAACTTGCAGCTATGAGTATTTGAATTTGTTCGACTATTATTTGTAACTAAGTTTCCTTGTGCAAGTTTCTTAAGACTGACGTTCCCCACTGTAGGGTCTTAGTGTGATCTTAATGTTTACCTGGAGACATGTAAAAGCTAAGCGTGGGGGAGTTTTATAAGCGGGAATTCACCTATTTTTTGTGCTTAATTTGTATATTGAATTAGGATATATTGTGTTAAGTTTTCCCGTTTAGTACTTAGTTACGTTTAATATGAAGAACGTCTGTTACGCGTGGTTTTGTGTTTAAACAGGTGAAAATACAAAAAAGAAGGACCAACATGCTTAAATGTTGTGTTCGTGTTTGTAAGACAAGTCTTGACGTGCGAGTCAAGAGGCCAAGAATCATTTTTAAAACCAAACAAGAGAAAAAAATATTCTTTCTGGTGACATCTAAAGGTGGTCCGGGTCTCTATCTGGACAAATAGACCCAATCAATCCCGAGATTAACCTACTGTATAAAATCACATTTTTTCCGGGACTGTGTCCCGACAAACACCCCAGACAAGACTCAAGGATGAGCTACTGCCGTTTTCATGGTTTGGTTTGGGACTTCTTCCTAGACAAAGTCCCGGACCCGAGGTTTGAAGGATAGTTTGGATATTTCTGTGCATGGTCTGGGTATACCTCTAGTGTACATACCTGAACCCGAGCTGAATCAGCGAATTAGACACACCACATAGCTGGTCTGGGAATGTGTCTCGGACATAAACCTAGACCTAAACCCTGGATTAGAACAAAACCAAATTGAACGAAAGGAATCGGGAATAGAAAAGATTATCTTTAACACACGAAGAGAGAGCAGTTTAGAGGGGCGTGGAAGGTTAGGAGGAGCCGTAAAGCCAGGATTTCAGCTTCGACCCTCGGGTGGATTCGTCATCAGTTCCACATCATATTTGATGGTGTTTTCTCTTTCTCTCATTGTTGATGCTATTCTTCCCTATTTATGTGTGAGTAATCTCTTTAGCACTTTGAACTAGATGTAGCCTTGAGCTATGTTTCACACGTTTTGACATTATTTAATTATTAATCGTAGTAAAGTTTATTCCTTTGCATATTGTTGCTCTTTAATTCACGACCAGAGTTGAGAAAGTTTATTTGGATTCTCATTACAAGCGAGAGCTGCATTAATGTCAAGATAAGAATTAAACCGATTAAATGCACAACATCAAGACAATAATGGGTTTTATCCCTAGAACAGGAGATAGTCAATAAGCGGTTGTAAACTAGGAAGAGTGCAATAAGAGTTGGCTCTAGTAGTTGAAAACTAGGTTCCTTTCCACAAGCAAGAGCTGTAATAGGATGGTAAAGCTACGGGATTTAAAGTTGTTTCAATACTGTCAGGATGGTATAAACAGAGTGAAATTGTGAAATCAACGTCCAAAGTGTTGCTTTCCTTTATCGTAGAAAGATCACCATTTTATTGTTTTTTGTTGGCTTATTAGTTTATCCTTCAAACCCCCGTCCCCCTAATTTATAGTTGTTTATTTCCTTTGTTAGTTAGTTTATTTGTAGAGACTTTGCTAGAAACTGTCTCTCTTTGTTCGATACCTAGTGAATACTCTAGAAAAACTTGCTATAATCGATCGTTACACTGTCGTTAGGTTTTCATCCAAAACCACCGAATGAAAAATTAATAAGTGTATAAATGAGCATGTTTTTGAGGTTTATTTCATGTGATTTATCTCTATTTATCATTCTCATTTCTACACTTTAGCTAGTTTTCCTTTTACTGTGTGTTTTATTGGTTTTCTTTCACATTTATTGTTTAAACATGAAGATAACTTAGCTAGGAACAAAGTAGACAAATATAAGAGAGCAAAAGGATATGAAATCGGAGCCAAAATAAAGAAGCCATGCTCTATCGTATTCTTGTTCGGGTATGCGTTCGTGTGAACAAACCCGAACCAACTCCCGAAGATACCTTCTGCCAAATTTGTGGTTTGGTCCGGGTATATGTCCAGGAGAACAGACTCGAACCAATGCTGCAAGGAGCTACTGCCTTTTTAGTGTTTGGTTCGCGTAAGGACACCCGAACCACTCTAAGACTTATCCGGGGGTACAAGTCCAGATGCAAAGAATGAAGCGCCTGGAATTTGCCATGTCAGCTTGGTCAGGGTATGTAGAGCCGTACATATACCCGGACCAGACACAAAACAGCATATCGAGCAGAATAAGAAAGAAAAAAAGAGAAAAAGATGAGGGTAAGCAGAGAGCTTAAAAAACATAGAGAAAAAGAAGAAGAAAAAAAGAAAAGAAAAAGAGGAAGAAGAAAAGAAGCTCCATCTCCATTGAAGCTCCTCTTCAACCTCCCATGATTATTTCTTCTTTAAATTCTCTTATTTATGCTCCAATGGGGAGTACCTGTCTTGTACCTAGGAATGGGGGTTTTGCCCCAAAATCCATAAAACCTCATTGTTGATTCTTAAACGCTTTTAATGCTTTATTTGGTTCTTGTTTTTAATAAGTGATGATTATTAAGCATTTGTGGCTCTTGATCATGTCAATATATGATTTTGATTTGCTTAGGTATTTGCTCAATTTGTTATCTATGTGTTGGAATTAGTTTTTTGCTCTAAATCTGCCAATATTAGATCTTGAGATAGATTCTAGGTTGCCGATTATTCTAGCATTAGTATGGGTATTTTATTATCAAAAAAAGGTTCCGAGAACCTAGACCAAGGGAACTAAATCAGTGTAATTTATCAAAGTGATTTTGAGATAGATTTCATTGCAACTTAGGGGGGAACTTGTGCTTAATGTTATCAATTGACCAGATACTTGAATGATCTGTCAGGTTTTGACTCATTTGGTTATAATTAGTATAATCATTATTTGGCTATTAATTAATTAAGTGTTCCTGTTGTTTAGCTCCGAGTTAATGAATTGACAATTGGCAGTTAAGCGTGAAAGGGGAAAAAAGATCCATCCCCGGGGTATATCTATCCTAATCAGTTTGCTTAGTTTTATTGTTTTTCTTTATTTTAGTTTATTCCAAAATCACAATCAAAAACCCTAAAAATTTACTACACTTTCTTTGTATATATTTATGTACAATTACTAAATTAGTAATTAGCTTAATAGACTTCAAGTCCCGGAGGAACGACGAAATCCACTCGCCACTATACTCACACATATAAAATCCCTGTCATCAACAACTAGATATAATTAAATAATGTAGATTGATGCCAAGCCCTTGTGGCTTGGTCGGTAGAGGAATGGTATCCTCAAACCAAAGGTCTCGGATTCAAAACCTACCCCACTTATAAAAAAATGTAGATTGATATTAATAGTATTATAATCAAACTCAAAGTAAGGGAGCTTACTGTGTCTTCTACAACTCACTGTGCTACAGTGCTAGTGTGGTTGTCCCCTACCTTGTGATACCAGGTTCCAGCTACAGAAAAAAAACCGCTAGATTGCTACTTTCATGGTTGTCCACTATGCTGTGATTCAAGGAGTTTTGCGGCTTGAAGATTTTGCGAGAGAGCTGTGTGGCTTGGAGATTTTGCGAGAGGGCTATACGATGGAAGATGTAAAGGCATGTTTAAGTTTTGATTGTGCGGCTTGGTAGTGACTCAATGTAGTAAGCACGCAACAACAGTCCAATGTTTTTTTTATTTCTACGTGTGTGTTTTGTTTTAAAAAACATGATTTATCTTCTTTTTTGTTTTTTTAGTTCAAACAGGTGGGATAGTTGGATCGCTTGGGGCATCCACAATAAGAAAAGAGGGTTCCACCCACTAAAAAATATTTTTTATTACATTCCCTCACAGTCTTTCTATTGTTCACCTAGAGTCTCTAAAAAGAGAGTTCTTTAACTAAGAACCCCTCTCACATCCTCTCTTATGCACCTCGCCATTTTCTTTTTTATTTTATAATACTATAAGTGGATCCCACGCCATTGTAAGCGCTCTTATGGATCACGATCCTAACCGATTCCATTGATCTTGACCGATCCTACACCGATTATGACTGTTCCTAAGTGTACCATCCGATCCGTATCGACATTATGTGGTTGGATCGTAGAATCTTATGATCATACTATCTGGATTGTGATTAAGTGAACACTAGGTAACACAAGGGAAGCAATCGATCATGTCTAAGATAAATTTAATAGCGAATGAGGACGGTGCTAGATTTCTGACCCCCTTTGTTAATTAGTTCAAACTGTACTTAGTGGGAGAATATAATCGAGTTCTTTATGCAAGCTGAAGATCCTAGAATCTTGAGAGTTGTGGAAGTTGGAGATTACACCATTGAAGGCACTATTTCAAGAAGTGCCAAGGATCTTGACTCATACACTAATAATGAGTCCAAGAAGGTCAATTTCAACGCTAAAGCTGTTCATATGCTGCATTTCTCCTTGTTGATCGATTAGTATGCTAAAATATCCACTTTGAGAATTGCAAAATATATATGAGATACGCTGGAGGTAACCTATAAAGGATCAGATGAAGTAAAGAGAATGAACATTGAGCTTCTTCTCACCTAGTGGGAACTGGTCAAGAAAGAGGACTCAAAAACCATCTCTGAGATGTATACATGGTTCATCAAACAGACGAACAAGATGTAGAGTCTTGGAAAAGAAATCACTAATGAAGACCAAGTGAAGAAGTTTATAATATCTTTGCCTACTTAGATTGATCCCAAGGCCAATGCTATGCAGGAAGCCAACGATCTGACTCAATTTCTCATCAGTGACATGCTAGGATCCCTAGTGACCTTCGTGCTCAAACTGAATCAAAGAGATGAATCAACCTAGAAAGAAATTATCTAACTCAGTTTCCCATCAGTGACATGCTAGTATCTGTTCAATGTTGTGGCAATTTGTGGGTTGGAACTGAGAGATAATTTGTCATTCTTTTGCAACAATAATAAGTTGCACTTCTAAAACATAAACTCCGTAAAACGTTTTGTTGGATTTCCTTAAACTCCTAGTCATTAGTTGGTTAACAACTATTAACAGGCCAAAATATGAAGAAAATAGTCATATTTTGGCTGGATAACATAAGTGGTCCTAGCTTCAAAACATGAATAAACTCGGCCATTTCATGGTCAAAAACACTGGGAAACACAAGCAAAATTAGCCTTTATGTGGGCAGATTGGTGCCTTAGAGTATGTACTTTAAGGTATCATTTTATCCTTAATAAACCAATTTGACCCAGTCCTTGCATATGTTTTATTCTTATACTAATTTTCTCTATTTGTGTTGGTATTTTAAGGATTTTAATTGGAGTTAACTAACTTACAACCGTTTGCTCATCTTGCCTCAATCTCAACCTCATGATGAGCCTTTATTTAACCAACATCGGACTTAGTTGTGAACCGATTGATACCCGCGACTCAGATCCTCAAAAGCCTATCAATAGACTCTTCATCTTCCATATATAATTCATGGAACTCCTTCCTTTCAATATTCATATTCCTAATAGTTAGGATTCTTCAGTTTCCATTTCATTCTATTATACTCTTATTATAGGTTGTATTTCATGAATAAGATCCAAACTGGATACTCTGCACATTATTAACATCCTATTCTTTTCAGTTTCTTGAAAATAAGCCATTATATTACTTTAAAGAGATTTAGGATACAAGGTGGAATATTGTCAATCCATATAACTTTTAGGTTTTGTATTCTCGATGAGTTGGTTAATAGGTGGGCTTCTACATTGTGAGTTCTAGGATTAAATTTCCATCTAACATTATTCAACTCCCTCACTATCCAGGTGAATTCCAAGAGGATAGTCCCTACATCCTGACGAATTTTACTGGAGCCATTTAGGTGGTCAATGATGGACAGATAATTAGAGTGAATAAAGAGCCTACTGGTTTAAGCTGATTAACCAGTTGAATACCGAGGAGGAGCGCCTTGACTTCTGCAACCTGTGGGGGCCAGGGTATTGAATCGCTCGAGACTGTAATCTCTAGAATTTTACAAAACTTATCTTTTCATATGGCGCTAACACCCGAGTGGTCTTATGAAAAACTTCCATCGACATGGACTGTGACATAGTCTGGGGGGTATCTTCCTCACGAGGATCAACAATGGGGGGGGGGGGGTTGGAAACTGGTTGGGAATTGTACAAAAAGACGTAGGTTGGTCCATACCAAAATCAAACAAGGGTGTCCTACCATGAAAAAGCTTACAACGTGCGAACCATAGCTTCCAACACAGGGTGATTGTCCTTATGGATACATTTAGATCTCCTTGGGCACATAAGGAGAGGATCAAATCACAAAAAATAAGGTCATTAGGAACATGATGAGGTCTGTTGATTCCATCCAAATCCCACCATTCATTCTATTTCGCACTTGATGAAGATGTGAAACATGTCATCATGCTATACGCAAATGATACATAGCCCAGAGGATTTGCTATTGCATCTTTTAGAAACTAAGGCTCCACAGGGAATGATGTCCTGAAAGAGCTTCCAAGTGATCAGTCTAATCATAGGAGGAAATAATATTTTCCGTAGTCTTTTCATCATCATTCCGATAAAGATCCTGACGAGAAGGATGGGTGCTCAATGGAAGATGAATTTCTAGACATGAAGTAGGCTGCCCTAACTGTGAACTGTGTTAAGTCAAGGACCTTTAGTTTTGATGATAACAAACTTGTGGTGTTTATCTAACATGTTTGTCAAGCTTATAATTCAGATAAACAGGTGAATAAGTGGCTTAGCTTGCAAGGTTGCAAGCGCACTTAAGTCATGAGTGGCTTAGCACACAAAGTTGCAAGCGCACTCAGTCCACGACATGTGCCCAACCAGTCAGGCATCTGTTTGCGAGAGCTTCGAGAACTTCTAGTAACACACAAGTAGTCAAGAACCACACTATCACATATCTCATGCATCAGTCATTAAACAAAAACGAAAATGTTTTAGCAACGTCGACAAACTCACTCAGATGTGTCACACCTACACAAGCAACTAGCTCACGACAAAAAGAGTAGCTCATTAATGTACAGGATAACAAGATAAGCAAAGGCTATTAATTAACATCATTACATAGCCGTAATAAATTCAGAAGAGGGCATTTATGAGCATTAATGAACCAGGCAAGGTCAGACAAGTTGAAGTGTGCTAGTGGTGACCGACCACTTGGGAGACGCGCCACCAATTTGCCCAATCACAAGGCAACACGTGTGCTGATGGCTCCAGATCAAGTTGGAAGATAATCTGTAGTAGAGTGCGGCTATTATAATAAGAGAAGAAGAAGTAATCTACTTCTAGAGTCTACATATTCATAGGCCGTTAGTTACACCTTAACTAACGTGTATATATACGAGCATTTAAGTCCTATGTAATTCAAGCTTGCGAGATAAAAAAGAGGATATATAATCTGAGCAAGAGTGAGTCAGACTAGAGTGTGTGTAAGTGCTAGAGAGTTGGTGAGCTAGAGAGGACTGGGTTAGAGTATCAATACTTTGGGTATTTGATAGACCGACAGGTCGGGGAGCGGTCGGTGAATCGTAGGCCGATAGTCAGGTGAGGGTTAAGGACTTTAGGGGTAAATTCAAAACTGTCCTGGGAGTTCGTGTATGGGGTGAGGGAGATTGAGTGAATTTCGTGTGTGTAAATTCTCAATCGAAATGGAGTTTCCAGTTTAAGTTTATCTCGTGTCTTCCCTTAAACTATCAAAGTTTATTTGAGTCAATGATACGTCCACGACAGGCCGAGGACGCATCAGGAGCGCTAGCTAGTTTCAATTGGTATCAGAGCGGGTCTCTTCTAGAAAGCTAACTGCTTTGAGAGAGGATCAAAATGACTCATGCAAGCCTACTAGCGTCAGAAGAAGGTTCTGCACCAAATAGACCACCACTTTTTAATGGAGACAACTACACTCACTGGAAGAACAAAATGGAGTTTCATATCAAGTCTGATGATCCCAGGATGTGGAGGTTATATCACGTGGTGAATATACCTTCCAAGATGCTCAAGGATAAGACATATCAGTAGACAACATGACAGATGATCAAATCAAGAAGTTGATTTTTAATGCTCGAGCAGTAAGGATTCTACACTGCGCACTACTACCTGAACATTACTCCAAGGTAGCCTTAGCTAAAACGACTTAAGAGATTTGGAAAACTCTTGAGGTCACATATGAAAGGAATGATAAGATAAAAAAGACTTGCATTGAGCTGTTGACTTATTGGGAGCTATTCAAAAAGGAAAAAAAGGAGAGCACCACTGAAATGCACACAAGGTTTACCAAGCTCATCAATGAAATGTTGGTACTTGGAAGAACCATCTCAAATGAGGATCAAATTCGAAGTTCCTCAGATCTCTTCCTGCCTCCTTTGATAGCAAAGTTAATGCCATGCAAGAAGTATATGATCTTTCTAAGATGTCTTTGGCAGACATGCCAGGATCTCTAATGGCTTTTGAGTTAAAACTACAACAGATAAACTCAGAAAGTTCATCAAGAGATAGAGGAAAAGGCAAGGAGCCCAAGGAGTTGGATGATCAGAAGAAAAACAATGACAAGTGTTTTGGGTGTTCAAAACACGGACACCACATCAAAGACTGTCCTCAACGACCCCGAGAGGACAACGACCGGGTCAAGAAGCCTGTCTGACGATCATTCAACAAAGGGCCAAGGAAAGAAGCCTTCATTGCTGCATGGGGAGACTCTGAACTAAGCGACAACAATCAAACCTTAGATAGTGATATCTCAGAACATGAGAAGGCTCATCTATGCCTTGAGGAAGTTTGCGTGATGGCGCAAGACAAGGACACATCAGAATCAGAGGAAAAAGATCAGAACAAGGTAAACTACTCTAAACTCAAACAGAGAATTCTAAAAGCTTAACTTTCTCTCTCATACTAGTTGATCAACTAGAGGCATTGGAAAATGAAAACAAGGAACTCTTGGAGGAAAATGAAGAATTAGGGAAAAATTTGGACAAAGACACGGTAGATAACCTCATGAGGGCACTCATGAAATTGTAAATCAACTATAGTGAAATTCTCTCCGCTCATGAAAAGTTGAAGCTAGGAAAACAACCTGAAATCGATGAATTGATTGTTGCGCTTAACGCAAAAGAAAAGGAAATAGCTACAATTAAAGAAAAACATGCTAAGCTAGAAGCTGTTCCTAAGAAACCCATGAGAAGAAACTAACGACAGGTCGGGTACTAGTCAGAGACCAGTCATAGAGGTGTCTGCCATCTATGTAGACAACCTGGCCATCATGAAGCCAAATGCTATAAAACACGATTCATGAGGCATTGGCAACTCAAAGGAATAGGAGTAAAATGGGTAGTAAAAAATGATCCTAGAGCAACGATCGTTTGTGGAACTGGGTTTAACCTTTCTGTGGACCCTAACCCCACACCACTAACGTGTTAAGTGCAGGATCGAGTGGGAATGGACCCCTGCTAGTACATTGACAGCGGGTGCTCTAAACACATGACTAGAGACAAAATGAAGTTCTTCTCACTCGAATCAGGAAGCCAAGGAACAGTTTCCTTTGGTGACAATAAGAAAGGAAAAATCATCGGTGTAGGTAAGGTTGGTTTTTACTTCAGATTAAGTCATAGATAATGTCAATTTAGTTAATGGTTTAAAATTTAATTTGCTTAGTGTATCTCAAATCTGTGACAAAGGCAACTCAGTTCATTTCTATTCTACACATTGTAGCATAGTAAATCAGAAAAATGGTAAGGAGTTGTTAAAGGGAAAAAGATGGAAAAATGAGTATGTAACTAGTCTGGAGGATATTGACAGTCCAAATCTTCCATGCTTGACTGCATCAATAGATGACTCCACACTAAGGCACAAGAGACTAGGGCATGTTAGCATCTCTTTGTTAAGAAAATTAGTCAAGAAGCAGTTGGTAAGAGGTCTCTCTGAGATTAAGAAATCTGAGACCAATCTTTGCGATGCATGTGTTAGAAGTAAGCAAACTAAGACTTCCTTCAAGTAAAAGAACATGGTAGGTACATCCAAACCACTTGAATTACTTCACATGGATTTGTGTGGTCCCATGAGAGTCAGAAGTTTTGGAGGAAATTGGTATGCATTTGTAATTGTTGATGACTACTCACGATTTGTTTGGACAATATTCATTGCTTCCAAAGACGAAGTCTTTGAGAAAAATTTCAAGCGTCTGCAGGAAAGGTCCAAGTAAAACTCAACCACACGATCAAGGCTCTACGGTCTGATCATGGGTCAGAGTTTGAAAATCAACAATTTAAGGAGATATGTGAACAATATGGAATAAGTCACACATACTCAACACCAAGAACACCCCAACAAAATGGGGTAGTTGAGCGTAAGAGCAGAAATCTACAAGAAGTAGCTAGAGCCATGATGTTGGGGAGCAATCTTCCTCAAGTCTTCTGGGCTGAAGTAGTGGCAACTGGATGCTACATCACAAATAGAACGCTCATACGACCAATTCTCAACAAAACTCCCTATGAGCTTATCAAAGGAAGAAAACCAAACATAAGTCACTTCAGGGTCTTTGGTTGTAAGTGTTATGTCCACAATAACGAAAAGAATTCCCTAGGAAAATTTGACGCCAGAAGTGATGTGGCCATTTTCCTTGGGTACTCAGAAAGAAGCCGAGCATACAAAGCTAACAACAAAAGGACATTGAAAGTGGAAGAAAGTGTCCATGTGGTTATTGATGAGGACAAAGACCATGAAATCAAAGAAGCTGAAGAAAATGAAGGATTTAGATTTGATCTAGATGAACAAAATCACACTGAAAATCCCAAGGATAAATCACCAGCTGATGATCACTTGCCCGACAGGTCAGCGACGGGTCAACAACATGTCGTCGAAAAAGTAATGATGTCGAGAACTCTCTATCACCATCAACAATTCATCAATCACAAACTCTATACAAAGATCATCCATTGAAGAACATCATATCAGATATCTCCAAAGGAATTCAAACCAGAGCGCAAACTCATGATCTCTTACCCTTCTCAACGACAGTCTCATCTATCGAACCCAAGAACATTAAGGAAGCTCTTCAAGACTCAGACTGGATCAAGGCAATGCAAGAAGAGTTAAATCAGTTTGAAAGATGCAGAGTCTGGCATCTTGTGCCTCGACCTACTCATCAAGGAGTACTTGGCACAAAATGGGTCTTCAAGAACAAACTGAATGAGATGGGAGAAGTGGTCAGGAACAAGGCTCATTTAGTAGCTCAAGGATATCGTCAACAAGAAGGGATAGATTTCCAAGAAACCTTTGCTCCAGTAGCAAGGATGGAATCCATTCGACTACTAATTGCATTTGCTGCACACAAGGGAATCAAACTCTTTCAACTTGACATAAAAAGTGCCTTCCTAAATGGATATGTCAAGGAAGAAGTATATGTTGAACAACCTCCAGGTTTTGAAACACAAGAAGGAAAAGACATGGTACTCAAGCTTGACAAAGCTCTTTATGGGCTCAAACAAGCCCCAAGGTCATGGTATGACCGCCTGTCCTCCTATCTATTGGAAAACCATTTCAAAAGAGGTAAAGTAGACAAAACTTTGTTTGTTTACAACAACAAAAGAGATTTCTTAATTGTGCAAGTATATGTTGATGATATAATTTTTGGAGCTTCCGATGAGAAGTATTGCAAAAGGTTTGAAGCATTGATGAAGAAAGAATTTGAGATGAGTGATCTAGGAGAATTGAAGTTTTTCTTAGGACTTCAAGTCAAGCAGGACAATGAAGGATCATTATATCCCAACAAAAGTACGTAAAAGATTTACTGAAGAGATTTGGAATGGAAGGATGCAAACCTTTTGACACACCAATGGCAGTTGGCACAAAGATGGGCATCACGGTTGGTGACCAACCGGTCGACCAGCGGTTGTACAGGGAGATGATCGGTTCTCTACTATATCTAACTACTAGTAGACCTGACATTATGTATAGTGTTTGCTTATGTGCCAGGTTTCAAGCAGATACTAGAGAGAGTCTTCTCACAGTTGTGAAAAGAATCCTACGTTATCTCAAAGGGTCACTGAATCTTGGTTTATTTTATCCTAGGTTCACTAATTGTAACATTGTAGGATTTTCAGATGCAGATTATGGAGGATCCATCACTGTGTGATAATACAAGTGCCATTTCTATTTTCCAAAAATCCAGTACATCATTCTCGTACCAAGCATATCGACATTAGACATCACGTTCTTAGAGATTGTTGTGAAAAGGAATTCGTTGTGTTAAAGTACATTGCCACTAAAAACCAACTAGCAGACATTTTTACTAAGCCATTAAGTAGGCAAAGATTCAACAAGATTATTCATGATCTTGGTATGATATTCATTGATCACAATTAAACTATCTTTCAATTCCCACGATTGGTCACCGACACGTAAGCAACACCCTAAACCTAGTTGTTCAGTAGTCAACGAATGGTTATGTTATGTCAAACGACTACTTGAAACAGATATGTCAGCATTTCCACAAAAGTAAGGATAGAATAGGGAGTGTGCAACGGTTAGAAACGGGAAAATTCTCAACGGATGATTGACAACCGTCACGACCGCTGCCCGTTATGAATAGTACCATTGGGACATGTCAGCAAGCGGACGAGGAGCGGTCGCCGACCGTTACTCGATAACAATAAAAGGGCGACGAGAGTATTGCTCTTGTCACACTATTGCCCTCACTCTCTCTAAACTCTCTTAGCATTCAAAGCGATTTCTCTTCTTCCTTACAAACACTCTAGAGAGCTCTTGTGTGAAAAATCCCTTGCCTCACAGCAACTCTAAGAATTCTCTAGCAAAAAGTTCGTAAGACTCTAGAAAATCCTTCGATCAAACATGGCACCAAAATCCATTCTTCGCTCAAGAAGAAGGTTGTCCTCAAGGGAGATTCATCAGTGCAAGAGGCCAACATGCGACCAACAGAATCACACATAGAATCGCCGCTCCCTTGCCTGTCTCAAGAACTAGAAGATCAACTTGTGCGAAGGGTGATAGACGAAGGCGAACTGCAACAAGAAGAGGTACACTATATAAGCCTCTACCTACCCAAGCTCCACCATCTTATTCAGGCCGAAGTTCTCAAACCAAAAATACTTCCCACTTCAACCCCAACTAAAAAACCAGAAATATCTTCTCCCGATCCTTCATCGAAAATTGCCACCAAACACTCAAAGGCCAAAAATCCCAAAATCCCAAAGGATCACGATCTTTCTACTGCTACAACTAGTCGCATAACTCGCGCAACTCGTGCCTCCAAACTCACCAAAGCCCAGCAAGAAACTCTTCAAAAGGCCCACTCTACACCTGAAAGGGCGACTCGTAGGTTACAGTTCACCAATGATGAGGACATCACCCCCTCAGTAGTCGTCGAGGCTGTTGTTCAACAGATAGAGGAGGAAGTACAAAGTGACGACAAGTCACTACAGGAGGATACACCAGAAGAAAAAGGTCACGACGACGGTATGACTGCCCAAGACTCCGAAAAAGAAGTGGAACCAAACGTTCAACCCACAATACTAGTTGAAGACCGGTCACCGACACCTCAACAATCCAGTCATGAAGGTGCTAGTGACACAGAGTCCTCACCAATCATACCTACAGCCGAGCAATGACAGCAATCCGAAAAGGCTAAAGGGAAGCAAAAGTTGGTGCTCTCACCACATGGTCAAGCGCTGGAAAACCTCAAGCTCTCAAGCGTCTGAAGAAGCTCAAAGAGTTGAAGCCAGCGATTTTCAGAGCAGAGAATGTCAACGACAAGTCCTGTCCCGTCTTACCAAAGACGTTGGACTTGGACTGGATGGAGCAAATGGGTCTTGGAAAGATTCAGGAGCTCTTGGAATTCCAAGGATGGGTGGACTTCTTTCAAGAGCCCATCCCCGTCTACACTGAGCTGCTCAAAGAGCATATGGTGTATCTTGGACCGCTCCAAAGCGACGACAACAATGACTATCTCATCTCCATAGTCCAAGACGTCACCATCAACATCACCAAGTCTTGGATCTACAAGACTTTTGGTTTGGAACCAAAACGACTAGTGGTTCCAAAAGAAACCACCTGGAATGATTTGGGACACCAAGGAGGAAAAATGGTCCAGCTACTCAACAAAGGGGTCACAATGAAGAACTTCAACGCCATAGAGATGTCCATCCCTGACAGGGTGCTCTTCTGTCTACTCACCCACAACATCACTCCAAGGAACCAACGCACTCACATTATGAATGCAAGGGACGTAAGACTGCTGTATGCCCTCAAGACCAAGGAGAAAATCGATCTACCTGCAATGATATTGCTTACGTGAGAAGAAAGTTGATTCATGAACCAATGTCTAGTACATGGAGGAGTGGTAACTAAGGTGCTACAAGAAAATGGAGTGGACACCGACAGGTTCCACAAATACACGCGGACCGCTCAGACAACATCTGCTTAGAGATGTTGTCCAAGATGGGGATAAAAACAAAGGGGGATAAGCTCGTGGTTGCTCAGAAGCCCACCAGGAGTGAAGACTCCAAGTCAAAGGCCAGACCAAGTGCACGGACATCCGCCCTCAAAAGGAAGTGAAGTCTTTCACCGGTCCACGACAGGTTGGGGACCAGTCTGGATACTTCAGCTAGAGATGTTCTAAAGAGTGTGAGAGTTACTCTCACTGCTGTGCAGGCTGTCTCCAGAGAACCAAGTGTTCTTCACATGGTTCAAAGAGGAATAGATTTTATAGACTCTCACATAGTCTGAGCGCTCTTTGTCTCTTAGAGACATGAGTGAAAACTGTGAGGATATTAGTTTTAAGTTAGAATATTCTTTTCCTTTATGTACGTGCTGCCATTGACTATCTGTTTCTAGGGTCAATATTTTGATATAAATGAAAATGCAACTGTTTCTTGTCAACTCGAATGATTATATTGGTTGTGAAATAATTTATTGTATTGGCTGCTTCTTCCTTGATTAAAAATTGCAAGATGATCAGAGATATTTAGTCCCATCCATTCCACTAATCCAATCTCCAAACTTGACACCTAAAAAGCCTACAAACATAGCCCACAAGACGTAGCACCTCATTTATTACCACTCACCGATCAGTCGTTGAGTATATCCTCAGGTGTATATAAATACTTGCACACTTCATTTGTCACTCACAATCATTGTTACACATCTCACGAAATGGATCAAACTCCACAAAGCTCATCCAGCTCAAATGAGCAAACCGTTCAGTCCACCATTCGCAAGTTTATGTTCACTAAACATCCAAAGAAATACGTCGCCCAAAGCTATGTTCAACCAGTCTTCGACTCACTTACAACTTGGTCTGTCACCTCAAGTGTCACTCAATCACACACACATTCTCCACACTGCATGGAGTTCATAGTAGATTTTGATGAGTCAGACCTTTCCACCACAGCTGAATCACCTTTGTTCAATTTTACCACAGCCAAACCATCTTGGATCAAAGCTTCCATTTCGGAGGATGAACCTTATGGCCTAGATGTCCTTGAATGGGATCACCAAACATGGCACTCTATCTAGATTTACTCGATCATACTTGTAGTTTGTACTCTATGGAATGTTATGGCCTTTACAATACCTTAAGTCGTGTAGTTGCTCCCTATTTTTTGTTGTATGGCAAAGGGGGAAAGAAAGAATATGTACTTGTGAAACTATGTCTATCTTCCTTGTATTATGTATTATCTTAATGATTTTCTACTATGGTTATAGTATAACATAAAAGCTGTCACTTTGTTGTAATTTTCCTTACTTTAAACCCTTAACAAGCTCAGGGGGAATTATTCTTAGAGGGAATACCTCTCAAAATTTTGAATCTTTGAGTTGTCAAAGTACACATTATTTTGTATCGGTTGCCATCATCAAAAAGGGGGAAATTGTTAAGTCAAGGACCTTTAGTTTTGATGATAGCAAACCTGTGGTGTTTATCTAACATGTTTGTCAAGCTTATCATTCAGATAAACAGGAGAATAAGTGGCTTAGCACGCAAGGTTGCAAGCGCACTCGGTCCACGACATGTGCCCAACCAGTCGGGCATCTATCCGCGAGAGCTTCGGAGAACTTCTAGTAACACACAAGTAGTCAAGAACCACACTATCATATATCTCATGCATCAGACATTAAACAAGGACGAAAATGTTTTAGCAACGTCGACAAACTCACTCAGATGTGTCACACCTACACAAGCAACTAGCTCACGACAAAAGGAGTAGCTCATTAATGTCCAAGATAACAAGATAAGCAAAGCCTATTAATGAACATCATTACATAGCCGTAATAAATTCAGAAGAGGGAATTTATGAGTATTAATGAACCAGACAAGGTCAGACAAGTTGAAGTGTGCTAGTGGTGACCGACCACTTGGGAGACGCGCCACCAATTTGCCCAATCACAAGGCAACACGTTTGCTGATGGCTCCAGATCAAGTTGAAAGATAATCTACATTTGTAACACCCCTAATCCTAATCTCCTATAATTGCAAGTCGTAGCATAATTAAAGACGTATTTCGCAGCGGAAAATTAAACAAACTAACGCATTGGTGTTACATGCCGTCACTCACCCTTGTGAGTAACTAGGCAACCTCATACCATCAACTAAACTGCATATACATAGCTGCTGTGATGACTAGATACCGATCCATCACAAATACAACCCAAATCCAAAACCGAACAAGTGAGCACTAAGTCAATTACATTCAAATCCCCATAACGAAATACATAATAAGTCTTAAAGGTTTGATTCGCAAAAACGATGCTAACTACCCAGCATCCCGCACTCCGGCTTCACGATCCGATCAACAACCTGAAATGTGTTAGCCCCAAAATGGGGCTCAGCAAACTATATGCTGGTATGCTAAATGTAGTCTTTGAATCATTCGGATCCCTTAGGTCATTTTAGTCATCTTAACATGCGGTTCATTTCATGCTTTTCCAATTTACAAGATAATAAACAACTGTAAATGCTTAAGTAAACACACAACAGTTCACCCAAATAGTATCAACACATAAACAGTAAAGCAAAACCAAACGAGATACGCATTTTAGTTAACCGTTCTCGTTACTTGGCCTTGAGGCCCCGTTGTTCTTTTAACCAGCCACTTAATCCTCTTAATTAATTTCCACCTCGGGTGTCATGTTAGGACAACCCTTAATAACTTGATAGTGTTTGATAACACTGGACAGTAGTCCCTGGGTGTAACACCCTTACTACGCACTTAACAATTTATATGGAATCGCAACAGAAATAAACAACTAACCAATAACAAAACGGGTTGGTGTTACACGCCGTTAGCCACCCACATGGCTAACAAGGCAGAATACATACACTTTGTACCGGTCTGATGATCAGACTCCCAAGCATAGAACTAAAACCATAAATACATAATATACAATACCGAGTATTTAATTACGATCCATCACTGTAAACTGTCAATATACCGCCACTGTAATATCAACGGAACCAAAATATAACGCCACGGGAGCACAGGCGCATCCCGGGCCCAACATGCAAAATATACCAAAAGTATTTCTTAACCTAAGATCTAAAGCCAATCCGCCTCTTCGATCCTCATCCTGCAAACAAAAATGGAGCCCCCGAGGGGGTCAGCAACCCTTGGTTGGCATGGTTAACGTGCAGCCCGCTAACTACCGGGATACACGCAACTAATTGTCATGATAACATGGCATTGATTATTAACATACAAATTCATAACATAGCAGCAGGAATTACAACACAACATCAACACATATCATAACAAGAACGATTCTCTTTAGGAACCGAACCAACATTGTTAGATCACATGGAGAGCCTAGAGAATGCTGCCATACCCATGCTAAGCTCGTTACATAACTCGTTACCGTCCTGTTAGATGGAACGGATAACTTAACCCCAAGGTGCGTCGGATATAGTAATCCAAGCACGCCGAACATAGTATGCCCCTATGGCCCGACGTGAGTCAGTAAAATAGCCTTGGTTAAGCTAAAGGGAGGTTAGACCCTAAAAAGGAGAACAACCGTAACATACAGAGTGAATCGAACCGGATATGATATCGACTCCCATACTCACACGCGTGGCCGGAACTACCGGACTCCTCATCCCCTGGTTAGCACTTGTTAGAAGTCTCATAATGAAACTTATTACATTAGTTCACAAGTAAGTGCTCAAGTCCATTTAGACACACACAAGGGAGTCAAGTCATAGCTTACCAATACAATAATATTAACATCTGTAAACTCATTTCATGACTTAAGTCTTACAAGGTCATAAACACACAGAAAACAAACAACACACAAGCCGGTGTAAACCGGAAGGCAACAGACTGCAAGAAAACCATACCTTGGTCCCTGCTTCGATTGGTTTCCACCGTATGCAACTCCTATACGCATTTAGTAATGTCGGTTAATTACCGTGCTTAGCTTATAGTTAGCTAATTACTTCACATAATTATATTATATACTATCACACTTAGCCTACACTTATTCACCCTCCTAATGGTCATTAAAAGTCACCAAACATCTCCTAACAATCATATATTATCATTAACCTTCAAATCCCCACCTTGGAAATGCTTAAAAACACTCTCTGGAACATTTTTAGGGTGGTCCGGGTTTGTGTCCGAGTTTACAAACCCGAACCATCTCATTGCATAATTCTCTGCCCACTTTTTCACCTGGTCCGGGTTTGTGTACCGGGATATAAACCCGGACCACATACAGGATTGCACTCTCGGGTATGTTTTTAGGGTGGTCCGGGTTTAGGTACCGATTTGTAAACCCGGACCACTCCAGAATTACACCAGAACATTGTTTTTCAGCCACTTTCAATCCTCTAATCCAAACCTAACCTTCTCCTAATGTTTCTACATAAATCCTAACATGTTTAAACACAATTTGGCACCTCAAACCTCTTCTAATTCCTTGTTTAATCCATCACTCAATCTTGCAAAATTCACCAACACTTGTAATATTTTTCCTTAAGTTTCCTAAGTCGTAGTTTTATGCCTACAATATCAACTAACCAAATTGTTACCTCCTTCACACTACCACTACTCCTTAAGCATATTTCTTGCCTAGCACCTCCATTACACAAGCTCTTTCTAATTTTTCCTCCAATACAACCTTAACTTCCCAAAATAATGGTTTCTCTTATTCAACACCTGTCTCTAGTCTTAACTCTTTCCACATGACTTGATGTATCATCCTCACCTAATGAACACTAAATTCTCCAAGACAATGCCCAAGCATTATTTAACGCCAATAACACCTTAATTCCTTCTCCTTCACAAGTTTAAGCCTTAACCATTCCTAGTACAACCTAGGTCACTAAACTTCATTAAAACATCCAAACTTCTTGTTTCCTACTCAAATTTCGACATAGCTTTGTTAGTATTTCCTTACACCCAAAACACAAGATTTTTCACCTTTAAACACTCAAGAACATTTATCCATACAAAAATGTTCTTTACACACAACTAAGCCTTAAACTACACTACATCACAATATAGTGCATAATTTAAATTGCTTGGCACTTAGGCCCTTAAATTGCATGGCTCTTAGGTCCTTAAATTACATAAACCTTAAAAACTGAATTTCCCACATAATATATGCCTTTGACCTGCATATACACACATCATTCCATATGCCTTTAATAGCCTCTTTGAGGATAGTTTACTAGCTCATTTGCCATTGGCTCCTTAGGTATTTTATTAAGCAAATCAAGCTCATTTTTCCTAATGCATTTAAACTACATTGAGATAGTTCATTTACCTCTTTTCCTCTCAAACTTCTTTCTTGTTTCCTTGAACCGAAAATCAGCAAGGAGTTTGATCACTTGTCAACTTTCTAAACAATACACAAGTTATGTCATGAGCATTCAAGCTTCATGCTTAAACTCATTATAAACCCTAAGTTATATATTGTCTTAAAACATTAAGATAGTTGTTTTACCTTGGAAATGGAAGAGAGTTTGAATAAGTAGCAAGAGAGGACTCCACCAAGCCCTTAGAGGATTAAAATGAAGCTAGAACAAAGCAAGATAAAGACACCATCAATGGTGATTTTCGGCCAACATCAAAACAAGAGGAAAATGGAATTTTCTTTGGTTTTTCCTTACCTTGAAGCAAAGGTGATAAACAAGGAGCAAAAAGATGAGCTCAAGCTCCTCCCATGGTGTTTCTTCTTAGCACCGAAATGGTGGTTTTGGAACTTTGAAAAGATAGAGTTGAAGAGCTTGGCAAGACTAAGAGAATGGTGGTCTTGGATTTTGATTTGGTATATGGAGCTAGGAATTACAAGAGTTCAAAGATGGTGAATGGTGTGTGAGCTGTAGCAAAACCGATGGAGAAGAGAGGATGCAGGTTGGAGACGGTGGGAAATGAGAAAGGAAGAAGAGAATGAAGAGAGAGGTAAGTTTTAAAAGATATTTAAGTAAAAAGGTGAATAGTGAATTTACTTACTTTTGCTTTCTTCTTTATCTAGTTGTTAAGTGTGGTGAGTCACACATGGAAACCGGCCCCCTTAGTCAAATGGGATGTTTTATGGTCTTTGTTGACCATCTAATTGACTTTCATTGACCAAAGTCTTAAACTAGCACTATTTGGTTACTTTTCACTAACCAAGGCACATAATTGTGAAATTTTTGATTTCCCATTGATTTAGACTTCCTAATGTGATACTAAGTAGTACACATGTTAATTAAAGAGTAATGATGGACATTTAGCCGTTCAAAACCCATTTACAAGAAATTTTTTCAAAAATGTGCTTTAAGACTCCTTAAAGCACATTTTGTGTTTTTACTTGTTTTCAAGCTTGGTTTTCTTTGGTAATTGGTTTAATATGTCCATTAACATGTAAATAAGGTCTTGGTAAGCTTATTAAGTCTTAACCAAAATTATCCCAAGCTAAGAGCATATTTTCGCCTATATTGTCTTTATGGTATTTAATTGTGTTTATTATAGTTTAAATTGTTTACTAACATTTCTAAGGCACTTTTTAGCCTTAATATACCATGATTTAATATTTAGACAACATATAAAGGTTTGGGGTATTTCAAACATCACTTTCATAACAAACATACTTTACATAACATCGGACTCCAGGTCCAAGCAACATAACATCATTCAGACACAACGATCTGTAACACAACAACTTAACAACCTAACATAGACAATGTATTTCAATACATGTCGCACACACATAACCGAAACTGCTCTACTCCCCTTAAAATAGGGGTACGCCCTGTACCCTAACATACAACACTAAGAAGTAAACAACGACGGGTACTTCACCTTCTTATTCTTCACAGCTCCCAAGTGGCCTCCTCGACGTCCTGGTTAGACCAGAGGACCTTCACCAGTCTCACAGACTTATGGCGAGTGTCTCGAGTCTTAGTGTCCACAATCCGTATGGGAGTCTCCACTGATCGCATGGTCGGCTCTAAGGTTAGCCTTTCGGGCTGAAGTACATGAGACAGATGAGACATATATTTCTTCAACTGGGACACATGAAATACATCATGTACCTTGCCCAGCTCAGCAGGTAAATCTAGCCTGTAAGCTACCGGGCCTATCCGCTCCGTCACAACATAGGGTCCCACATATTTCGGGCTCAACTTGCCTTTCTGGCCAAAACGAAACACTCCCTTCATGGGGGATACCCTAAGAAACACCTGGTCGCCCAGGGCGAACTCCAGGTCACGTCTGCGCACATCAGCGTATGCTTTCTGCCTATCCTGAGCTGCCTTCATGTTAGCCCGGATCTGGAGTACTTCTGCCTGTACTTGCTCCAGATACTCTGGTCCTATAATGACCATCTCACTCGACTCATCCCAGCATAACAGCGTGCGGCATGGTCTACCGTACAAGGCCTGGAAGGGAGACATCTTGATCGAAGCATGGCAACTGTTGTTGTAGCTAAACTCAATCAAATGTAACTTATCAATCCAGCTGGTCTGAAAGTCAAGTGCACATGTACGTAACATATCCTCAAGCGTCTGGATGGTGTGCTCACTCTGACCATCAGTCTGCGGGTGGAACGCCGTACTTAGCTTTAGCTCGGTACCCAACGCTTCTCGTGTGGATTTCCAATACCTCGAGAGGAATCTGGTATCCCTGTCAGACACAATCGTCTTCGGTGCCCCATGATGTCTTACAATCTCTCTGTCGAAGAGCTCTGCTAGCTTCGCCACTTTCCAAGTGTCCTTCATCGGAATGAATCGGGCCACCTTGGTCAGTCGGTCAACAACAACCCAAATCATATTCAGACCTCCCCTTGTAGGCGGAAGCCCTACTATGAAGTCCATGGAAATATCATGGAACTTCCACTCAGGCATCGGCATTGGCTGCACCATACCACCAGGCCGTCGGTGCTCAAACTTGACCTTCTGACAAGTGAGACACCTCAATACATAATTATTCACATCTTTCTTAATGCCAGTCCACCAGAAATATCGTTTCATGTCCTTATATATTTTTGAAGCTCTGGGGTGAATCGAAGTAGTAGAACAATGGGATTCACTCAGTATGCGCTCCTTCAGCTCAGCGCTACTCCTCGGAATACACAGTCGGCCATTAAGCCTAATCAGGTCATCATTGTGGAGCCTGAAATCATACTTCTGACCCTCGAATATGCCATCAATAAGCTTCTGCCTGATCTCCAACATATACTGATCTGACATCTGAGCACTCCGCACCTCTTCAACCAAGCTAGTATGAGAGACTAGTGAATGGAGAGAGTGTGCTCGGCGACTCAGTGCGTCAGCTACTATATTTGCTTTACCCTCCTTGTACTGTAAATTGATGTCGTAGTCGTTTAAGAACTCGACCCACCTTCTTTGTCTCATGTTCAACTCCTTCTGAGTGAACAAGTACTTCAAACTTTTGTGATCAGAATAAATTGTCACGTTTACCCCATACAAATGATGTCGCCATATCTTCAAAGCGAAGACAATGGCACCCAGTTCTAAGTCGTGGGTAGGGTAGTTCTCTTCATGCTTCTTCAGCTGTCGGGAGGCGTATGCCACGACCTTCCCGTGTTGCATCAATACACAACCCATACCTCTGCCTGATGCGTCACAGTATACCTCAAACCCATCTGGACCGTCTAGTATCGTCAGGACTGGTGCAGATGTCAGAGCATCCTTGAGACTCTGAAAAGAACTCTCGCAGTCGTCTGTCCACTCGAATGGTGCATCCTTTTTCATTAAGGAAGTCATTGGCTTCGAAACACTGGAGAAGTCCTTCACAAATCTCCTGTAATATCGTGCCAGACCGAGGAAGCTCCGGATGTCGGTAACTGTCTTCGGCCTAGGCCAGGTGCGCACTGCATCTATCTTTGCCGGATCAACTACGATCCCGGCCTCAGAAATCACATGTCCAAGAAAGGAAACTTGGTTCAACCAAAACTCACACTTAGAAAATTTAGCATACAACTGATTCTGCCTCAATGTCTGCAACACACTTCTCAGGTGGCTTTCATGCTCACCCTTGGATTTCGAGTACACAAGAATATCGTCGATGAAGACTACCACTGACTTGTCCAACTGATCTTGGAACAAGCGGTTCATTAAGTCCATAAACTTGGCTGGTGCATTGGATAATCCAAACGGCATAACCGTAAACTCATAGTGACCGTATCTGGTTCTGAATGCGGTCTTCTCAATGTCACCCTCTCAAATAGCGATCTGATGGTAACCGGATCGTAGGTCTATTTTGGAGAATACTGATGCTCCTTTCAACTGATCAAATAAATCGTCGATGCGTGGTAAAGGATAACGGTTCTTCACGGTAACTGTATTCAGCTCTCGATAGTCGATGTAAAGGCGGAGACTACCATCCTTCTTCTTCACGAAGAGGACTGGCGCTCCCCATGGTGAAACGCTCGGGCGTATAAATCCCTTGTCGAGTAGGTCTCTCAGCTGCTCTTTGAGCTCTGTCATCTCGGCTGGAGCCATACGATAGGGCGCCTTCGCTATTGGTCCGGTTCCCGGCACCAATTCAATCTCAAACTCTACTTCCCGTACTCGCGGCATGCCCGGCAGTTCCTTAGGAAAGACATCAAGAAACTCCGACACTACCGGCACATCTGGGCTAAACTCTGGATCTCTCTCTATGTCCTGGATATAGCAGAGGTATACATCATTTCCTCGTCATAGTTCATGATACATGGCCATGGCGGTGATGATCTGAGTCGAAGGCTCCCTGGGCCTCTGGCGGTATGATATAGTAACCCCAGACGGACTCCGAAGAAGCAGACGGTGCTCGGCACATAGGATTTTGCCCTTGTACCGCTCCAACCAGTTCATCCTGACAATCACATCGAATCCAAGTCCCTCGAACTCTATCATGTCGATCGGGAACTCTTCATCTCTAATTCGCACAACAACATCTCGGTGATAGCGGGTACACTTGAGCCGCTCTTTCGACGGGAGAGTGACTAGGAAGTCAGGCATCTCTTCACCGTCTAACCCCAGCCTCTTCGCAAATGATAGCGAGATAAATGTATGTGAGGCTCCGGAGTCGAACAAGATCGATGCGTCCACGCCATTAACTGGAAAGGTACCGGTGAGGATTCTGCTTTGGGGTTTGCCGGCTTCTACTTTATTGCAGACACTCATTATACCTCCCGTTCCGAGTGCACAGCCTACTTCATTGGCAAACTTATAAGTACACGGTAATAACACAGTTGATATATTCCAAAACAACGTCTCTTTATTCATTAACATACTATTTACACCATAAGTTGGTTTACATTGTAGACATAGCTGAATATAACATGCTTAATATACAACTAGCTTAACACATTACATGATTACACAAGGCTTTAAAACTGCCTGAGGTCAAATTCAAACGTCCAGGTTTCATGTGTGTGGCATTGATCATTGTCGGAGGTGCGGTATTCAGTTTGATCTTCTTGATACCGTGATAAAGCATCCTTGACTGCCCACCCATGATTAATACATCTCCTGACTTCAACACTAACTTCTTCGCGAGGTCAGCACGCTTCTGCTCGCCATACACAAACACTGCGGTATCACCAATGGACCAAGACACCACAGGTACTCCCTTACTTAGAGACTCGGGTGAACTCGTCCTTACCTTGGTGTAGCCCTAACCGTCCACCTTTCTGGTAGAAATTCACAATACACAAATCTGCTTTAACATTCGGAATTGGTTTCGATTCAACTTGCTGAGAAATTCCCACGGCGTGGTTAACGACCGCAAGGAACTCCTCAGGTATTCTCGGTACGGTTGCTCCGTCTTCAGCTCACACGTCTTGATATGTCTTGGTGTAAGGATTCCAGTCCTTACCCATGCACATCATCTTCAACTTCATCTTTGATCCGCTCGGGTATTCAGGTGTGTAGAAACCTCCAGGTGCTGCTCCTAGTTCATTGCATCGCCTGATGATGTGGCTTTGTGCTTCAGGTGTCAGGTATCCTTTTAATAATATCATACCTGGTTGGATGACCTGACATTGCTCCATCGGGAATTCGGTGATGCTGATGGTATTTTCTTCAGGGTTTGGTGTGGGTGGGATTGGATAGCAAATATTGAAGGTTCCTAAGTTTTCAAATTACATAATTTAGGTGACTTTCACATTATACTTTAACTCATTACTTATGTGGTTGTACATTTAGACTCACTAACACACATGCATGAAATGCGGTATGCAATCACTTATTTCGCTTAACAGTTTAGGTGGTACATGGTCTAGAAGAGGGTCCTGGTGCCTCAGACCGGTCCACCACATTCAGGGCGGCCTTGCCGGATCCCGACCCCTTCCCCTTCTGGGAATCAGTGTTCCACTGATCTGTGGGTGGCTGGTTAGCCGTCTTCGGGCCATCGGTGGTCGCGGCGGCCTTACCCTTCCACTGCCCCTTAGGCCTGTAGTTTCTGCCATTCGGGTTCTGGAAGCACTCGTAGTCACGATGCCCCATCTTCTTGTAGAATCGGCACTGCACATCGTTGCCCTTGCAGTCCTTGCCGGGGTGGTCTCCGTTACACCACTTGCAGTAGTAGTGGCGATCGGATCCAGAACCCGCGCTAGCTGCTAATACATCACACATTCAGTACACACTTCACACTATAACATCGCACACTTAAATTCGGTATTCAGAATTAACTAGTTACCCTTGAATGGTTGAGAGCGTAGAGGCTTAGCCGCATATGCATAGGTGAGCTGCAACGGCTCCTCAGCAGCGGTGGTCTGGGCTTGGCCTTTGCCACCCTGTTGCTAGCCTTTCTGGGACTGGGGGTAATGCTTTCTCTTCTTTCCTCCCCCGTACCCTTGCGTGCTTTGGCCCTCACTCGTGGCCTTGCGCTTGAGCGCATTCTCCTCGTCCCTCAGACGGACGGTGATCTCTACTATAGCAGCGGCATGATAGCACTCCTATTATTTAGGGTGTTAGTTATGCCCCGCAAACCAAACTGATAGTCACATTTACACATTATACGTACTTATTCACATCACACTATGGTTCTATTACCTGCAAGGTAGTATATCCGGTTGGCCCCATTCCGTAGCGTAGGCGGTAGCTGAGTCCGTTGTAGAAACGGTTTACCAGTATCCGATCAGAGTAACCCAGATCTGGTAGCAGGTGGATAAGTCCGATGAAGGCGGTGTAGTACTCATCTACCGTCATCTTATCCCCTTGTCTCAGGCTGTCCAGCTCAAGGCGCTTGGCCACCTGCACATGAATCGGGTAGAACTTGTCTCGCAGCAGAGCCGTGTACTCCCTCCACTGAAAGGTAGGGTTAGCAACTCTGCCCTCCCGTACTAGCTTCCACCAACTCTGTGCCGAACCCTTCAGGTAGTAAGCGGCAAGACGGACCTTGACTTTAGCAGGCACATTCAAGGTCTCCTAGGCGGTCTCCAGCTCAGAGATATACGCCTCCAACTTACGAGGGTCGGTCTCCCCACTAAACGACGGGGGTCTCAAATCAGCCAACGCCTTGACCCAGTTGGTCTCTCATGGCGGTGGCGGTGGTGGCTGGACTTCGGGCTGTTGCCCCTACTGTATTGCAGCTACTAACTGCGGGACCATCTGGGATACGGTGGCCGCTACAGCGTCGGCCATGACTTGTGCCGTAGTATTCTCTCCCTGGTTCCCGGTATCACCAGTGCCGCGCCCGCGGCCTCCACCATGTGGTCTACCTGACATCTGTATTGACATGGACATTCATTAGCATTATGCTTGCACACTTATCGGTTCCAACGGTTGTAACACGTTCCTGACATTAAGGTATTTCGACACTTAGTTAGCGGTTAACCTTTCCAAATCTGCTCACTTAGGTAACTATGGTTAGATTTCCTAACCCACGTGGCTAACAAGGCAGAATACATACACTTTGTACCGGTCTGATGACCAGACTCCCGAGCATAGAACTAAAACCATAAATACATAATATACAATACCGAGTATTTAATTATGATCCATCACTGTAAACTGTCAATATACCGCCACTGTAATATCAACGGAACCAAAATATAACGCCATGGGAGCACAGGCGCATCCCGGGCCCAACATCCAAAATATACCAAATGTATTTCTTAACCTAAGATCTAAAGCCAATCCACCTCTTCGATCCTCATCCTACAAATAAAAATGGAGCCCCCAAGGGGGTCAGCAACCCTTGGCTGGCATGGTTAACGTGCAGCCCGCTTACTACCGGGATACACGCAACTAATTGTCATGATAACATGGCATTGATTATTAACATACAAATTCATAACATAGCAGCAGGAATTACAACACAACATCAACACATATCATAACAAGAACGTTTTTTTTTTAGGAACCGAACCAACATTGTTAGATCACATGGAGAGCCTAGAGAATGCTGCCATACCCATGCTAAGCTCGTTACATAACTCGTTACCGTCCTGTTAGATGGAACAGATAACTTAACCCCAAGGTGCGTCGGATATAGTAATCCAAGCACACCGAACATAGTATTCCCCTATGGCCCGACGTGAGTCAGTAAAATAGCCTTGGTTAAGCTAAAGGGAGGTTAGAACCCAAAAAGGAGAACAACCGTAACATACAGAGTGAATCGAACCGGATATGATATCGACTCCCATACTCACACGCGTGGCCGGAACTACCGGACTCCTCATCCCCTGGTTAGCACTTGTTAGAAGTCTCATAATGAAACTTATTACATGAGTTCACAAGTAAGTGCTCAGGTCCAGTTAGACACACACAAGGGAGTCAAGTCATAGCTTACCAATACAATAATATTAACAACTGTAAACTCATTTCATGACTTAAGTCTTACAAGGTCATAAACACACAGAAAACAAACAACACACAAGCCGGTGTAAACCGGTAGGCAACAGACTGCAAGAAAACCATACCTTGGTCCCTGCTTCGATTGGTTTCCACCGTATGCAACTCCTATACGCATTTATAATGTCGGTTAATTACCGTGCTTAGCTTATAGTTAGCTATTTACTTCACATAATTATATTATATACTTTCACACTTAGCCTACACTTATTCACCCTCCTAATGGTCATTAAAAGTCACCAAACATCTCCTAACAATCATATATTATCATTAACCTTCAAATCCCCACCTTGGAAATGCTTAAAAACACTCTCTGGAACATTTTTAGGATGGTCCGGGTTTGTGTCCGAGTTTACAAACCCGGACCATCTCATCGCATAATTCTCTGCCCACTTTTTCACCTGGTCCGGGTTTGTGTACTGGGATACAAACCCGGACCACATACAGGATTGCACTCACGGGTATGTTTTTGGGGTGGTCCGGGTTTAGGTACCGATTTGTAAACCCGGACCACTCCAGAATTACACCAGAACATTGTTTTTCAGCCACTTTCAATCCTCTAATCCAAACCTAACCTTCTCCTAACGTTTCTACATAAATCCTAACATGTTTTAACACCAATTTGGCACCTCAAACCTCTTCTAATTCCTTGTTTAATCCATCACTTAATTCTTGCAAAATTCACCAACACTTGTAATATTTTTCCTTAAGTTTCCTAAGTGGTAGTTTTATGCCTACAATATCAACTAACCAAATTGTTACCTCCTTCACACTACCACTACTCCTTAAGCATCTTTCTTGCCTAGCACCTCCATTACACAAGCTCTTTCTAATTTTTTCCTCCAATACAACCTTAACTTTCACAAACATAATGGTTTCTCTTATTCAACACATGTCTCTAGTCTTAACTAATTTCCACCATGACTTTGATGTATCATCCTCACCTAATGAACACTAAATTCTCCAAGACAATGCCCATGCATTATTTAACGCCAAGAACACCTTAATTCCTTTTCCTTCACAAGTTTAAGCCTTAACCATTCCTAGTACAACCTAGGTCACTAAACTTCATTAAAACATCCAAACTTCTTGTTTCCTACTCAAATTTCGACATAGCTTTGTTAGTATTTCCTTACACCCAAAACACAAGATTTTTCACCTTTAAACACTCAAGAACATTTATCCATACAAAAATGTTCTTTACACACAACTAAGCCTTAAACTACACTACATCACAATATAGTGCATAATTTAAATTGCTTGGCACTTAGGCCCTTAAATTGCATGGCTCTTAGGCCCTTAAATTGCATAAACCTTAAACACTGAATTTCCCACATAATATATGCCTTTGACCTGCAAATACACACATCATTCCATATGCCTTTAATAGCCTCTTTGAGGATAGTTTACTAGCTAATTTTCCATTGGCTCCTTAGGTATTTTATTAAGCAAATCAAGCTCATTTTTCCTAAGGCATTTAAACTACATTGAGATAGTTCATTTACCTCTTTTCCTCTCAAACTTATTTCTTGTTTCCTTGAACCGAAAATCAGCAAGGAGTTTGATTACTTGTCAACTCTCTAAACAATACACAAGTTATGTCATGAGCATTCAAGCTTCATGCTTAAACTCATTATAAACCCTAAGTTATATATTGTCTTAAAACATTAAGATAGTTGTTTTACCTTGGAAATGGAAGAGAGTTTGAATAAGTGGCAAGAGAGGACTCCACCAAGCCCTTAGAGGATTAAAATGAAGCTAGAACAAAGCATGATAAAGACACCATAAATGGTGATTTTTGGCCAACATCAAAACAAGAGGAAAATGGAATTTTCTTTAGTTTTTCCTTACCTTGAAGCAAAGGTGATAAACAAGGAGCAAAAAGATGAGCTCAAGCTCCTCCCATGGTGTTTCTTCTTAGCACCGAAATGGTGGTTTTGGAACTTTGAAAAGATAGAGTTGAAGAGCTTGGCAAGACTAAGAGAATGGTGGTCTTGGATTTTGATTTGGTATATGGAGCTAGGAATTACAAGAGTTCAAAGATGGTGAATGGTGTGTGAGCTGTAGCAAAACCGATGGAGAAGAGAGGATGCAAGTTGGAGACGGTGGGAAATGAGAAAGGAAGAAGAGAATGAAGAGAGAGGTAAGTTTAAAAAGATATTTAAGTAATAAGGTGAATAGTGAATTTACTTACTTTTGCTTTCTTCTTTATCTAGTTGTTAAGTGTGGTGAGTCACACATGGAAACCGGCCCCTTAGTCAAATGGGGTGTTTTATGGTCTTTGTTGACCATCTAATTGACTTTCATTGACCAAAGTCTTAAACTTGCACTATTTGGTTACTATTCACTAACCAAGGCACATAATTGTGAAATTTTTGATTTCCCATTGATTTAGACTTCCTAATGTGATACTAAGTAGTACACATGTTAATTAAAGAGTAATGATGGACATTTAGCCATTCAAAACCCATTTACAAGAAACTTTTTCAAAAATGTGCTTTAAGACTCCTTAAAGCACATTTTGTGTTTTAACTTTTTTCAAGCTTGGCTTTCTTTGGTAATTGGTTTAATATGTACATTAACATGTAAATAAGGTCTTGGTAAGCTTATTAAGTCTTAACCAAAATTATCCCAAGCTTAGAGCACATTTTCGCCCATATTGTCTTTAAGGTATTTAATTGTGTTTATTATAGTTTAAATTGTTTACTAACATTTCTAAGGCACTTTTTAGCCTTAATATACCATGATTTAATATTTAGACAACATATAAAGGTTTGGGGTATTTCACTGGGTCCCAAATAATGGAACCATTCGCCAACAAACCCTTTGGTCCTGGTCTAATCTCATTTGCTTTTGAAAGCGTCCAATTCGGCCGAAGCCTGCACCAACAGTAGTGCTCTCTGCCATCATCGAGTGTGGATGTATGGATTTCCTTGAGTGACTCTTGATAGTAGTCCCTCGTAGTGATCACGCTGCGCAACCAGTTAGTCTCGACTAACTGGGTTCCTCCCTCTAAACCATCGTGTGACTAAATTCCTTTTACCATTAACCTAAGATCAAATCTTTAGGTTTAAGACTATCTTACTTGACTGCCAATTAGGTTCTCGTGATACCTAAAGGTAGTCTAAGTCATATTCAAGTTCAGATGTGTAAACTTCCAGTCTAAAAGACGTTCGCGCAAAATAAAACGCAATGGTGTCGAGTAATATAATTCACATGATCACATGCATAAATCATAGATATCACTCTTAAACAATTAAACACACAACGTCTGGACCCAAGGAAATCCGCAGGATGTTCAGACCACACAATTAACATACCGTTCACCAAAATAAACGCTAGCGTGACATTTCACGCTCTCCAGCTAGTCCTCGAAGTACTGATCTACACACATGCATATACAGAATAGCGTTAGTACTACTAACACTAATTGCTACGGTATACTTAATAAGAATACCCCCGGTATCTTAACCCCGTATGTTTTATCAATTTATCCCGGTTATTAAACGGTTATTCGAGGTCGTTTAATAGTTTATTGTTTTATGTAGTAATCACATGTCTTAATGAGTTCCTACTTTATAATATATCTCTAACTCATTGATAGTGATTAATGATCGGTCTCACTCATTTCATATAATTATATAATTCGAAGTGAAGTATAGTTCCATCTTATAATAATGTATACGATCCTTTTATGTGAGATATATTAACTTGAAACGTTTTAGTATTTATGTATTACTTACTAAGATTATAGTCTTGTTGAAGTTGTTACATGTAATGTCATGATAACACATCACGTTATTCCTTTTAACTTGGTAAGGTTCCCAACCTTATATTATAATTCTTGTCTGCATAACATCCTACTTGAATTATCAAAGTCATTTATATAATAACTCCTCTTTGTTATTTCATGTGTAGGACTTATAATTCTATTTATGTTATTTTATTCATAAATCCTTATTAAGGATCTACCTTAATACTATACAATGTATTCTATACGTTATAATATTCCTTACATAATAAGATTTCCAACCACATATTATACTTCCCAACTCTTTAATTTAATCTCATCATTTTATATTATTGTTTATAAGGCATAGTTAATATTGTTTAACCCTCTTACAACATATTCTCTCATACCTTAATATAATGTCACACTAATTCATTTCCAACCTTATATTATAAATCTATAATATACTTTACTAATTTGCACCAGCCACTCTTATTTCCGGTAATAACATTTCTTACCCATTAACTTTTCATTAATTACAAAATCACCCTAAATGTTATACTTTTTACATTTTTAACCTTATTTAATTTATAACCCAAAGTTTCAACCAACTTTTATTCATTTCCAAACAGCCCTCCTACTGTTTGGTTTTCACATCCTAAACCCACAATTTTTCTTAATTACATTGTAGCCCACTTTTATTTTATAACTTACAATTATATTCCTAGAACTTTATATTATACACATCACTTTATTTAATTCCAAAATCAATCCAATAATTTTCCTAACTCCATAACAGACCCCTAAGGTCCTTTTACTCTAGGTTTGACCCCATAGTTTGGTTAAATACATATTAACCCCATAAGTTTTATAATTGTTACAATTTAATATTAAAACTTTATATTATATCCTGCAATCAATTAAATCATCATAATCAATTACCCCTTTTATTTTACTTTGGTAAAACCTCAATACTGGTCAAGGTTGACCACTAGGTTACTCCTTTGACCATAACTCCTATAAATTACGAATTTACCTCACTATTTATCATTAATTTATGTTTAGGTGTTTTAGCTTATAAAATTCATTTTTTAATTTTCCAGTCTACTAAACAGCACCCATTTCGGTTTTTATACAGTTTCAACACCCCATAATTTTCTTAATTACAATTTGACCCCATTAATAAGCCTTTTATTCATTTTAAGTACTTATATGGTTATAATTCCTTAAAAATCATATTTCCAACTTTATAAAATATTACTTAGCACCTATATTTATATTTATGTTCCTAGGTACTTATTTCAACCATATTTACGGTTTATACCCAGATTTTTGCATAATTTATTTTAACACCTCTAAAACTTTATATCTTGTCACTTAAATGCCTTAAAACTTAACCAATCATTCCAAAACTTTAAACATAAGTTCCTATACATATTTAGGTCATTATGGACCCCTAGTTACAGGTTATTCTCGGCTGTAACATGTTTATACCCCAGATTTTACAAAAATTGCATTTTAGCCACATAACTTAACAAACTTGCTATTTAAGTGTTTAAACCTTGTTCCAACTTACCCAAAACTCATACTATAGTTTTATAAACATAATAAGGCCATTATGAGCCCCTTTATACAGAGGGATCTCGGCCATAATTAACTTCAACCTATAGTTCACAAAATATTACATTTTTACCCTATTTTCTTTGTAAGGATGACCTTTAAGTCATTATTTCATTCACCAACTTTTCCAAACGAGTTTACAACATATTAGGTTCATTCGTAGGTCTTAATAGACCATATTAACAGATTCATTTCGGCCTTAATTAATCTCCCACAACAAGAACACTTAAAAGTGTTAAAAATATGTTTTAAGGCTAGAATCTTACCCTTGTAGCTCCAAGCTTGTTTTTCTCAACTCTTTACTCACGGCCCTATTTATTATGTAGGGATGAGTCAGTTTAATTCACCAAACAATTGTTTATAAGCTGACCCAAGAGTTTAGTAGCTTAAATCATGGTTTACCTTCACAAAATGATGTTTCTTGACAAGTTGTGTTCCTTGAACCTTTGGAAACCAAAAAGTGGCTTAAGCTCCACTTTTAGACAGGTTTGAATACATGCAGAAGAGATCTTTTTAGGGTCTTTGAGACTTCCTAACATAAGGAAAGATATAAAGTACAAAAATGTGTTTTAAGAAGATGATTTTACCTTTGAGGTTCTAGGAAGAGTTTCACCACCAAAATTCGGATACAATATGGAATTTAGGTGAGTATTTCATCCAGAAAATATCAAGGACTAAAAAGGTAGATAAGGAGTTCAAAGGAGCTAGTTATCACTTACCCTTGAAGTCACTTTTGGAGTTGGTTCTTGCCTTGATTTTCGGCCAGCAAGATGAGCTATTGTAGATTCATTTTATACATGAAAGGATGAAGAAAAGTGTGTAAATATACTGGGAAATTTTGGCCATAAGTGATATAAGGGAAGAATGGACTTTAGAGCTTGTTTTTATACCTTAAAATGAATTTTAAGCTTCCATTGGCTCCATGGCTGTTGATGGCCGAATTTGTGGCTTCAAAATGTCTTGAAGACTTGCTTGAAAAGTGCTGGAGAATATCTCTTTGAGTCCTCTTTATGTTTGTGAAAGAAAAGAAGTGATTTGAGAGAAAATAAAGATGGGTTTAATTCATATTTGAGAGCTCTAGGTGTTCTTCATGCTCTCAAGGAAGAAGATGAAGAAATTAGATAGGGAGTGGGAAGGAAGCAGTACGGCAATGAGAGGATGAGAGAGGGAAGGAAAGTTGACTTGCTTTGTTTTAATGAAGGGGGATGGGTGGTTACTAGTATTTAATGACTAGCTTTTCTTTTAAGATATTTGCATGTAAGTTGAATGGGTGGTCTGATTACCCTTGTAGTTGGCCGTCCCTTGCCCCTCTTTATGGGTGTTTTCTTTTCTTTTTATGTTATAATGTAAGTTGTGTATTAATATGTTCTAGACTTATAGTTTGTACACTAGGACTTATATCATGTATTAGTTTGTGTCCAATATGATTTCTTGTCCTAAAGTGTGTTAATTTATAATTTTATTTTGGGATTATTTGGTATGCTTACTAGTCCTCGTGACTAGTAAAATACATCCTTTGACTAACTCTTTAAGTTGGTGTTTTATTTAATGTAACGATGTGTTACATGTTATTTTAATTTTAGGAGTAGTTTTATCCTCTTTAATATTCCTCATTACTTTTAGGAGTATTTTTCTCCTTATTAATATCCCTCATTAATTTTAGGAGTAGTTTTCTCCTTATTAATGTTCTCTTCTTGTTTATAGAGTTTGTGTATAGTTTAGTGTACATCTTGGACTATCAATTTTATAATAATATTCCATAATGAATATTGACTATTAGATGGCTAATGAATGATTATTTCCTTTTATGTAAATTACCTCTTTATTAATTAAGGTAATTAGTGTTTGGGGTATTTCAATCTACCCCCCTTAAAAAGACTTCGTCCCGAAGTTACAACTTCCACTTACTTAACCTTATGGAATCAAGTTCCTCGTATCTATACACCGAATGATTATCATTCGTGGATGTTAATACCATATCGATACTTCTCACATATACACATAACCATCGCTCAGTCATCCGAGCGTACACAACTCACATATACACATAACCATCGCTCATGACTATCAATTGTAACCATGTAATTCTTCCCAAGTCATATATTTTATATAACATAAGTATCATGATAGATACTGCAAACAAGCGCACACATGTGCAACAACCAAAATACAAGACCAGTGTGCCCTGCATACACACTAACTAGACTGCAAACATGCAAGTCGTGTGTGGTGCTCTACCCCCTTAAAAAGGGTTACGCCCACGTACCCCCACAAGTATACACGAAGCTAAAGGAAAAGTTCTGGATACTTGTCTCGCATGGAGTCCTCCAACTCCCATGTCACCTCCTCGGTCTCGTGGTTCGACCACAGAACCTTGACCATCTTAATGGTCTTGTTCCTAGTCTCCCTCGTATTGGAGTCTAAAATGAGGATCGGAGTCTCCTCGTATCTAAGCGTAGGGTCTAACTCAAGTGTCTCGGGCTCCAAGATATGCGATGGGTGAGGCACATACTGCTTTAGCTGAGATATGTGGAACACGTTGTGCAGTCTCCTAAGCCCTACAGGTAAATCTAATTTGTAGGCTAATGGGCCCACTCGCTCCGTGATAAGGTATGGTCCTACATACTTCGGGCTAAGCTTGTCCTTCTGCCCAAATCTGAAGACGCCCTTCATCGGTGAAACTCTGAGGAAGACTCGGTCGCCCACTGCGAACTTGAGGTCTCTCCTCCGGACATCAGCATATGACTTCTGTCTATCCTGGACCGCCTTCATGTTCTTGCGAATCTGTAGAACATCCTCCTTCACTTGCTATAAGTACTCCGGCCCTAAGAAGGTATTCTCACTGGCCTCGTCCCAGCAAAGAGGTGTCCAACATGGCCTGCCGTACAATGCCTGGAATGGTGGCATCTGAATGAATGCATGATAGTGTTGTTGTACGCAAATTCGATCAAGTGTAGACGGTCGATCCAGCTTCCCTGGAAGTCTAAGGCACACACTCGGAGCATGTCCTCCAATGTCTGAACGGTCCGCTCACTCTGACCGTCCGTCTGTGGATGGAAGGCGGTACTCAGCTTCAGCTTTGTACCCAACGCTTCCTGAACTTGCTGCCATAATCTAGAAAGGAATCTAGAGTCTCTATCTGACACAATCGTCTTAGGCACTCTGTGGTGCCTAATGATCTCTCTCTCGAAGAGGTCCGCCAGCTTGGGAACCCTCCAGGTGTCCTTGATAGGGATAAACTTCGCCACCTTCGTTAGTCTGTCGATGATAACCCATATCATGTTCGCATCTCCCTTAGTTGGTGGAAGACCAACCACAAAGTCCATGGATATGTCCTCGAACTTCCAATATGGAATGGGCATCGGCTGTACTAACCCGCCCGATCTCCGGTGCTCAAACTTTACTTTCTGACATGTCATACATCGGGCCACAAACTCCGCTCCATCCTTTTTCATACCGCTCCACCAGAAGTGTGTCTTCAGATCCTTGTACATCTTAGATGACCCCGGGTGAACGGCTAAGGAAGAGCAATGAGCTTCCCGTAATATCTTCTCCTTCAGGCGGGGTTGGACTCTGGAATGCACAAACGGCCATTCAATCTGATTAACCCATCCTCACTGAGTGTAAAATCATATTTTTGCCTCTTGAAAATGCCGTCAGTCAACTGCTGCCTGATAGTCTGTATGTACTGGTCGCTACTCTGAGCACAACGTACTTCCTCGACAAGGCTGCTGTCTCTTGACATGGCAAATAAAGAATGAGCTCTGCGGCTCAGGGCATCAGCAACGACATTCGCCTTGCCCTCCTTGTACCTGAGGTTGATGTCGTAGTCTTTTAGAAACTCGACCCATCGCCTTTGCCTCATGTTTAGCTCCTTCCGAGTGAAGAGATGCTGGAGGCTCTTGTGATCTGAACACACTGTAACTGTAACCCCGTACAAGTAGTGGCGCCAGATCTTCAGTGCGAAGACTACTGCTCCCAACTCTAAATCGTGTGTCGGGTAGTTCTCCTCATGTTTCTTCAGCTGGCGGGAGGCATAAGCAACAACCTTGCCATGCTGCATGAGTACACATCCTAAACCAGTGCCTGAGGCATCACAGTATACTTCGAACCCGTCGGTCCCCTCTGGAATGGTGAGTATGGGCGCCGACGTCAGTAGGTCCTTCAATGTGTAGAAGGAACGCTCACAATCCTCGGTCCATACAAACGGAGTGCCCTTCTTCATCAGATTAGTCATCGGTTTCACCAACTTGGAGAAGTCCTGGACGAATCTTCTGTAGTAGCCGGCTAATCCCAAGAAACTACGGATATCTGTCACCATCTTCGGTCTAGGCCAAGTCTTAACCACCTCGATCTTTGCAGGGTCAACAGATATACCGCTGGCAGATATCACATGCCCTAGAAAAGTCACGTTGTCTAACCAGAACTCACACTTTGAGAGCTTGGCGTACAGCTGATTCTCCCTCATAATCTGTAGAACTCGCCTCCGATGCGCCTCGTGCTCGTCCTTAGTCTTGGAATACACTAGGATGTCGTTGATAAATACAACCACTGATGTGTCTAGCTGCTCTCTGAATAGTCTGTTCATGAGAGCCATAAATATAGCTGGGGCGTTTGACAATCCAAACGGCATCACGGTGAACTCATAGTGTCCGTAACGCGTTCAGAAAGCCGTCTTCTCTATACCCCCCTCTGCTATTCGTATCTGGTGGTACCCAGATCTAAGGTCAATCTTCGAGAAGACCGATGCACCTCTCAACTGGTCGAACAAGTCGTCAATCCGAGGTAAAGGGTATTTATTCTTCACTGAGACTGCATTAAGCTTTCTTCTTCACAAACAGGACCGGTGCTCCCCATGGCGATGCACTCGGTCTTATAAAACCTTTTTCGAGCAGATCGTCTAACTGGATCTTCAACTCCCTCATCTCTGTTGGAGCCATTTGGTAGGGCGCCTTGGCAATAGGCCCCGTACCTGGTACCAAGTCGATGGAGAACTCAACATCCCTCTCCGGTGGCATACCCGGTAACTCCTCAGGAAATAGATCAGGAAAGTCAGATATGACTGGAATGTCTAACTCCGACTGTTCCTCGTGCCTAATGTCCTGGACATAGCATAAGTAAGCTGGTTGCCCCATCCTCACCTTCTTCATCAAGGTTAGAGCAGAGACCTGCTTGAAAGTCGGCTCTTTGGGAGTACTGCGATAGGAGACTGTCTTGCCCCTCAGGCTCTTCAGTAATAATCTATGCTCTGCGCAATGTAGTCGGCCCTTGTGCTTCTACAGCCAGTCCATGCGATGATGATGTCGAAGCCCAAGTTACCAAACTCTATCAAATCTGCGGGAAAGTCCTCAGTCATAATACTGATCTGGAGTTCCGTATACAATCCTGTGCACCACACTTTCTCCTTCGTCGGTAGTGTGACTATGAAATCTGAGAGAGGCTCAGGGGCTATCTCCAACTTCTTCACCGTAGCAGAGGATATAAAGGAGTGGGACGCCCCTGAATCGAACGAAATCGATGCACTCATGCCATTTACAGTGAAAGTACCTGTGGTTTTTGCCCTTTATTAGTACCTTCTTAAGATTTGTAGTTTGGTATTACTTTACTGTTGGATGTCATACCTGTGATGACTTTCCCCTTATCCTTGGCTTCCGCCATATTCATAATATTCAGAACGGCTTCATCCTTGGGCTCGCAGCCTGAAGTTAATAATTCGTAAGACAGTAAGATTGGAGTGCATGTGTCAAGGAATTCCAAAATGCCATTTATTAATCCATAGTGATTCTTACATACAAACTCCATAACTACATCAATATTGTCTAAACGTCAAATTTAACCGTCCGGGTTTCCAATGTGTAGCATTGACTAAGGTCGGTGGGGCAGTGTTCAGTTTAATGCCCTTAATCCCGTGGTATACTAGCCTCGACTCCCCACCAAATACCAACACGTCCCCCACTTCAAAACAATCTTGCTTGCCTTGTCCATTTTCTACTGATCACCGTATAGAAACTCAGCATCATCTCTAATGGAGAATGATACAACGGGTACACCTTTGGTGATTGATTCGGGTGTGTCGTCTCGGTCCTGGTGCAACCCAAGTTTTCTCCCTTTTTCATAAAAATTCACAATACAAATATCGGCGTTTATGTCTGGTATGGGGTTCGCCTCTAAGTGCTGTGCAACCTTGACCGTTTTCGTCACTAGGTTTTGAAGATTATCGGGTATTCTAGGAACTTATGCTCCATCTATCTTTCTCACATCCTGATATGTTCTAGTATTTTGGATCCCAATCCTTACCCAGACACATCATATACAATTTAAGTTTCGACCCGCTCTCGTATCCTGGAATGTAAAATCCTCCTAAACCCGTTCCCAAGGTTCTACACTCATTTACAATGGCTATTTGTTCATCCATGGTTAGGTATTGCTTGAGTAGGATCATGCCGGGTTGAAGCACTTGGCACTCTCCGTCTGGATACTCCCGTTCTTCGCTCAAAAGTTTAGGTGATCTTGGTCTCATAGGTATGGGGTAGCAGATGTCAAAGTGCCCTATTGGGTGAAAGGTTTTCTAAGTTAGGTTCCTCTAAAATTAAGTTCTTTACTAAGCACAATCCACATACAAGATTTATGGTTTGAAAGCTGTAAACACACAATCATGCTACATGCTTTTGGTTTAGGTTTTTGGCTTACCGGTATCGTACTGGGTGCTAGTCTCAGCGCCTGAAGCTCTCGCTGAATAGGGTGTTCCGACCCGTGGCGACCTCCTTGCCCTTTTGATGTGTGGATGAGGATGGCTGCCCCGTCGGACCTCTGGCATAGGTAGTGTACTGTGGCGCCTGACCTCCTCGTGGTCAGCCTGACTCAGTAGCTGGGCCTTCGGTGCGCCTCTGGGCCCCTTGTACATCCGGCTCTCAGGGTTAGAGTAGCACTCGTACTCCCTGTGGCCCTCCCGCTTGTAGTAGCGGCACTCCACCTTCTTGCCTGAGCAGTCGACGCCAGGGTGGTCCTACCCACAGCGCTTGCAGAAGAAGTGGCGCTGGGGTGGCTTAGTGCCTATTGTTACACAACTTGGTTTAGTAAGGAATGATATTTAATTGAAATTGTTTACTAAGATAAGAGGTGGGTGTCCTTACCCTTGGGTGGCGCAGACCTAAGCGGCTGGGCGTCAATAGCGGGACCGGTCAGGCGAGGAATCTGCTCCTTCGCCTTCTGGCCCTAGTGATCCTGCTGCACCTTCTTCTTACTGAAGAATTTCCTGTTGAAGGTTTAGGGTTAGTAATCAATTTAAGCATTAAGCAGTGATTAAGCAAACAATTCCCATTTAAAGGTTTCTTACTTTCCCCGCTTGCCATGGCCTCTAGAAGTCGCTCCCCCATCCTCGCCCTCGGGGTTCTTCCTCTTCTTCTCCTGGGCCTCATCTCGAGTCTAAAGCATCAGCTCAGTTGCCGACGCAGCGTCGTAGCACTCCTATAAAACATTGGTAAGTTTCTATGTTGATAAGGTAGTTCTCAACAGACAAAAGAGTCCTAGGTATTTATCTACCTGGATGGTGGCGAAGCGTATAGCTCCCATGAAGCCCTGAATACGGAACTGCAAACCTCCTCTAAACTTCTGGATCTTCATTGTGTCTGAGTAGTCAACCCCCGGGATGAAGTCCAGTAGACTGATGAACCGAGCATAGTACTCGTCCACTGTCTGACTCCCCTGCGTCAGAGTCTCAAACTCCTAACGCTTCCTCTGCTTCTGGTGCTCGGGGTAGTACTTGTCCCGAAGCACCTGCACGAATGATGTCCAATCGAATCCCATTGTAGCTCTATGGTGATTCTTGACCGACCACCACCAAATGTCTGCAGCATCCTTCAGGTGGAAGGCTGCGATGTTAACCTTCTGATCCTCAGGAACCCGTACCGCTCGAAACGCCTTCTGGTGCTCCATGATGAATCTCTCTAGTGAAGCGGGGTCCGGCTCTCCCGAGTATGTTGGTACTCGTGCGTCAGCTATGCTCTTCAGCCAATTAGTCTCTCTGGGCTGTGGTGGGTGGGGTATAGCCCCCGCAAACTGAGTCCCCAGCTGCGCGGCGAAGGCAGTCATGGCCGCTGCCAAGCCCGGTATCTCTGGAGCATCCTCTGGTGTCTCGCCACCACGCCCTCTGCCGCCTTCACGGCCTCTACCACTTCTCGACATCTATAGGATGGTAAACTATCATTACTACTCGGTATCATACCGTAATTGCATTCATAATCACAAACGTGCCAATAAGGCTAGTTTCCTAGCGTTAAAGTATCCCTAAGTTTTCCTTAAATTACAAATCCTCACAGACGTTCCCGTATCCCCCAAATTCCTATGCTCACTGTTCTTGACTCAGTATCTCATCATCAGAGTGGTACTCCGCTCTGATACCATTTTTTGTAACACCCCTAATCCTAATCTCCTATAATCGCAAGTCGTAGCATAATTAAAGTCGTAATTCGCAGCGGAAAATTAAACAAACTAATGCATTGGTGTTACACGCCGTCACTCACCCTTGTGAGTAACTAGGCAACCTCTTACCATCAACTAAACTGCATATACATAACCATTGTGATGACTAGATACCGATCCATCACAAATACAACCCAAATCCAAAACCGAACAAGTGAGCACTAAGTCAATTACATTCAAATCCCCATAACGAAATACATAATAAGTCTCAAAGGTTTGATTCGCAAAAACGATGCTACATACCCAGCATCCCGCACTCCGGCTTCATGATCCGATCAACAATCTGAAATGTGTTGGCCCCAAAACGGGGCTCAACAAACTATATGCTGGTATGCTAAATGTAGTCTTTGAATCATTCGGATCCCTTAGGTCATTTTAGCCATCTTAACATGCGGTTTATTTGATGCTTTTCCAATTTACAAGATAGTAAACAACTGTAAATGCTTAAGTAAACACACAACAGTTCACCCAAATAGTATCAACACATAAACTGTAAAGCAAAACCAAACGAGATACGCGTTTTAGTTAACCGTTCTCGTTACTAGGCCTTGAGACCCCGTTGTTCTTTTAACCAGCCACTTAATCCTCTTAGATAATTTCCACCTCGGGTGTCATGTTAGGACAACCCTTAATAACTTGATAGTGTTTGATAACACTGGACAGTAGTCCGTGGGTCCAAATAATGGAACCATTCGCCAACGAACCCTTTGGTCCTGGTCTTATCTCCTTTGCTTTTGAAAGCGTCCAATTTGGCCGAAGCCTACACCAACAGTAGTGCCCTCTGCCATCATCGAGTGTGGATGTATGGATTTCCTTGAGTGACTCTTGATAGTAGTCCCTCGTAGTGATCACGCTGCGCAACCAGTTAGTCGAGACTAACTGGGTTCCTCCCTCCAAACCATCGTGTGACTAAATTCCTTTAACCATTAACCTAAGATCAAATCTTTAGGTTTAAGACTATCTTACTTGACTGCCAATTAGGTTCTCGTGATACCTAAAGGTAGTCTAAGTCATATTCAAGTTCGATGTGTAAACTTCCAGTCTAAAAGACGTTCGCGTAAAATAAAGCGCAATGGCGTCGTCGAGTAATATAATTCACATGATCACATGCATAAATCATAGATATCAGTCTCAAACAATTAAACACACAACGTCTGGACCCAAGAAAACCCTCAGGACGTTCAGACCACACAATTAACATACTGTTCACCGAAATAAACGCTAGTGTGACGTTTCACGCTCTCCAGCTAGTCCTCGAAGTACTGATCTACACACATGCATATACCGAATAGCGTTAGTACTACTAACACTAATTGCTACGGTATACTTAATACAGAACTAATACCCCCGGTATCTTAACCCCGTATGTTTATCAATTTAACCCGGTTATTAAACGATTATTCGAGGTCGTTTAACAGTTTATTGTTTTATGTAGTAACCACATGTCATAATGAGTTCCTACTTTATAATATATCTCTAACTCATTGATAGTGATTAATGATCGTTCTCACTCATTTCATATAATTATATAATTCGAAGTGAATTATAGTTCCATCTTATAATAATGTATACGATCCTTTTATGTGAGATATATTAACTTGAAACGTTTTAGTATTTATGTATTACTTACTAAGATTATAGTCTTAGTTGAATAAGTTGTTACATGTAATGTCATGATAACACATCACGTTATTCCTTTTAACTTGGTAAGGTTCCCAACCTTATATTATAATTCTTGTCTGCATAACATCCTACTTGAATTATAAAAGTCATTTATATAATAACTCTTCTTTGTTATTTCATGTGTAGGACTTATAATTCTATTTATGTTATTTTATTCATAAATCCTTATTAAGGATCTACCTTAATACTATACAATGTATTCTATACGTTATAATATTCCTTACATAATAAGATTTCCAACCACATATTATACTTCCCAACTCTTTAATTTAATCTCATCATTTTATATGATTGTTTATAAGGTATAGTTAATATTGTTTAACCCTCTTACAACATATTCTATCAGACCTTAATATAATGTCACACTAATTCATTTCCAACCTTATATTATAAATCTATAATTTACTTTACTAATTTGCACCAGCCACTCTTATTTCCGCTAATAACATTTCTTACCCATTAACTTTTCATTAATTACAAAATCACCCTTAAATGTTATACTTTTTTACATTTTTAACCTTATTTAATTTATAACCCAAAGTTTCAACCAACTTTTATTCATTTCCAAACAGCCCCCCTATTGTTCGGTTTTCACATCCTAAACCCACAATTTTTCTTAATTACATTGTAGCCCACTTTTATTTTATAACTTACAATTAAATTCCTAGAACTTTATATTATACACATCACTTTATTTAATTCCAAAATCACTCCAATAATTTTCCTAACTCCATAACAGACCCCTAAGGTCCTTTTACTCTCGGTTTGACCCCATAGTTTGGTTAATTACATATTAACCCCATAATTTTTATAATTGTTACAATTTAATCTTAAAACTTTATATTATATCCTGCAATCAATTAAATCATCATAATCAACTGCCCCTTTTATTTTACTTTGGTAAAACCTCAATACTGGTCAAGGTTGACCACTAGGTTACTCCTTTGACCATAACTCCTATAAATTACGAATTTACCCCACTATTTATCATTAATTTATGTTTAGGCGTTTTAGCTTATAAAATTCATTTTTTAATTTTCCAACCTACTAAACAGCACCCATTTCGGTTTTTATACAGTTTCAACACCCCATAATTTACTTAATTACAATTAGACCCCATTAATAAGCCTTTTATTCATTTTAAGTACTTATAAGGTTATAATTCCTTAAAAATCATATTTCCAACTTTATAAAATATTACTTAGCACCTATATTTATATTTATGTTCCTAGGTACTTATTTCTACCATATTTACGGTTTATACCCAGATTTTTGCATAATTAATTTTAACACCTCTAAAACTTTATATCTTGTCACTTAAATGCCTTAAAACTTAACCAATCATTCCAAAACTTTAAACATAAGTTTCTATTACATATTTAGGTCATTATGGACCCCTATTTACAGGTTATTCTCGGCTGTAACATGTTTATACCCCTGATTTTACAAAATTAGCATTTAAGCCACATAACGTAACAAACTTGCTATTTAAGTGTTTAAACCTTGTTCCAACTTACCCAAAACTCATACTATAGTTTTTAAACATAATAAGGCCATTATGAGCCCCTTTATACAGAGGGATCTCGGCCATAATTAACTTCAACCTATAGTTCACAAAATATTACATTTTTACCCTATTTTCTTTGTAAGAATGACCTTTAAGTCATTATTTCATTCACCAACTTTTCCAAACCAGTTTACAACATATTAGGTTCATTCTTAGGTCTTAATAGACCATATTAACATATTCATTTCGGCCTTAATTAATCTCCCACAACAAGAACACTTAAAAGTGTTGAAAATGTGTTTTAAGGCTAGAATCTTACCCTTGTAGCTCCAAGCTTGTTTTTCTCAAATCTTTACTCACGAACCTATTTATTATGTAGGGATGAGTTAGTTTAATTCACCAAACAATAATTTATAAGTTGATCCAAGAGTTTAGTAGCTTAAATCATGGTTTACCTTCACAAAATGATGTTTGTGGACAAGTTGTGTTCCTTGAACCTTCGGAAACCAAACAGTGGCTTAAGCTCACTTTTAGACAGGTTTGAATACATGCAGAAGAGATCTTGTTAGGGTATTTGAACTCTATAACATAAGGAAAGATATAGAGTACAACAATGTGTTTTAAGAAGATGATTTTACCTTTGAGGTTCTAGGATGAGTTTCTCCACCAAAATTCGGCTACAATATGTAATTTAGGTGAGTATTTCGTCCAGAAAAGATCAAGGACTAAAAAGGTAGATAAGGAGTTAAAAAGAGCTAGTTATGACTTACCCTTGAAGTCACTTTTGGAGTTGGTTCTTGCCTTGATTTTTGGCCAGAAGATGAGCTATTGTAGCTTCATTTTATACATGAAAGGATGAAGAAAAGTGTGTAAATATACTGGGAAATTTCTGCCATAAGTGATATAAGGGAAGAATGGACTTTAGAGCTTGTTTGTATACCTTAAAATGATTTTTAAGCTTCCATTGGCTCCATGGCTGTTGATGGCCGAATTTGTGGCTTCAAAGTGTCTTGAAGACTTGCTTGAAAAGTGCTGGAGAATATCTCTTTGAGTCCTCTTTGTGTTTGTGAAAGAAAATGAGTGATTTGAAGAGAAAAATGAAGATGGGTTTAATTCATCATTTGAGAGCTCTAGGTGTTCTTCATGCTCTCAAGGAAGAAGATGAAGAAATCAGATAGGGAGTGGGAAGGAAGCAGTACGGCAATGAGAGGATGAGAGAGGGAAGGAAAGTTGACTTGCTTTGTTTTAATGAAGGGGGATGGGTGGTTACTAGTATTTAATGACTAGCTTTTCTTTTAAGATATTTTGCATGTAAGTTGAATGGGTGGTCTGATTACCCTTGTAGTTGGCCGTCCCTTGCCCCTCTTTATGGGTGTTTTTCTTTTTCTTTTTATGTTATAATGTAATGTTGTGTATTAATATGTTCTAGACTTATAGTTTGTACACTAGGACTTATATCATGTATTAGTTTGTGTCCAATATGATTTCTTGTCCTAAAGTGTGTTAATTTATAATTTTATTTTGGGATTATTTGGTATATTACTAGTCCTCGTGACTAGTAAAATACATCCTTTGACTAACTCTTTAAGTTGGTGTTTTATTTAATGTAACGATATGTTACATGTTATATTAATTTTAGGAGTAGTTTTCTCCTCATTAATATTCCTCATTACTTTTCTCCTTATTAATATCCCTCATTAATTTTAGGAGTAGTTTTCTCCTTATTAATGTTCTCTCATTGTTTAGAGAGTTTATGTATAGTTTAGTGTTCATCTTGGACTATACATTTTTATAATAATATTCCATAATGAATATTGACTATTAGATAGCTAATGAATGATTATTTCCTTTTATGTAAATTACCTCTTTATTAATTAAGGTAATTAGTGTTTGGGGTATTTCAACAGTAGAGTGTGGCTATTATAATAAGAGAAGAAGAAGTAATCTACTTCCAGAGTCTACATATTCATAGGCTGTTAGTTACACCTTAACTAACGTGTATATATACGAGCATTTATGTCCTATGTAATTCAAGCTTGCGAGATAAAAAAGAGAAGATATAATCTGAGCAAGAGTGAGTCAGACTAGAGTGTGTGTAAGTGCTAGAGAGTTGGTGAGCTACAGAGGACTGGGTTAGAGTGTAAATACTTTGGGTATTTGGTAGACCGACAGGTCGGGGAGCGGTCGGTGAACCGTAGGCCGATAGTCAAGTGAGGGTTAAGGACTTTAGGGGTAAAGTTGAAACTGTCCCGGGAGTCTGTGTGTGGGGCGAGGGAGATTGAGTGAATTTCGTGTGTGTAAATTCTCAATCGAAATGGAGTTTCCAGTTTAAGTTTATCTCGTGTCTTCCCTTAAACTATCAAAGTTTATTTGAGTCAACGATACATCCACGACAGGTCTGGGACGCATCAGGAGCGCTAGCTAGTTTTAAACTTCCGTTTTTGTCCATCCCCAACCCATCCATCTGATTGAGGAGTAGATGGAAGGACGGTGATCAAAATAGCTTTATAGTCATCACGGGAGAATCAGTTTCAAATTCTGCCAGAATTCTATGAGTTATCTTCATAGTTGATAAGCCCGGATACATTTCCATGATGCCTGTCTAGAGGGGGAAGCTTCCACTCCCAAGGTTATTTAATAGCCAACGGTCCGTGATTCGGGTAGTAAGACCATCTTCAATGACTCTCCTCGCCCCAAGCAGAAGGAGGCAGATAGAGTTGCTGATGGACCTTTCTTGTTTTGGCATTTATAAGGCATCCCGAATAGTATTTGGCAACAAGAACATGGGATACTAAGAGATGAGGGTTCTGCAGGACTTGTCAGGCTTGCCTAGACAAGAGGGCTTCATTAAAAGCACAGAGAGCACTGAATCCAAGCCCATCCTCGTCTAGGTTGCGACAGAGGTCATCCCATTTCTTCCATGGTATTCCTTGGTTGAATAGTATTTGGAAACAAGAACATGGGATACTAAGAGATTAGGGTTCTGCAGGACTCGCCAGCCTTGCCTAGCCAAGAGGGCTTCATTAAAAGCACAGAGATCTCTGAATCCAAGCCCATCCTCATCGAGGCTGCGACAGAGGTCATCCCATTTCGTCCATGGTATTCCTTGGTTGCTAGAGGAGTGTGTGCACCAAAATTTCCTGATAATACATTGGATTTCTTTGGTGAGCGTTTTGGGGAGGCGAATAACACCCATGACAAAAGATGGGATGGCTTGAAGGACGGGTTTGATAAGAATGCTTCTTGCAGCTTTGGACACCACTTGGTCCCATGTCTAGACTCTTTTTAGAATTATGACCCTAATACAATTGAAGATCTAACTTTTGTTTCTACCTATATTGCTAGGGAACCCCAGATAAAGTCCCAGATCCTTAACTTCTATTACCCTAAAAATATATGAGATGTCTCTCCTAGCGGTCACAATAAACTTAGAAGAAAACATAAGCCTCAACTTAGTTGGGTTCATGCATTGCCCCGAGGATTCTCAGAAGTCCTCAATGATGTGCATCATTCTACTAGCATTGACTGCGTTAGCATTGCTAATGATGGCAATGAAGAGCAAGTTGGTGATATTGAATTGCTCACCTCTCAGAGAGAAACCTTTAATAGCTTTGGACTGAGGTGGTGTATTGAGGCTTAAGGACAGGGTTTCCATGTAGCAGATAAAAAGGAAAGAGGAAACGGGGTCTCCTTGCCTTAGGCCTCTTTCCAGGTAAAAGACTTGACCTGGGTGGCCATTAATGAGGATCGAGTAGGACACCGAAGTGATGCACTTCTTCACTGCTTAATCCATCTCGGACAAAAGTGTATGCTTCTAAGAGTATTTAAAAGAAAAGGCCAAGAGCAAAATGGCCTTTTTGAAGATCCATAGAGCATTTCATGTAGTGGATAATCTCATAGGCAATGACGATGTTACCGAAGATCAATCTTCCAGGCACAAAACCCCTTGGCACTCTAACGTAACCATGTTCTTATGATCCTCTTTACCAACGCTTTAGCTGCCTCCCTATAAAGGGTATTCCAAAGGGAGATGGGATGGTAATCGGTAATAGAGGAAGCTCCTGTTCTTTTAGGAATGAAAGTGATATGAGTTTGATTGATATCTCTTGGTACGTTATTTGTGTTGAGGATTGCCAAAGCAGTATCAACAAAATTATCTTCGATAGTGTCCCAGAAGGTGTGAATGAAAACTCCATTAATCCCATCCGGGTCAAGGGCTTTCCTTGGATGCATTTCTTTCAAGGCTAGTAGCACTTCTTCTCTGGTGAAGTCTTTTCCTTGGCTTTGAAAATGGTCTTGGCTGACTCGATTTTTAACACATGCCATGAGATGAGGATTATGATAAGGGTGAGTGGTACAAAACAAATCAATGAAGTAGTTGCGAGCCATACATTCAATGGAATTCCAATCAGAAGCAACTTTACCAGACTTATGCTTTAATTCCACAATGGTGTTCTTCCTACGTTTAGGTTGGACCTTGTTGAACAAAAAACAAGTGTTGCGGTCACCTTCCTGAATCCATTTTTGTTTTGCCCTCTGAGCCCATCTTGTCTCTTCTCTTAGGAGGAGTTCATTTAGTTCAATTTTTAGTTGCTTCCATCGTTCCATGAAGCCACTAGTTAGGGGGAGGCTTGCAACCGTATGGATCTCCTCCTTGATTTCCTCTATTAGTTTGCATTCACTCCTATAATTGTGACCACCCCAACGTTTGAGCACACCCCCACATTTAACAACAGCTGAATGAAAGTTGTCGTGCTCATTTCTATTTCTCCAGTAATCGTCAACAATCTGTTTACATTCCAGGTCATTCGCCCAATAGTTTTCAAAGCGGCATAGGCGAGAACCCTTTTGAAGCGTCGGTTGAAGATTTATCTTGATTGGTCTATGATCTGATTTGCCCATTGGAGATGGACATTTGGGCAGATGAGAATATATTTGACCAAGATTGGGTAGCTACGAATCTATCCAAGCAACCGAGAGTATTGTTATAGCCCCATCTTTTGTTGGTGAAAGTGTTTATATCTTTCTACAAATCCTAAGTCGATCAAGTCGTAGTGACTCAAGGGATTCCGGAAGATAGCCATCATACCTAGATTTCTATCTCTTTGCCCCCTCTGGTCATATGACCTCATTGAAGTCTTCAAAGACTAACCATGGTTGATTGCTCGATTGTCGTAGGTTTCCCATGAGTGACCAGATCCTCCATCGATCATTTGAGTTGGACCAACCATAAATTCCTATGCATCTTCAACCTGATCCCAGCCCTCGATCGATCCAGCAGTCGATATGGTGGGAAGTAAAGGAACAAACTTGTATTTCGATGGTGTCCCCCCAGAAAAGTGACACGCCACGGCTTCCAATGCAATCAATAATGAAGCTATTTCAGGCAGCAGAAGAATTGGGACATTTCCGCCCTTGTTCTCTTCATTTAAGTGAGAAGGAAGATGTGGGGGGATTGAGAACGTATCACCTCAGACACCCATCTCAAGTTCAAGGAGTGTCCTAATCCCCGACAACTGATGGCTAGTATGCTCATGCTTTTCGTTCACAAGTCAAGAAAATAAAACGGAGGAAGTTGAATGATGGAGGAAGGGGTGGAGGAAAGAATCGTACCCGACTGAGGATGGTTAGTAGGAGGGGTGGTATGCAAAGATTTAGCTCTAAATTTGAAACGAAACCCCTGCATGCACGAGGGCAAGAGGGGGGAGTTTTGCCAACGCTCCCGCAATAGGGAGAATGAAGACACACTTTCGAATAGGGAAGATGTTTTATTCTTTTCAGAATTAATGCTTGGGTATTCTGGCCAAATATCGATGATCGAAACAACAGTATATTTAGATACCATCATTGCGCTATAAGAGTGAGAAAAAAGAAGGTTTGGGATTGGATCGGTTAAACATCAAAAAGTTCACATATAGCTCTTCCTACAACAAAGGGGTAACATTGTTTAAAGCGACTAGGTGCATTCTTCAGCACGGGAGTGAGGGCGGCTCTAAATCTTAGTTCTGCTTCCATTTCTAAATGCATGCGAGAGCGATTATAGAAGAGTAGAATGAATCTGTTATACCCAAAATTTTAACCCCCGATGTAGAATCCCTAGGGCATAAGCGTTGATAAAGGCACCTTGGTTAGTCAATAAGGAATCCCGGTTCTATCGGCGTGTTCCGGAGTGTTAGTGACAACTTATTCACCCCCGGGGGAATTTTCGTAACTTTTGAGACTCCAAAGACCTCCCGTAAGCTTTCTCTCTCCTTCAAAAACAACTCAAATAAATTTGGAATGCTTTAAAATTTTAATACATGATAGAGGATGACATTTTCAGCATAATAGCTTTGGAATTTTGATTTTTTGAATTTCCATTAATTTTCAAGCAATTTTTGAATGAATCTGATGAGAAATTGAATTACAAATAATTCCATTATCCAAAAATTCTAATTTCTTTCACAAAAATCAGAAATATTTTTCTTTAAATGTGGTTAAAATTTCATAATCAGATTCCTTTGGAAAGTCACTTAGCTAAGACTTCGGTAAAATCTCGGTTTTTACCAACTTTTCTATCTTTAGTGACATCCATTTAAGGAGTCTTACCCCTTGATCAAATGAGAACCTCAAGAGCCCTAGACGATCAGAACATTCAGCCGTATCAAACCTCCCACGTTTTGCAACTCTCAAGAACCGAAATCGCATCAAAATTCACCGAAATCACCACATAAACCCGTTTTCTGACTCCCATCACTTCAACAATCATCAAACCACCACCAAAACTTGAAGAACATCACCAATAATCAGAAATCACAAGCTCGGGTCGAACTCAATCCAGAACCGACTCCAGAAGGGCACCGAAATATTCCGGACATGAAGAATCTCATCAATCCCAAAGGTAAAATAGGTTAGAATCCAAGTTTCTGACTCTCCTTGATTTTATTAACTCTCTGTCAAAATTTGGGGTCGAACGACTTTTTACGGCTCCCGAATCAACGTTTGTTTTCGTTTCTGCCTAATAACTTGTTTGCTAGGTTTCATCATTAATTCGAGGGAAAATTGCATGTCCCACCCATGACGTTTGGTGAAATTACACACTCCACCCACGTGGTTTCAAAAATTACTTTCCCCACCCATGTGGTTTCCCCCGTTATACATTCAGCAACTTTTCTATTTTTTGATTAATTTAAAAGATGTTTAAACGTTGTCCGAAATTGATGAAATTTTACATAGACAATGCTAAAGTATTATACTTTGGTTCAATGAGATTTCTAATGTTTTTAAGCTTGAATATGACATGTGGGACCCAATGAACATGTCACATGTTTCATTGGGTCCCACGGGTCACATTTAAACTTAAAAAAATTCGGACTTGACATAAAATCAAAATATATCACTTTAGCATCATCCATGTAAAGTTTCATCAATTTCGGACAACGTTTAAGCATATTTTGAGTTGATTAAAAATTAGAAAAGTTGCTGGATGTAAAACGTGGGAAACCACATGGGTGAGGAATATAATTTTTGAAACCATGTGGTGGAGTGAGTAATTTCACCAAACGTCATAGGTGGGGCATGTAATTTTCCCTTAATTTGAAGTCAAATTGTAAACTTCAAATTACTAAGATGTTTAAAATCTTGCAAGGAACACACCCATAAAATTTGAGATAAAAACACTGCCGGGAGCCACTACAACGCCACCGTCCATGGGTGGTCCGTACCCTCGATAGTGCGTCCGGGGCCACGGACGGGTTGTCCATGGTCACGGATACCCTTGGATGGTGGACATTTTAATTTTCAAAATTTAGGGTTTTTCAATTAATGTTCGGGCCCACAGACGGGACGTCCGTGGCCCCGGACTTTTCAAAATTGTGTTTTTTTAGTTTGACTTTTATTTTCACTTTGATTAACTTGGGTCCGTGGGTTCGGACATAAGGTTTGTAGCCACGGACGGAACTAAAATTTGACCGAATTCGACTTCTGAAACCCTAGTTTAGGTAATTTCAATTTCCACTTTATTTTTCTGTAAAAAAATGATAAAAAAAAATCAAAGTTTGCGCACTTAGGTTAGAATGACTTCGTAATAAGCCAAAATAAATAAGTAGAGGAAAAATGACTTAGAAGGGTAGTGAAAGTAATTTGAACCCTGAAAAAATCGAATACCAAGCCCCCGAACCCGAACTCTCCTTTCCTAATTTACCCTAGGTTAAAATTAGGTGGTGACTCTAAATAGGTTCCAGTAAGATAACATAGGTTCTTAATAATTAATGTTTTACGATCAGATCTTAATCATTTCGAATCAACAATGGATAGTGGTTTAAAATCGAGGCTCACAGATTGGCGACTCTACTGGGGATTTTAACTCTTAATTTTATCTTGTTTAATTTTAAGATAAGAGGGCTTAACTCGAAAATTGATTATTTATGGCTTTTATTACATTGTTTGTTTACTTTAGTGCGCAATTTAAATTTCTGTACATATGCATCATATGAGAGCGAGGGTCCACACAAACCGATTTCATCCCGGGACCTGCCTTAGGCGACCCCTGTCAGGGACTCACACCTTTTGAGGTGATGTGAACAAGTTTGGGAAAAGAGGAGGATGTCGTCTAACCACATCCCCTTAATAACTGGGCTTTAGCCCTAAGCATTTTCCTGGCAGTGCCCTTGCCGAGCCCAATGTTTGGTCAATCAAAGACCCGATCATAGACGCACACCAAACGGTGATGTGAAAAAAGTGGGAAGCCCAACAAGAATAGCATACAAGCCCTATTCCTTTGTGGTGACCTGGGCCCAAGCCCCAAGCTCCTCTCTGGATCAATCCATACCCAGTTTGATTTAAGCGACTAGAGAGGACATGTTGAACTTGTGTGGGCCTTGTTTGCTCGTATGATCGACCCATTACCAGCCTAGAAATTGATAGGTTTTCCCCTTACACTCAACTCAGCCCAACCCAAAATTGGCGGTTTTACTGTTTGCGACCCAAAGGCCCTGTTTGGTTTAAATGAGCGATTCATTTGTTTGGGCCTTGGCCCAAAAACCTAGATCTAGGTAATCTCTCTTTGGCCCAAAATTTGGAATCATTCATCAAGGCCCATTTGGTTCTAAGCCCGTGAAAAAGGAATTCACTAGAACTTGAAGTAAACCACAAGATTTGAAAATCAATCAGGCCTTTCCATTGAAAACGTTTTCAGCCCTAAGGCTCATTCTAGTCCAGGCAAACTTCCTGTTCAGGCTCAGGCCAAAAATCCTAAATCTAGGTCTCATATTTTTAGGCCCAATCAGAACCATTCATTTAGGTTTTGACCCATTCAATAAAATATTTGAATTCAAGATAGTTTGCATGACTCACTCATTCAATCTATTTTCTTTCTTGAAGGCCCACCAACAAATCAAATAAATCTTGGACTTCAAAGTTCCTCTCTTAGCCCAATGGCCCATTCATGTTTTATATAATTTTCTTCGACGTGTATGCTTCACTCCTAGATTAAGGATATTCAGGCCCACACTTCTAGATGTGGTTCAGAAATTATTTTGGCCCATGTGCCTCATTTTTAACCCTAATACTTTCAGGCCCAAATGCCACATTCGCTCACTCAAAAATTTAGGACCAAGCACCAATCCAGTAAACATTTCAGGCCCATGTGCCTATTCACAGTCCAGATATCGTTTCAACCCATGCATCTCACTTTCAGTTTGGGAAAAGATACAACCTCAAGTGCCTCATGTACGATCCATAGTCATTCCTAGTTCAGCTTCTTCATAGATCCTACTTAAAGTCCAAGAAGAAGATGTTCATGGTCATCTCAGTGACGTCCCGACGGTCGAGAACTCAAGTCTTTAGCATGTCAGCGTCAGACAGCTCGACAGCGTTTGAATTTTATAGAGTTTAGGATTCACATGCATTCTACTACATCATCTGCCATGGCACTCATCATTTAAATGCATCACTCATAAGTTTTCAAAGAAAAATGAATGTTTTCAAACCGCAAATAGGAAGCAATGGTTTTACAAAATCATCTTCTTCATAAGCAAATGACTTTTTCAAATCAGAAATTTTCAAATGTCTTTTTAAGATGATATTTCATTTCCCGACAATGAAACACAAAAATTTGTTTCCTGAAAGACGGAGGTGTTCCCCTCAAACACCACAAAGCAATTCCAAGCCAAACTTGTCATCACCACAAAGCAAACTCAACCAAACACATACTCACCACAATCTTCATCATGTCCACAAACAATTCACCACAACAACGTCGTCTCTCACACAGAGGTTGTCATCCACAAGTCACTCATTCACAAATCACTCACACAACACAACCTCCTACTCAAAGTCATCTCATCACTCCATCACACACATATGTCTTACCATAACACCACTTCAACATTTCATCAAAACATAAACTAGAAAACAAAAATGCTACCCATTCATAAAATCATCCCTCACCATTTACCTCCTCGTTCAAAATCACCCCTTCACAAACAACATGTCACATTCACATGCAACAGGGCATTCAAGAGGTTTGTTAATTACCCCAAAACAATACTAGGGGCAATCTGAGTTTAAGTTTGAAAACTTTCAATTTCTTGGTTTAAATGAGTGAACAAGTCTCTGAGTGAACATTTCACGAGAGTATCTTGAGGGGTAAGACCAAGAGATAAGTGTGTCATTTTTACATGACTTTGGTGAGACTACATTCAAAAGTGAGGCAAACGGTATAACTTCGATCGAAGGAGATACTTTGTAAATTTACTCTTAGACCTGTGAAAAGTAACAAAGAATGGGTACACAACTATTAAGGATGATGAAGCACCTAGGTACATCACCACATAGCCAAAAGCTTGTGAACCTTGACATTAAACCCTAGGCAGCCCCTCTGACCTTTTCATATATACCTCTTTTGATACATTTGCAAACTCCACAAAATGAGCTAGCCAATGATGAATATCTAATCCGGTGACCAAATGAAGCAATGAGCCTGACTTTCGGATAGCAACTTCACTAGTCCAAACAAGCAAAACCACTCCCAATATGACGAAGCGATCCGTAATTGGTCCCAAAGTGACACAGGATCCAAAAGAGCTCGCATCAAAAACAGCTCTCAAAATTCAAAACCGGGAAACACAAGGATCCCAAGGAAAAAGAGATTCAAAGAAAGGCAAAACTGAAAAGCCTCTAAGAAAACCAAAATCATAAGAGAGAAATGATGCAAAGGACAACTTCAAAGTCCCAAGTTCCAAAAAAAGTCATCAAGAAGTAGCCAAATGACTTCAAGACAAGAAGAAGCAAATCTGAAGAAAAGAGCAAGTTGCAGCTTTGGTCACCCTTACAACTCCACATATTCCAAAAACGAATTTCTCCATGGTCCCACTGTCTTTCATCATACCCCATGGCCACGTTATAAGCCTTAAAGACTTCTGACTTAGTAGTTGTGTATCCTATCAAGTAAAGTAACAGATCAAATGCGTAAATCCATTGAATATTGAACTCAATGATCTAGACGTTATGACCAAGGAAGAAACACGAGTGCAAATGTCAAACACATTGAGTGTAGAATAGGAAGCACCACATCAAATAAATCTTGACCCTGTGAGAACGAGACTTATTTTGCACAAATAATCAAATATTTGAGGCAATCAATCGGAACGCTCTAAACTCAATTTGTCTTAAGGAAAAATACTGGGGGCAATTGTTGGTTCCAACAATTGCAATAACAACACCAATTGAGGCCCAAAAGCTCCAAGCCCAAAAGCCAAAAGCCGTTCATAGGCATCAAGCATCTCCACATCACATATCCAAAGGCCCGTCATAAGCCCTGACCTTTCTCCACATCACATATTCACAGGTCCGCCATAAGCCCTAACCTTTCTCCACATCACATATCCACATGCCCGTCATAATCCCTGACCTTTCTCCACATCACATATCCACATGCCCGTCATAAGCCCTGACTTTACATCCACATCACAAACCATAGGCTCGTAATCAGTTATACCTTCACTTCTTCATTTCGGCTCGTAATAAGTCCTATCTTCACTTCATCCATTTAGGCTCGTAATAAGTCCTATCTTCATTCATCCACATAGGCTCGTCATAAGTCCTATCTTCACTCATCCATTTAGGCTCGTAATAAGTCATATTTTCACTTCATTCACATAGGCTCGTCATAATTCATATCTTCAATCATCTATTTAGGCTCGTAATAAGTCTTATTTTAACTTCATTCACATAGGCTCGCAATAAGTCCAACCTTCATTCATTCATCTAGGCACGTAATAAGACCCAACTGCATTCATTCATCTAGGCACGTAATAAGACCTTACTACATTCATTCAGGCGCGTAATAAGTCCTACCTGCATTATCTAGATGCGTCATAAGACCTGGCGGTGAAGAGTTAGCGAGGTGATGACAATAAATCCTCCTGTGTTATGTCAACTTATTTTAGGATCAACGAATGGTGGGCAAAGGCAATAAGTCCTCAAGGTTTTTACCAGGAGTCATCCTTACACACCGGTTTGGGGGGCAATGGCAATAAGTCCACAATGGGTTCAACCAGGAGCAATGGCACGGGTTTTGGTCCCCAGAAGCATCCGAGCATTGGCATGGGTTTCGGTCCCCAAAAGCATCCGAGCATTATTTTCATATCGAGCATCGACACGTGTTTCGGTCCCTAGAAGCATTCGGGCATCATTTTCATATCAAGCATCGGCATGGGTTTCAGTCCTCAGAAGCATCCGAGCATCATTTTCATATCGAGCATCGGCACGGGTTTCAGTCCCCAGAAGCATCCGAGCATCATTTCCATATCATCCATATCATCTACATTTGCATCATTCTCATATCAACCATATCATCTACATTTGCATATCACTGGCATATTATCCATGTTTGTAGGTTCCCGACACCTTAGAATGCTTGGGGATTTCCATTCACTTTTAGGTTCCTGAAACCTTATAATGCTCGGCGTATTCCATTTACTTTTAGGTTACTGACACCTTAGAATGCTCGGCGATTTCCATTCACTTTTAGGTTCCCGACACCTTAGAATGCTAGGCGATTTCCATTCACTTTTAGGTTCCCGACACCATAGAATGCTCGGTATTCCATTCAATTTTAGGTTCCCGACACCTTATAATGCTCGGTGTAGTTAATTCATCCTTAGGTCTTTGGCACCATAGAATAGCCCAAACTTAAACTTCTTTTTTTAGGTAGTCAACGCCTTAGAATATCTTGATATCATCTCACCATTTTAGGTAGTCAGCGCCATAGAGTAGCTCGACAACTCTTTCATGCACTTTAGGTAGTTAACGCCTTAGAATAGCTCGACAACATCTCACTTTTTAGGTAGTCAGCACCTTCAAATGGCTCGACACAATTTATCATTTTCGGATGACACACAGGGTCTCTTAGGGTTCAAAAATTTTAAGTGTATCACTCAAGCATCAACAAGACTTTTCATTTCCATTCCAAAGTCTAATTGAAGGGGGCAATCTGTTATACCCATAATTTTGACCCCCCGGTGTAGAATCCCTAGGGCTTAAGTGTTGAGCAAGGCACTTTGGATAGTCAATAAGGAATCACGATTTGATCGGCGTGTTCCGGAGTGTTAGTGACAGCTTATTCACCCCCGAGGGCATTTTTGTAATTTTTGAGGCTCCTAAGACCTCTGTAAGTTTTCTCTCTCCTCCAAAATTAGCTCAAATCAACTCTATTGCTTTAAAATTTTAATACATATTAGAAGATGACATTTTGAGCATAATGGATTTGGAAATTTGATTTTTTGAATTTCCATTAATTTTATAGCAATTTTTGATTGAATCTGATGAGAAATTGAATTAAAAATAATTCCTTATCCAAAAATTCTAATTTATTTCCAGAAAAATCAGAAATATCTTTCTTTAAATGTGGTTAAAATTGCATAATCAGATTCCCTTGGAAAGTCACTTAGCTAATACTTCGGTAAAATCTCGGTTTTTACCAACTTTTCTATCTTTAGTGACATCTATTTAAGGAGCCTTATCCGTTGATCAAATGAGAACATCAAGAGCCGTAGACTATCAAAACATTCAGCTGTATCAAACCTCCCACGTTTTGTAACTCTGAAGAACCGAAATCTCATCGAAATTCACCGAAATGACCACATAAACTCGTTTTCCGACTCCCATCACTTCAACAATCATCAAACCACCTTCAAACCACCACCAAAAAATGAAGAACATCACCAATAATAAGCAATCATAAGCTCGGGTCGAACTCAATCCAGGTGCGACTCCATAAGGGCACCGAAAGATTCCCAACGTGAATAATCTCTTCAATCCCGAACATAAAACAGGTTAGAATCAAGGTTTTCTAACTCTCCTTGATTTCATTAACTCTCTGTCAAAATTTTGGGTCCGACTTTTTACGGCTCCCGAATCAACGTTTATTTTTGTTTCTACCTAATAACTTGTTTGCTAGGTTTCATCATTAATTAAAAGTCAAATTGTAAACTTCTGATTACTAACATGTTTAAAATCTTGCAAGGAACACACCATAAAATTTGAGCTAAAAATACCGCCAGGAGCCACCAGAACGCCACCATTCGTGGGTGGTCCGAACCCTCGGACAGTGCGTTTGGGGCCATGAACGGGTTGTCCGTGGTCACGGACACCCTCGGACGGTGGCGGGGCATTTTAATGTTCAAAATTTAGGGGTTTTCAATTAATGTTCGGCCCCACGGACATCCTGTCCGGGCCCACGGACATCCTGTCCGTGGCCCTGAGCTTTTCAAAATTCCGTTTTCTTTTTTAATTCGACTTTTATTTTCACTTAGATTAACTAGGGTCCATGGGTTCAGACGTTAGGTCCGTAGCCACGGACGGAACTAAAATTTGACCGAATTGAACTTCCAAAACCCTAGTTTAGGTAATTTCAATTTCCACCATATTTTTGTGTCAAAAAATGATAAAGAAAAATCAGAATTTTGCGCACTTAGGTTAGAATGACTTCGTAATTAGCCATAAATAACTAAGTAGAGGAAAAATGACTTAGAAGGGTAGTGAAAGTAATTTGAACCTCGAAAAAGTAAAATACAAGCCCTTGAACCTGAACTCTCCTATCCTAATTTACCCTAGGTTAAAATTAGGTGGCGACTTTAAATAGGTTCCAGTGAGCTAACATAGGTTCTTAATAATTAATGTTTTACGACTTAGTTATTAAAGCTTAGGTTATAAGTGGACCTAGAACCCGATCAGATCCTAATCAATTCGATTCAACATGGGATAATGGTTTAAAAATCAAGGCTCACAAACTCCCGTTGTGTTATTAAAAAAAAGATCAAGCGCTTTGAATGGTGGGAGGATTGAAGTCCTTTTATAAATCTGACTGGAGCTAACCTAGTTTCAATCCTATTTCAATCTTTCATCCAAACACAAGAAAAATTTCAAAAACAAAAGTTCACCACTCAATACTGCAAATTGGCAATCTTTGCCCTTTAGGACTGTCTTAACCAATTATGAGGCCTTGTGCCAATCTAAAATATACAATTTTTATCTCAATTTAAGTCGTCTTCATTTAAGTTATTAAATCTAAGTTAGTAAAATTTTAAATTAGGTAACAAATTTTCTGAAAATAAAATTATTGATCATTTATGTAAATATTTTTAATAAAAAACTTCATTTAGTTTTGATATTCATTTTAAACAGTATCATATTTTAATGATAATATTATATACATAAATTATATTCTAAATTTTCAATAACTAAGTTTATGTACACATAATATTTTTTAGGTAATGCTTTTTCAATATTGACTAGTTTTATTGTTTGATACCTGATTCTATAGTAACAAAGTTAATTAATAATTTATCTTTTTATAATTTATATAAAACCTATCAAACTAATTAATTATGACTAAAAAATATCCCTCCTTTTAGAGGCCCCTCCAAAACTGGGCCTTGCGCCAAGGCTCCACTTGTACATGCCGAGAGCGGCACTGCTTAGGGAAGTTCGATAGGACATAGCAAAAGTGACGTTTAGTATAAAGCTTAGTGTTGTTAGTTTTGTCATTGGTTAACAAAAGGTGTTATGACATGTAGCTTTAGCGGGCGTTTGGACTTTTCCAGATCATAAATCTCACTGTGGTTAGCTAATAGGGGGCTGCCAACTACACAATTGTAATGCTCCAAATCAACATTTTTCAAATCAATCTATTCAAAAAATAACTCACAAAAAGTAACTGACGATCAACGAACCCCCTAATTATAGTTTAAACGGGACCAAATATTTAGATGGACATATAATAAATTGACATGCATAAATAAAATAGACATTGATGTCACATCCATCCTCAAGTGGAGAATAATCTTGAAAACCAACACCCATGTTCTCTCTTTTCTATTATTCACATTCAATAAATCCAGAGTTTTCAGCCAAAAACTGGCCACTATTCTTCCAATTTTCGGCTGATTACTTTCCTTCGAATAAGTCATTGTCGTCAGATCTCATTTATTGGCAGTCATGGTCGGCAAGTTTGCCTGTTGTTACAACATGTTTATTCAAGTGTGATTGGGTTAATATCAACTTTATTACTTAATATAGCATCATCTTTCTTTAAAAAAAAAGTGTGATTGGGTTAATATCATTCAAAAGGGTAATAGTCTTGACTAATTTTTTTATCCAGTTCTTTAATATCCATTTTATGCATTTTAACATGTAAAAAGTAAATAAACTACAAGTTTTAAGATTAATAACAATTTATTGATTTCACTAGTTCAGAGTAATTAATAGATAATAAAATACTATATCTTAAGTCATATTATTATTATTTTTTTGAAAATGTAAGATTGTATTAATAGTTACATAGCCTAGAAACAAACTCTGGTATAGCACCAGAGGATCATTGCTGAGTCGACTGAGAACGTCGGCCTAAATTGGCTAAGCAATGGACTGACGACTTGTCAGATCTTGGTATGTGAAACCAAGTGATAGGGGGCGTTCGACGTGGGCGAGCAAACGCAGCAATAGCTGCTTTTCCATAAATGTGACCATGGTTAAGGAATAATAACTTGACATGTGTTATTTTTGTCAGTTCAGTTTAAAAATTGTCTAATCAAATACTGCCACATGTCACATTAATATAAAAAGCAAATGAGCTGTGCTCATCGAACGGAACCATAATCGGATACATTCCTACTGAACCTAGAAAGCGATTTAAGACATCCCAAACTGAGGGAAGGAAAGTTGAGGAAGAGCCGTGATCCAGGTAATCAGTAAGTTGTTTGCAGTCGGTCAAGAGTCGGATTGAATTAGCACCAGAAGCCAAACCCGCCTGAAGGCCAAACTCCAAAGCCCAAGCTTCAACTTGAGACGAAATGTAATGTCCAGTACCCCTTTAAAACCAGCCAACTTGAGCACACCATCTTGGAGACCAGCACAAGCAAGACCAAAATGATTAAACTTATCAAAACTGCGGTCAACATAAATGTCCAAGAAATGTGGATGTTGAAGTCGATGCTGCGAAAGAGATGGCGGGGGTTGACTAGTAATGTTGAGGAAATTATCTGCGTGGCACCAGCCTTGATCCAAAGAAGTACTCCCTCCGTCCCAGTGTCAGTGTCCACTTTCTATTTTTATTTGTCCCAAAATGATGTCTCCTACAGTGTATAACATTTCTACCTCCACTCACTATTTTACATTTCCTTAATCTACGTGCAAAACTAAAGAGGACTCTGCCCATGGGACGGAGGGATTAATACACTTGTGAAACTTATTGTACTACACATATTTATAATGTTTTAAAAAATTACACTCATATACATTTAAATGTAAATATTCCCTCCGTCTTGAATTGACTGTTCTATTTACTATTTAGACATGTCGTTTGACTTCAATATTTAACATATAAGATGAAATCATTTTCAAAATTTAAGTTTTGCATATGATCCCTTACATGATAAACTATGTATTACAAAATTTAATTTTATAAAATTATTTTATCTTATATATTTAATATTGAAATAAAAAACATGTCATAAAATAAACGGCCAAATGAGAATGGATGGAGTAATTGATACGGCAAACTAGTGTCCGAGTGCAGCACAATATCTAGATGAGTTAACAGCTAGCAGCCAGTGGTGGAGCCTGCCTGGCTGTCCCCCGCTTTTTTTGAAAGGGCAAAAGATTACAAAACCGCGATTGACTTCCTTCCATTCCCTTTTACTCCTCGGAGATGTAGTAATGCTGCCCAGCAAGCAACGAACCATTTCTGAGTATCTCTCCCTACCTATTTCAAAAAGAGAAGAGTATCTTCTACTGCTCTCTCTCTCTCTCTCTCTCTCTGAATCGGCAATTCGAAGATAGAGAATGCCGAATATATCTAGGCTGAATCTGATATGGGGTTTTGGAATCATAGGATTGTTTTTCTTGAAATGGGTGGATTCTTTCGACAGGTTCAACTCGAGTGTTTTGTACGAAGATGGAAGTGTAGTGGGATTCAATCTTAGCAGCCTGTACCAAGACAGGAAATATGGACTGCTCCATCATCCCCTTATGGTGAGTCGAACTCTCATTCCTGGTGCTGCTGGAAAAGGAGCAGGTAATTCTTATGTTCTGGGTTATAGCTCTTACATTCTACTCTGCTGATTTTTAGTTCAATAGTGTGTTGTTGTCTAATGATAAGATTACGTTTGATAAGTCGGCGGATCGCTTGGCAAAAATTGTTTGTGAAACGGAAGACTGTCTGTTCTCGGCTTTTGTAAGACAGCTGGATTAGATTTAAAAACTCCTTACTGTTTCAGTGGCGATACCTTTTGTCACCGACAGATATTTTTCACCTTCAAATTAAAATGACGACAGCAGTTTGGTGGTCAATTATTAATCTCCTTACTTTGACCTTATTCTCTGAAAAGTTTGACCATGAAATTGTGTCCTATCTACTTGTACTGTAAGTCTGTAACTGTCCCTCACTCCTGTGACTCATGAAGAACTATAATATTTTCTAATCCTACGCATATTTTTTACTGGTGATAAAATATCTGTACTCGCCATTTAATTATCAATTTGACCCATTTGTATACCTTTTTTTACTGATCTGTTTTTGTATGCACTGCAGTGTGCTTAGATGGATCACTGCCTGCTTATCATATAGATCTCGGGTATGGATCAGGGGCAAACAGTTGGCTTGTCAACCTTGAGGTATGCGCTTATCGATTTCCTTTCTGGCACGACTGCATTGGTAAGGTTTCTGTTCAAATCCTCAACTCTTTCTTTACTTATAAAATCCTTGTGATGACAGGGTGGAGGTTGGTGTGATACCATTAGGAACTGTGTGTATAGGAAAAAAACTAGACATGGTTCTTCTTTCTATATGGAAAAACAGATACCATTTACGGGGATATTAAGCAGCAGAAGATCAGAAAATCCTGGTATGGGTGTTTTCAGTTTTCCTGAAATTCTAGACAATTCGACTATTCACCTTTAGAAACTTGATGTCGTCATTTTTATGAAGTAATGCTGTTTTACTTTTCTGAGCATTGTAGATTTTTACAATTGGAATAGAGTAAAGATCCGTTATTGTGATGGTGCTTCCTTCAGTGGAGACAGTGAAAACAAGGTGTGCTGTGCTACCATTTTTACTGTAATGTGATGAAATTTCAAGGGCCAAACAGATTTATTCTCGCAATGTACGATGATCGCGGTCACCTTTGTCGTTAATCAATTATGGGTTTTCAAAATCAGAGATCACAATTATATTTCAGAGGACAGCGGATTTATGAGGTAGCTATGCAAGCGTTAATGTCCAAAGGAATGCGCAACGCTAAGCAGGTCAATCTTCTTTTTTTTTCTTTCTATTTCCCTCTTAATAAGTAGTCAGTGGCTAAAAGATTAGTCACTTCAATCATAGTACTTATTATTAATCTTTCAGGCTCTTCTTTCTGGATGCTCAGCTGGGGGTTTGGCTACTATACTCCACTGTGATGAGTTTAGATCACTTTTCCCGAGGAATACTCGAGTTAAGTGCCTAAGTGATGGCGGTTTATTCCTTGATGCGTAATTACCCATTCTCTACTGATCAACCTCTCTTGTCTGAATAAACTTTTGCCTAGTAACCTATTCTTTTTGTTTGACAAAATGGAAATTCTGATATAGATTTATCTTTGGATATTCTCTTCTTCCTTGCAGAGTAGATGTAGGTGGTGGGCGTACGATGAGAAGATTATTTAGTGGAGTGGTTCGTATGCATGTACGTACTCTTGTCTATTTGCTCATTCAGTAGTGTGTCCAAAAGGAAAACTGAAATTAGTATCTATTTTCTTTTTTTACAGTTTGTGCATTTGAACTAAATATGACATTCAAAAATAGAGATCAGAGAAAAACAATGGTCTTATTATCACCACTTGATGACATGATGCCCTATTCTGAATTATGTTTTTCTTGTAAACATTGCTATTGCAAATACAGGGTGTAGGGTCACACTTGCCGTGGAGTTGTACTAGAGGGCTCAACAGTATTCTGGTAATGAATTTTGTTTTTATCTTTAGCTGCATGGATGATGAAAAAAGTGGTTCCTGTCTTGTCCATTATAGTTATGTGTTATTGAGATATTTATATGTGTCTGTTATCACTTAGACAGTCTCTCACTAGAAGTTTCCTAGAAGTCTTCCATCTCCTTGATAGTTCCTCCATATATATATATAGGGTTGTATATCTCTTGCAGCCAGAATGAAGATATTAGATAATACTTCAGAAAACTTCATTATGTCTTACATACTTGATTCACCGAAGTTATCATATATTGCAAGTAACCACACAACTTATGAGTGTCCTTTATTCTTCAGTGTTTCTTCCCTGGGCATCTGATATCAAAGATCAAGACCCCATTGTTCCTTCTTAATGCAGCATATGATTCATGGCAGGTGAATCATCTCAATCTGAACTGCTTCCCCTTGATGAACTGTGCAGTTTCTAGGTTTAGTTGTTTGCAATTTTGCTATAGAGAGTTCAAGGTTCATTTCCTTTGGGTTTTTTTTTTTTTTTTACCATAACAGATCCAAGCAAGTTTAGCCCCTGCATCAGCTGATCCTCACGGATATTGGCACGACTGTAAACTGAATTATAAGCTATGCAATGTTCATCAGATACGCTTCCTTCAAAGTGGGTTTTGATTATACATTTTGTTAGTTCATTAGTCGGTCCCTATATATCTCCCGTATGTACTACTTGAAGCTGCCAAATTCAAGGCTTCTGAACTAAGTCAAATGTCAGGTTTCAGGGACCAGATGCTGAATACTGTAAAAGGATTCTCAAGGTCAATGCATAATGGATTGTTTATAAATTCATGCTTTTCTCATTGCCAATCTGAGCGACATGATACATGGTTCTCTGGTAACTCACCTCGCATTGGAAATAAGGTCAGTGTCAGTCAGACATACATTTCAGTCATATATAATCCTTTTGTTTAGTATAAATTTAACTGATGAAATTGCTGTTCTTATGATGGTTTGTGAATAAAAAGGTACTCATTTGACTTACCAAAAATTGCACTCATTTGACATACCATAAAAAATGCATTCATTTGCACAGGGAATCGCTGAGTCTGTGGGTCACTGGTTTTTTGATCGAGGGCAAGTTAAGATCATAGATTGCCCGTACCCATGTGATAACACTTGCCACAATCTGGTGTTCAGGTGACCTGAGATACCTTTTTTAATTAAAGCTGAAGGGTCATGAATCAAAGACTTCAATTTGTCTACTCTTTTAGAACGATTTGCCACTCGGGTTTACACGTTGAAACATAGATGTTGAGTGAGTGGAATAATTAATTTCGTTTCTTACTATTTTGTATCTTTCTATGGGTTTTCAGGTTTTAAGATAAATGAGAATGGCGTTGAATCGAGATTCAGAAACAGGCTGCGTTGCATATGATTCAGGAGAACAAATTTTGCATCTTCCTATCATAAATAATGGACGAATCTGGCATCTGAATGATTCTAAGATTGATTCCATTTATGATATTCTTATTTTGGAGATAGAAATGATTTCTTGCATTTACAGTCAGCAATATCACACCCGTTATTCAGTCGGTGTAAAAGTAACTCCCTCCTCTTCTTCCAATTTTTGTTGTTTTGTTTGTTATTGACACGTTTAAACAAAACCTTCAAATTGGGATGAAGGGAATATTACACAGGAATCAATATTTAATAGTGAGAACTGTAAACGTCTGTTGATTCATCCAGATGATTCTATAAGTGTAAGAAAATTTTCTAAACGATGTTTACTTATTGTTCATCATATGGGGCCTCGCTTGTATACTACTGTATTATTCTCGTACTAGCTTAGTGAAGATCTTAATAAGTTAAAACACACTTTCTCTTACAACATGTAACTACTGTTACTAACTGCAACCACGTTGATTAATGTTTTTATTTAACGCTAAATATGCTTTCTTCCTCTCGGGATAGATTTCTTACAGTAGCACTTGTTCTTTTTGCTATAGAACCTCTATCATGTCTACAGTTACGTAGTGGTATAGTGTAACTGATATTGAAGAGACCTTACATCTTCTCATGACATAGCTCGGTTTATTGGAAGACAAGGTTTGTTCCCAAAGCTTAAACCAAAAATGAAAATTGGGATTCATAACAGACATTTTTCCTTTAAATTGACATAGATCTTTTATACAATTGTGAAATCCAAATTCATTTCAAATCCGATCTCAAAAACCAAGGATTAAAACCATTGGTTCCTTTTTTTGGTAGGAACCAAATTCTTAGACTTCAACAAGATCACATTAGGTTATACTATTTCCAAAACATTTCAACAAATTTCAAGGTTTTCCCTAAACATTTCCATAAATTCTTAGTTCATCTTCATACTCCATTCTGATTCTATTCTCAATGTCACATTGAACACACTACACACTTTCCTACTTGTCCTGCAATACAATGCAAGACTTCCACGATTTTAATGATAATTTTATCTTACATTTCATGCCACATGGATGCTATCAATCAAACTTATACAATTCATGTGACATTTCACACTTAAATGTGGTTATCCACCCTCCTTAGAAAGTAAATTACAACCTCATAACTACAACTATTCTTTTATAATTAATCATAAAACATTATTCACCACATAGAAAGTTTATTCCAATTTATGATTGGATCACAAGATTTGGCCATCTTTGACCTTAGGCTAATCACTTTAATGTTCCCATCTAAGATCCCAAGGAATATTCCTCATTACATCAAGTGAGATCAATCTTCACTATCTCTGGTTCAAACACAAATTTGTATTCACTATATATTTCTACCATTTAGATACTAAGAAACCATAATGTGTTCTATCAAACTCCATAGCCACTGCTAGTGTTTAAGCCACATTTCCAACTCTGATCATTACAATCTAGTTCCGCAGAAATTGGGAAACAATCTTTGGTTTTATTCCATACATGATCTCATCGCCAAGTACATGAAACATGCTTTCACATCTTTCTATAACACCCAACTTATACCTTGTGAGGTTTCTCCCAATCTCAAGAAGCTCACATTCTTTCATTTATTGTACTGATATTACTCACTAATGTTTCAATTGTCTAAGATATACAAGAACTCTCGGTATAATAACCATTCTAAAATCTTTGAAAGTTCAATACACATTACTTACATATTATTAAATGTCTATCTAAGTATATCGATCTAATTACCTCTACCACAGGGTGAAAAAAAAGCTGATCTTCAACTGGACACATATAACCTTTTTAAAATAGTTTCAGACTTAAAGGAATTTGGAAATCTCTCACAATACCATATCACGTTCATCTTATACATGTTCTACAATTCGCTGGTGCTCCAGGTAAAATCAAGCCAGAGGTTTTATTAATCTCGTCACTCTCTTAATTGAACTTAAGTCTTTTGTTAAATATTCATTTCAAATTCAACACCTTCCTTTTTTCCATCTAGGTTACCAAAATCACCTGTTGGGGTCTTATTTCATTAATCACCTCTTGGGCACAAAATCATAGGAGAATTCCTTTCTTCAATCCATATCATTCTAGACACACTTGATTCCTCCAATCTTCACATTGTTACATTGATCATCTTAGATATCCAACACATATCCTAACTCACATTGTATAACTAGTTCTATGGTTCACTTTTCCACACTATACTATTATTGTAACACCCCGACCAATAATCAAGCACTTAACGGTAATTAAAACAGCTTTTCACGCTACTCATAAAAGAGTTCCTGAGCTGAAAAAGTGCAAGGCACAAGAGCTGAGAATGGACTACCATAATTTATGCAAATAACAGGTGAGTTGTTAGAGGACGTACTTGATCGATTTTATCTACTAACTACCACCATGCAGGGAATCTACATTTTACCAGACAGAGAGGGTGTCCTACACATGCTTCATAATAGTCTTAGAGAAGAATGGGCAGAAACCATGATCTCCACCAATGAATCCAAAGATCTATCTAAGTGAAGCTTCTAGGATATAGGATCTTATCTACAATCGGTGGATAAGTACGAAGTATGTCAGAAAGAGGCGCGATAATATATGTTTCTCTTCTTCTGATCAGATCACTTTGATAAATGATCAGGCTTTGCAAGTCAAGTCATGTAGTAGCAGTTGAGATGACACTTATATTGCCGATAATCTAATTTGGCAAGCAAAAGCTGAGTTAGTTGATATCATAGTTAAGGAAAATGCTGCTGAAACTATGGAAGATTTTGTCTTCATAGTAAAAAACTTGTGGAAGTTCATGCGGAATGAACCTAACCGACATAGTCGCTCATCACTAATTGTACCAAACAAATACTCAAATCTGTCACTTGTTTCAACTGCAACAAGCCTGGACATTTCAAAAAAGACTATCCACTCCTCAAAAATTATTTTGAAGGACCCCCAAGGGAGAACGCTAATGGCCTCAGTCGGATAGGGTGATTCAGACTGTGACAATCCAAACAAAGAGTCAACCAGCTTAATATCTCTCATGGCGCACAATTAAAATCACTCCATGATCCCTGAAAATAAGGTAACAAGATCATATCGAGAAATTGATCTTCATCGCATATCTCTAAAAGGCTTTCTCACTTAATAGCTAAAATTGTTTAGGACACTAACTCGCTCAAATCAAATCTTAACAAACAAATCTCAGATGTCACTAATGAACTTGAGGAATCGAAAATAATAATCAATGCTCTAAGAGATGAACTTAAGAGTCAATTACTGTTGCATGTTCACTTAGATTAAATCTACTAGAGTCGCGACATTTAGTTGACTCCTTCAAAAGGAGTTAAATGAAGCCAAGACCATAGCTCAATCAAATCAAAGGGAACAGGTGGAGTCTTTAACTCAGATTGACTCGCTCAAGAAAGATCTGACTTTATTTGCTGATAAGTGTTGCTTTATGCAGAATGAGTTAAACAACTTAGAACTTCTGAACATCACTTTGAATTATTCGATTGAGCAACTCACTTGGAGATTGAAAGAAAAAGATCATGCTCTTGCTGAAATACCCCAAACCTTGGTATGTTGGTTAAACATTAAAACATGATTTATTAAGACTAAAAAGGGTCTTAAAAACACTAGTAAACAAGTTTAAACAAAAGCAAACACAAAATGTGCTTTAAAGTCAATAAGAGCTAAAATGTGCTCTAAGCTTGGAATAGGCTTGGGTAAGACCTAATGAACTTACCAAGACCTCATTTATATACTAATGAACATATTAAACCAATTACCAAAGAAAACCAAGCTTGAAAACAAGTTAAAACACAAAATGTGCTTTAAGAAGTCTTAAAGCACATTTTTGAAAAATTGTCTTGTAAATGAGTTTTGAATGGCTAAATGTCCATCATTACTCTTAAATATATATGTGTACTATATAGTATCACATTTGGGTGGCTATATTAATGGGAAATCAAAAATTTCACTTCTAAGTGCCTTGTTTAGGTGAATAGTAACTTTTACAAGCTAGTTTATAACATATGTTATGTTAAGTAATTAAATTGACAAACAAAGACTAAAATACCCTCATACTAATAAAGGGGGCCGGTTTTTGTAAGTGTGGTGACTCACCACTCTCTAGTTAATGTAATAAGTAAGTAAAGCAAACTAAGTAAACTTACTTTTTACTTTATAAGCATAAATATCTTCTTAAAAGCAAATCCTATCCCATTCTCATTTCTTTCCTTCATTCCCACGGTTTGCAAACACCATCTTCTACCTCTCTTCTTTGCTCTCTCTCGGTAATACCACTACCACCATTAGAACTCCCACTTTGACCTCTTGTAAAATCTTGCTCACTTGTCCAAATCAAATTCTAAGACCACCAATCTCTTCCTCTCATCAAGCTCTTCATTCCTATCTTCTCAAAACTCCAAGAGCCCCATTTCGGTGCCAAGGTGTTCCACCATGGAAGGAGCTTGAGCTTGTATTTTGACATATTATTACTCTCCTTTGCTTCTAGGTAAGGAATCTCAAAGAAAAATCATGTTTCCTCCATATTCTTACCTTGACCGAAAATGCACATTGATATAGCTCCTTGTGTGACTTTGTTCTAGCTTCATTTCAACTCTTCATGGACTAGGTGGAGTCCTCTCTTGTTATATATTCAAACTCTCTCCAAAGATCAAGGTAAAACAACTACATTAATGTTTTTGAAACAATGTAAAATTAGGGTTTACAATGAGATGAAGCTCAAAGCTTGAATACTCATTATGGTGTTTGTATATTGTTTAGAGCTTGACAAGGAATTAAAATACCATACGGTTTTGTAAGGAATCAAGAAGGAAGTGTTTTGGAAAAAGAGGTAAATCTACTAACTTAATGTTGTTTAATGCCTTAGGAGAAATGAGCTTATAAATGCTTATTAAAACTACCTAAAGAGCAAATGGTGAATGACTTAGTAAAGTGTTCTCAAGAGACTAGTAAAGGGCATATGTGTGTTGAGTGTATTTGCAGGTTAAAGGCATATATATTGTGGAAATTCAGTGTTTATGATTTAAGCACCTTAAGGGCCTAAGAGCCATGCATTTTAAGGGCCTAAGTGCCATGCAATTTAAAATATGCACTATATTGTGATGTAGTGTAAATTTGGTGAAGTTGTGTATGAGAGTGTTCTTGGTGATTCTAGATGTTCTTGTGTGTTTAATGGAGAAAGCAAAGTGTTTAGGCTTAGTAATGTTCTAGGGGAATTCATGCCAAAATTTAGGTAAGAAGTAAGAAGTTCTAAGTGTTTACATAAGGTTTGGTGAGTTAGAAAACTTAGGAAATGGATAAGGAGTTCATGATGTTTTAAAGGAATTTTGATGAATTAGGAAGTACTCTAGAGTGTGATAAGGACTTAGGCATGAGCTTGAGGTTTTAATATGTACCAAGGTCATTTTGGACTTAGGTAAATACCTAGGCAAACTTTGGTAAAATAAGGAGAAGTGTACACTAGGAAAAGAGTTTCAAGAATGATATAAGGAATTAGTTGTGAGAGATGATGCTTGGGAGATGATGTTAAAATAAGGAGGAAGCTTTTGGGGATAGTAGTTATCTTAGGTATGAAACACCACTTGGAAAACTAGGAGAAAACATTGTAAGAGTTAGGAATTTTGTGAAGATATAAGTAAAGGCTTAAGGAATTAGAAAATGAGTTTTATGAGTGTTTAAGGATGTCTTAAGCTGTGTTTGAAGTGCCCAAATGAGGTTAGGGGGTACTAGGTTATATGGGGTGAAGTTTGGAGTTGAATGTAAAAGGAAAACAAGGATTTGGGGCAGACCGGACTTGCGACCGGACTTGTAAGTCCGGTCGGGCCTGTTTACCCTGCGAGAATTGGCTTCTGGAATGGACCGACCTTGGGACCGGACTTGCAAGGTCGGTCGGGCTTGTAATTTGTGTACGGATTGAGTTACTGGAATCGACCGGACATAGGACCGGACTTGGCAAGTCCGGTCGGGCTGAATTTCCGAAGGGGAGAAACTCTCTGGAATCGACCGGACATGGACAAGTCCGGTCGGCAAGTCCGGTCGGACCTAAACTTGTAAAAAAAAAAAAAGAAAAGAATGTGACTTATGTAGTTAACCCTAGGGTGTATAATGAAGGTAACCTAGGGTAAGATAGACATTAAAACATGTCATACAATCATGTTGAATACTTAGTAAGTGTGAAGTTAAATAAATAATTAACCGACGTTACTAATGTGTATAGGATTCTCTCAAGGTGGAAACGAAACGAGGCAAGGACCAAGGTATGGTTTTCTTGCAGTCTGTTGCCTACCGGTTTACACCGGCTTGGGTGTTTTTGCTTTTCTGTGTGTTACGACCTTATAAGATTAAGGCATGAAAAGAGTTTACAGTTGTTATACATTATGATGTTGTAAGGTTATGACTCCTTTCCCTTGGTTGTCTAACAAGACCTAAATGTTGCTTGTTTGTGACTTAACGAAATATTGTGTGATCACTAACAAGTGCTAATCGGGGGAGTGAGGAGTCCGGTTGTTCCGGCCACGCGTGTGATGGATGGGTCGATATCATATCCGGTTCGGCTCTCTTGGTGTATGTATAGGTGGTATTCCAATTTGGTTTCTACCTTCCCTTAGCTTATCCAAAGCTAGTTACTGACTCACGTCGGGCCATAGGGGCATACGTATGTTATTTCGGTGTGCTTGGGATTACTATATCCGACACACCTTTGGTATAAGTTAACCGTTCAATATAACCGGACGGTGACGAGGATGGTAACGAGCTTAACATGGGGTTGGTGAAAATCTCTAGGCTCACATGGTATACTAACTATGGTGGAAGGTTCCCTGTGAGGACCAAGTTTATGGTGTTATGTATTGATATGATGCTATGCAATTTCCCTTGCTATGCTATGGTATATATATATATATGTTGGATGTTCTAAAATGAATGCCATGTTATTATGACAATTGGTTGCGCGTATCCCGGTAGTCGATGGGCTGCGCGTTAGCCATACCAGCAAAGGTTGCTGACCCCCTCGGGGGCTCCATATTTTATTGCAGGATGAGGATCGAAGAGGCAGAGTGGCTCTAGGTCCTAGGTTTTGATGTACTTTTGGATATGTTGGTTGTTGAGCCCGGGATGCGCCTGTGCTCCCGAGGCATTACATTTTGATACCGTTGTTGTACGTGGTGATGATTATGGTTGTAGGTGTGTTGTAAATTAAATACTCGGTATGGTTGGTTATGTTTATATATGGATGTTAGATACTATGCTCGGGAGTCTGATCATCAGACCGATACACATGTATTTATTCTGCCTAGTTAACCACGTGGGTGGTTAACGGCGTTGTAACACCAAAGCGTTAGTTATGTTTGGTTGGTTATTTCCGCTGCGATTTCGGTAGTTGATAGGGGCGTTGTAGGGGTGTTACAAAAAGTGGTATCAGAGCGAAGTATCGCTCTGATGACTAGAATACCGAGCTTAGGGATATACCGAGTTAGGAAACCTAGCTACAGTACCTAAGTGAACGATTTGGAAGGTTAACCACTAACTAAGTGTGGAATTACCTGGTTGTCGGGAAGATGCTATAACCATTGGACCGATAAGTGTGCAAGCATAATGCTAATGAAATGTTCATATGAATTCAGATGGCAGGTAGACCACGAGGGAGAGGCCGCGGGCGCGGTACTGGAGATTTGGGTAACCAGGGCGATGATACTACGGCACAGACTATGGCTGAGGCAGTTGCAGCCGCCGTAGCCCAGTTGGTACCCGATCTGGTTGCTGCTATACAGCAAGGGCAACAGCCCGGAGTTCAGCCACCACCACCACCGCCACGAGAGACCAATTGGGTCAAGGCGTTGGCTGATCTTAGACCGCCATCATTTAATGGGGAGACTGATCCTCGAAAGCTGGAGGCGTACATCTCCGAACTGGAGACCGCCTACGAGACCTTGGCAGTACCTGCTGAAGCTAAGGTCCGTCTTGCTGCCTACTACTTGAAGGGTACGGCACAGAGTTGGTGGAAATTGGTGAAGGAGGACAGGATGGCTGATCCTGAATTTGGTTGGAGGGAGTACACGGCTCTACTGCGAGCCAAGTACTACCCGGTGCACGTGCAGGAGGCCAAGCGCCTCGAGCTGGATAGTCTGAGGCAGGGGGATAAGATGTCGGTTGATGACTACTACACAGCATTCACCGGCCTTATCCACCTGTTACCAGACCTTGGGTATTCGAACCGGGTGTTGGTGAACCGGTTCTACAATGGTCTTAGCCACCGTCTCCGCTATGGGATGGGGCCAGCTGAGTATACTACCTTGCAGGTAATTAGAGTACCTTATTGTGAATCAATTACACCATGAGTGAATGTTAATGTGAGTTGGTAAGTTTTTTTGCGGGGCATGACTGACATCCTAAAATTCAGGAGTGCTATCATGCCGCTGCTAAGGTTGAAATTACCGTCCGTCTGAGGGACGAGGAGAATGCGCACAAGCGCAAGGCCACCAACGAGGGCCAGAGTCTGCAAGGGTATGGGGGAGGAAGAAAAAGAAACCCTACCCTCAGCCCCAGAAGGGCCAGTACCAGGGTGACAAGGGCCAAGCCCAGACCACCACAGCTGATGAGCCACTGAAGCTCACGTATGCGTACGCGGCGAAGCCTCTACGCTCCTACCCGCCTAAGGGTAATTACTTAACCATGTGTATCTAGTTGAGGTGTGTGTTGTTAAGATGGGAAGTGAGTATTGATTGTGTGTTGTTGTAGCAGCTAGCGCGGGTTCTGGACCGGAGCGCCACTTTTACTGTAAGTGGTGCAATGGAGACCACCCCGGCAAAGACTGCAAGGGGAATGATGTGAGGTGCCGTCACTGCCAGAAGATGGGGCACCGTGAGTTTGAGTGTTGGACGAACCCCAACGCAGGAACTATAAGCCAAAGGGGCAGTGGAAGGGTAATACTACCACGACCACTGAAGGCCCGAAGGCGATTACTCAGCAGACTTCTGACAAGAAGTACACTGAATCCCAGAAGGGGAAGGCTACGGGGTCCGGCAAGGCCGCCCTGAATGTGGTGGACCGGTCTGAGGCACCAGGATCCTCTTCGAGACCAGGTACCGCCTAAACTGTTAAATGAAAAAGTGATTGCTTACCGCATTTCATGCATGAGTGTTAGCAAGTCTAAGGGTATAAACATATGTAAAGAGTTAGAATATAATGTGGAAAACACCTAAAGTTAGGCAATTTGAAACTTAGGAACCTTCAATATCTGCTATCCAATCCCGCCCACACCAAACCCTGAAGAAACCGCCATCAACATCACCGACTTCCATTGGAGCAATGTCAGGTTATCCAGCCAGGTATGATACTTTAAATGGATACCTGACACCGGAAGCACAAATCCATATCATCAGACGATGCGACGAACTTGGAGCAAAACCAGGAGGGTTCTACACACCCGAATACCCGAACGGAGCAAGGATGCAATTGAAGATGATGTGCATGGGTAAGGACTGGAACCCTTACACCAAGTCATATCAAGAAGTGCGAGCTGAAGATGGAGCAACAGTATCAAGTATACCAGAGGAGTTCCACGCGGTCGTTAACCACGCCGTGGGAATTGCTCAGCAAGTTGAAACGGAATCAATTCCAAGTGTAAAAGCAGATCTATGCATTGTAAACTTCTACCAGAAAGGTGGACGGTTAGGTATGCACCAAGACAAGGACGAGTCACCCGAGTCTCTAAGTAAGGGAGTACCCGTGGTGTCTTGGTCCATTGGTGATACCGCAGTGTTTGTATATGGCGAGCAGAAGCGTGCTGACCTCGCAAGGAAGATATTGTTGAAATCGGGAGATGTATTAATCATGGGTGGGCAATCAAGGATGCTATACCATGGCATCAGGAAGATCAAACTGAATACCGCACCGTCGGCAGTGATCAATGCCACACACATGAAACCCGGACGTTTAAATTTGACCTTCAGACAGTTTTAAGCTTTGTATAATTGTGTGATGTGATAAACCCGTATGTATTAAGGATGTTGTAAGTGTGAATCATGGCGACAGTGTAAGCCAATGAATGTTGTAAAAAGAGTGTGTTAATGAATAAAGTGGAGTTGTTTGAAGCATATAAACCGTGTTGTTACCCAATACTCATTAGTTTGCCAATGAATTAGGCTGTGCACTCGGAACGGGAGGTATACTGAGTGTCTGCAATAAGGCAGAAGCCGGCAAGAGCGGCACAATCCTCACCGGTACCTTTCCAGTGAATGGCGTGGATGCATCGATCTTGTTCGACTCTGGAGCCTCACACACATTCATTTCGCTATCATTTGCGAAGAGGCTGGGGTTAGACGGTGAAGAGATGCCAGACTTCGTGGTCACTCTCCCGTCGAAAGAGCGGATCAGATGTACCCGCTACTACCGAGATGCTGTTGTTCGAATCATGGATGAGGAGTTTCCGATCGACTTGATAGAGTTCGACGGACTAGGTTTTGATGTGATTGTCGGGATGAACTGGTTGGAGCGGTACAAGGGTAGAATCCTATGTGCCGAGCATCGACTGCTTCTTAGGAGTCCATCTGGGGTTACTATATCATACCGCCAGAGGCCCAGGGAGCCTTCGACACAGATCATCACCGCCATGGCCATGTATCGTGAGTTGCGACGAGGAAATGATGTATACCTCTGCTATGTCCAGGACATAGAGAGAGACCCTGAGTTTAGCCCAGATGTGCCGGTAGTGTCGGAGTTTCCTGACGTATTTCCTAAGGAACTGCCGGGCATGCCGCCAGCACGAGATTTGAGTTTGAGATTGATCTAGTTCCGGGCACCGGACCCATTGCGAAAGCACCTTACCGTATGGCTCCAGCAGAGATGACAGAGCTCAAGGAGCAGCTGAGAGACCTACTCGACAAGGGCTTTATCCGCCCTAGTGTGTCACCATGGGGAGCGCCGGTCCTCTTCGTGAAGAAGAAGGACGGTAGCCTCCGCCTATGTATTGATTATCGGGAGCTGAATGCTGTTACGGTGAAGAACCGTTACCCCTTACCACGCATCGACGATCTATTTGATCAGCTGAGGGGAGCATCAGTGTTCTCCAAGATAGACCTACGTTCCGGATACCACCAGATTGCCATCCGTGACAGTGATATCGAAAAGACAGCTTTCAGAACTAGGTATGGGCATTATGAGTTCACAGTTATGCCGTTTGGCTTGTCAAATGCACCAGCAAAGTTCATGGACTTAATGAACCGTTTGTTCCAAGATCAGTTGGACAAATCAGTGGTAGTCTTCATCGATGACATACTTGTGTATTCGAAATCGAGAGGTGAGCATGAAAGCCACCTGAGAGATGTATTGCAACATTGAGAAAGAATCAGCTGTATGCTAAATTTTCTAAGTGTGAATTTTGGTTGAACCAAGTATCATTCCTTGGACATGTGATTTCTGAGGCCGGGATCGCTGTTGATCCGGCAAAGATAGATGCAGTGCGCACCTGGCCTAGGCCGAAGACAGTTACCGACATCAGGAGCTTCCTCGGTCTGGCAGGTTATTATAGGAGGTTTGTGAAGGACTTCTCCAGTGTCTCGAAGCCGATGACTTCCTTGATGAAAAAGGATGCACCATTCGAGTGGACAGTCGACTGTGAGAGGCTTTCACGAGTCTCAAGGATGCTCTGACATCTGCACCGGTTCTGACATTACCAGACGGTCCAGATGGTTTTGAGGTCTATTGCGACGCATCAGGCAGGGGTATGGGTTGTGTGTTGATGCAACACGGGAAGGTCGTGGCTTACGCCTCCCGACAGCTGAAGAAGCATGAGGAGAACTACCCTACCCACGACTTAGAATTGGGGGCCATTGTCTTCGCACTGAAGATATGGCGACATCATTTGTATGGGGTAAGTGTGACAATCTATTCTGACCACAAGAGTTTAAATACTTGTTCACTCAGAAGAGTTGAACATGAGGCAGAGAAGGTGGGTTGAATTCTTGAATGATTATGACATCAATTTACAGTACAAGGAGGGTAAGGCAAATGGTAGCTGACGCATTGAGTCGCCGAGCACACTCTCTCCATTCGCTAGTCTCTCATACTGGCTTGGTTGAAGAGGTGCGGAGTGCTCAGATGACGGATCAGTACATGGTGGAGATTAGACAGAAGCTTATTGATGGCACATTCGAGGGTCAGAAGTACGACTTCAGACTCCACGATGATGACCTGATTAGGCTTAATGGCTTGTGTATACCGAGGAGTAGCGCTGAGCTGAAGGAGCGCATACTGAGTGAATCCCATTGTTCTACTACATCGATTCACCCCGGAGCTTCAAAGATGTATAAAGGTATGAAAAGATATTTTGGTGGACTGGAATGAAAAAGGATGTGAATGACTATGTGTTGAGGTGTCTCACTTGTCAGAAGGTCAAGTTTGAGCACCGACGGCCTGGTGGTATGGTGCAGCCAATGCCAGTGCCGGAGTGGAAGTTCCATGACATATCTATGGACTTCGTGGTAGGGCTTCCGCCTACAAGGGGAGGTCTGAATATGATTTGGGTTGTGGTACCGACTGACCAAGGTGGCTCGATTCATACCGATGAAGGACACCTGGAAAGTGGCAAGCTTGGCAGAACTATTCGAAAGAATTGTAAGACATCATGGGTACCAAAACGATTGTATCTGACAGAGATACCAGATTCTTATCCAGATATTGGAAGTCTACACGAGAGGCACTTGGTACTGAACTGAAATTGAGCACGCGTTTCACCCACAGACCGATGGTCAGAGTGAGCGCACCATCAGACACTTGAGGATATGCTACGTGCATGTGCACTTGACTTTCAGACCAGCTGGATTGATAAGTTACATCTGATCGAGTTTAGTTACAACAGTTATCATGCATCGATCAAGATGTCTCCCTTCCAGGCATTGTACGGTAGACCATGCCGCACGCCATTATGCTGGGATGAGTCGAGTGAGACGGTCATTATAGGACCAGAGTATCTTGAGCAAGTTCAGGCAGAAGTTCGCCAGATCAGGGCTAATATGAAAGCAGCTCAGGATAGACAGAAGTCGTACGCAGATGTGCGCCGACGTGACCTGGAGTTCGCCGTGGGCGATCAGGTATTTTTGAGAGTATCCCCCATGAAGGGAGTTTCGTTTTGGCCAGAAGGCAAGTTGAGCCCAAATATGTGGGTCCTTATGTTGTGACGGAGCGGATCGGCCCGGTAGCTTATAGACTTGATTTACCCGCCGAGCTGGGCAAGGTACATGATGTATTTCATGTGTCCCAGTTGAAGAAGTATATGTCTCATCCGTCTCATGTGCTTCAGCCGGAAAGGCTAACTTTAGAGCCGACCATGCGATCAGTGGAGACTCCGGTACGGATTCTGGATACTAAGACTCGAGACACTCGCCATAAGTCCGTGAGACTGGTGAAGGTCCTCTGGTCTAACCAGGACGTTGAGGAGGCCACTTGGGAGCTGGAAGAAAAGATGAAGGCGAAGCACCCATTGTTGTTTCTTCTTAGTGTTTATATGTATAGGGTACGGGGCGTACCCCTTTTAAGGGGGGTAGAGCCGTTTCGGTTATGGTTGTATACGACATGTATATGTATACATTGTCTATGTTATGTTACAGACCGTTGTGTCTGAATGGTATTATGTGGTTTGGACCTCGAGTCCGTTGTGGTATTGTGTGGTTTGGACCTTGAGTCCGTTGTGGTGTAAGAATGATGGTAATTGGTAATGATGTTCGGAAGTATTGTTTTTATAAGTGTTCCCCGTGTTCTAATAGTAAGATATGTGGGAAGTATGAACTTTGGGGACAAAGTTCTTTTAAGGGGGGTAGATTGAAATACCCCAAACCTTGGTATGTTGGTTAAACATTAAAACATGATTTATTAAGACTAAAAAGGTCTTAAAAACACTAGTAAACAATTTAAACAAAAGCAAACACAAAATGTGCTTTAAAGTCAATAAGAGCTAAAATGTGCTCTAAGCTTGGAATAGGCTTGGGTAAGACCTAATGAACTTACCAAGACCTCATTTATATACTAATGAACATATTAAACCAATTACCAAAGAAAACCAAGCTTGAAAACAAGTTAAAACACAAAATGTGCTTTAAGAAGTCTTAAAGCACATTTTTGAAAAATTGTCTTGTAAATGAGTTTTGAATGGCTAAATGTCCATCATTACTCTTAAATATATATGTGTACTATATAGTATCACATTTGGGTGGCTATATTAATGGGAAATCAAAAATTTCACTTCTAAGTGCCTTGTTTAGGTGAATAGTAACTTTTACAAGCTAGTTTATAACATATGTTGTTAAGTAATTAAATTGACAAACAAAGACTAAAATACCCTCATACTAATAAAGGGGGCCGGTTTTTAAGTGTGGTGACTCACCACTCTCTAGTTAATGTAATAAGTAAGTAAAGCAAACTAAGTAAACTTACTTTTTACTTTATAAGCATAAATATCTTCTTAAAAGCAAATCCTATCCATTCTCATTTCTTTCCTTCATTCCCACGGTTTGCAAACACCATCTTCTACCTCTCTTCTTTGCTCTCTCTCGGTAATACCACTACCACCATTAGAACTCCCACTTTGACCTCTTGTAAAATCTTGCTCACTTGTCCAAATCAAATTCTAAGACCACCAATCTCTTCCTCTCATCAAGCTCTTCATTCCTATCTTCTCAAAACTCCAAGAGCCCCATTTCGGTGCCAAGGTGTTCCACCATGGAAGGAGCTTGAGCTTGTATTTTGACATATTATTACTCTCCTTTGCTTCTAGGTAAGGAATCTCAAAAAAAATCATGTTTCCTCCATATTTTACCTTGACCGAAAATGCACATTGATATAGCTCCTTGTGTGACTTTGTTCTAGCTTCATTTCAACTCTTCATGGACTAGGTGGAGTCCTCTCTTGTTTATATATTCAAACTCTCCAAAGATCAAGGTAAAACAACTACATTCATGTTTTTGAAACAATGTAAAATTAGGGTTTACAATGAGATGAAGCTCAAAGCTTGAATACTCATTATGGTGTTTGTAATTGTTTAGAGCTTGACAAGGAATTAAAATACCATACGGTTTGTAAGGAATCAAGAAGGAAGTGTTTTGGAAAAAGAGGTAAATCTACTAACTTAATGTTGTTTAATGCCTTAGGAGAGAAATGAGCTTATAAATGCTTATTAAAACTACCTAAAGAGCAAATGGTGAATGACTTAGTAAAGTGTTCTCAAGAGACTAGTAAAGGGCATATTGGTGTTGAGTGTATTTGCAGGTTAAAGGCTATATATTGTGGAATTCAGTGTTTATGATTTAAGCACCTTAAGGGCCTAAGAGCCATGCATTTTAGGGCCTAAGTGCCATGCAATTTAAAATATGCACTATATTGTGATGTAGTGTAAATTTGGTGAAGTGTGTATGAGAGTGTTCTTGGTGATTCTAGATGTTCTTGTGTGTTTAATGGAGAAAGCAAAGTGTTTAGGCTTAGTAATGTTCTAGGGGAATTCATGCCAAAATTTAGGTAAGAAGTAAGAAGTTCTAAGTGTTTACATAAGGTTTGGTGAGTTAGAAAACTTAGGAAATGGATAAGGAGTTCACGATGTTTTAAAGGAATTTTGATGAATTAGGAAGTACTCTAGAGTGTGATAAGGACTTAGGCATGAGCTTGAGGTTTTAATATGTACCAAGGTCATTTTGGACTTAGGTAAATACCTAGGCAAACTTTGGTAAATAAGGAGAAGTGTACACTAGGAAAGAGTTTCAAGATGATATAAGGAATTAGTTGTGAGAGATGATGCTTGGGAGATGATGTTAAAATAAGGAGGAAGCTTTTGGGGATAGTAGTTATCTTAGGTATGAAACACCACTTGGAAAACTAGGAGAAAACATTGTAAGAGTTAGGAATTTTGTGAAGATATAAGTAAAGGCTTAAGGAATTAGAAAATGAGTTTTATGAGTGTTTAAGGATGTCTTAAGCTGTGTTTGAAGTGCCCAAATGAGGTTAGGGGTACTAGGTTATATGGGGTGAAGTTTGGAGTTGAATGTAAAAGGAAAACAAGGATTTGGGGCAGACCGGACTTGCGACCGGACTTGTAAGTCCGGTCGGGGCCTGTTTACCCTGCGAGAATTGGCTTCTGGAATGGACCGACCTTGGGACCGGACTTGCAAGGTCGGTCGGGCTTGTAATTTGTGTACGGATTGAGTTACTGGAATCGCCGGACATAGGACCGGACTTGGCAAGTCCGGTCGGGCTGAATTTCCGAGGGGAGAAACTCTCTGGAATCGACCGGACATGGACAAGTCCGGTCGGCAAGTCCGGTCGGACCTAAACTTGTAAAAAAAAAAAAAAGCAGAAAAAGAATGTGACTTATGTAGTTAACCCTAGGGTGTATAATGAAGGTAACCTAGGGTAAGATAGACATTAAAACATGTCATACAATCATGTTGAATACTTAGTAAGCGTGAAGTTAAATAAATAATTAACCGACGTTACTAATGTGTATAGGATTCTCTCAAGGTGGAAACGAACGAGGCAAGGACCAAGGTATGGTTTTCTTGCAGTCTGTTGCCTACCGGTTTACACCGGCTTGGGTGTTGATTGCTTTTCTGTGTGTTACGACCTTATAAGATTAAGGCATGAAAAGAGTTTACAGTTATTATACATTATGATGTTGTAAGGTTATGACTCCTTTCCCTTGGTTGTCTAACAAGACCTAATGCTTGCTTGTATGTGACTTAACAACATAATGTGTGATCACTAACAAGTGCTAATCGGGGAGTGAGGAGTCCGGTTTGTTCCGGCCACGCGTGTGATGGATGGGAGTCGATATCATATCCGGTTCGGCTCTCTTGGTGTATGTATAGGTGGTATTCCAATTTGGTTTCTACCTTCCCTTAGCTTATCCAAAGCTAGTTACTGACTCACGTCGGGCCATAGGGGCATACGTATGTTTTTCGGAGTGCTCGGGATTACTATATCCGACACACCTTTGGTATAAGTTAACCGTTCAATATAACCGGACGGTGACGAGGATGGTAACGAGCTTAACATGGGGTTGGTGAAAATCTCTAGGCTCACATGGTATACTAACTATGGTGGAAGGTTCCCTGTGAGGACCAAGTTTATGGTGTTATGTATTGATATGATGCTATGCAATTTCCCTTGCTATGCTATGGTATATATATATATATATATATATGTTGGATGTTCTAAAATGAATGTCATGTTATTATGACAATTGGTTGCGCGTATCCCGGTAGCCGATGGGCTGCGCGTTAGCCATACCAGCAAAGGTTGCTGACCCCCTCGGGGGCTCCATATTTTATTGCAGGATGAGGATCGAAGAGGCAGAGTGGCTCTAGGTCCTAGGTTGTTGATGTACTTTTGGATACGTTGGTTGTAGAGCCCGGGATGCGCCTGTGCTCCCGAGGCATTACATTTTGATACCGTTGTTGTACGGTGGTGAGTGATTATGGTTGTAGGTGTGTTGTAAATTAAATACTCGGTATGGTTGGTTATGTTTATATATGGATGTTAGATACTATGCTCGGGAGTCTGATCATCAGACCGATACACATGTATTTATTCTGCCTAGTTAACCACGTGGGAGGTTAACGGCGTTGTAACACCAAAGCGTTTAGTTAATGTTTGGTTGGTTATTTTCCGCTGCGATTTCGGTAGTTGATAGGGGCGTTGTAGGGGTGTTACACTTGCTCTTAAACTTGTCAACTTTAAAAAAACAAGTAACACCTGAAGAGAAGGAAAATGGACGTAATAAATTAAAGACTAGAGGAAGCATGGAAAAGATGCAAGGCCATGAATCATCAATCAAGCTCAAGGAGTGTAGCAAATAATAAATATAAAGTGCCTGGGCGCCTAATGAAACAATAGTAAAAGCGACCAGGCGCCTGTGCTCGGGGGTGTTTATGAAAGCGGCCGGGCGGGTGTGCTTGGGCGTAATTTTATTTAAAAGGTAAGATATTAAAATAACATTTCAGCGTGGAAGTAACAGAATGACAGCTTGACAACAAGAGACAGTTTTAAAGAAAAATTATAAATAGGGGTTCACCCCAAAGTAATGGACACACAATCAAAACATCATTGCTTCAGAAATCTCTTTCTAATTCTCCCTCTAATTCTCTCTTGTCGCTTGCTCGGTAGACCAGGTAACTTAGGGGAGTTCAAGAGTGATAGTAGAATAGCCAAGCACGTAGGGAGAGATCTATAACCTCTTCTCTATAATCTTTCATTTGGCGCTATTAGTGGGAATCGACAACTCGAAACAAGCAACCACGATCCCACCGATGATTGAGTAAAACTTCTTACCATTAGAAGTATCGATCTGAGAATGGAAATGTGTTTTTTGCAGGTTTGCTGAGATTACTGCAAACGATAGTATTTGGTATATTAAATACTAAGAAATAATCCTAGAATTCAATAGTTTAATATATCGTCAGGTTGCAAAAATCCCGGTCGAAATAGTATAGTAATTAAAGAAGCGACCGGGGTGTCAATCCACGGGACTCGATGAGTAAGTCTAGCCTTAGGTATTGGTTAACTCGAAAGGGGGTTTTTGTTTTGGTTTTGGGTTGCAAATAAATAACAGGAAAGTAAATAGCAGATAAAGTAAAGTGATAGTTTTGGGAGTGTGAACGGTACTCTAGGTTCAGGGAGTTGTTTCACTAGCTAGGTTCTGCATATCTACTGCTTAAGTGGAGACTTGGATCGGCTTGTAATTCTCAATTATCTATTCTGTATTAAGTCATAATTCCAGATAGCTCATCTAGACAGGGCATGTAGTTCTAGTCTAGACCTAGCAAGTATATCTAGATGGCTTTAATGCTCAGAATTACTAGTCTGGTTGGTTCAATCCGGACTAAAGCTCCTAGTGACTAAAGTAATCTATCCGATTGCAATTATCACAGGTAACAGGTTAATAGGACCGTCAATGCTAATCACCTTATCTGATCATAACATGATTCGAGGGCTTATAATAACTTAGCAACGTTTATTAAAAGCACTTAAAAGCATTAACCTGAACAATCCAAATTGTCTCAACAAGCAGCAAAATAATGCAGAGTTCAACTAATTACAACATCCCTTCCCCTAGAGTAAATCCTTTTAGCTAGACATAGCAATTATACATAAATAAGAGAAGTTAGAAGAAATCATCTGTTACGAAGATCTTCTTGCTCGCTCCGTCCTTTGTCCTTGCTCCGTGCTAGCTTGAAGGTTGATCTCGGTGATAATGGAGTGGATTGGGTGAAATGGGGCGAAAGTGGAAGTTTTGGTGATTTTTGTGAGGTGTCCGGCTGACTAGGGTCGGACAGGGGTCGGACGTGAGATGTCCGGATCTGTCTGGGTCGGACGTGATCCGGACGTGGGTGGAAGGAGCTTGTCCGGGTCCGGACAAGGGTCGGACACGGCTAAATCTGGTGAATGGATGCGGGGTGTTGGCGTGGTGAAAGCGAATGGTTACGGGGGATTTTGAGCGAGGTTGATGATAAAACTGGGCTGAGATATGGAGGAGATAGAGGAATGAATGGAGATGGAGCGTAAGGTGAGTGAGGAAGTTAGAGAGGGGAAGGACTGTGAAGTCAGGTGCGAGTTGGAATGAAGGTAGAAGGGGGGTTTATATAGGGTTAGAAGGGAAACACAAATTAGTGGGAGTTTGGTATAGTTGGTGAGAAAAATTTGGTTGAGCTTGGAGTCTTCTTCATTAATGCGCCGCTCCCGTTTATTCGCCGCCTGTCTGTTCGATAATTTTTATTTTTCAATTCTGTGTGACGTCCGGATCGTGTCCGGATTGTGTCCGGATCCGGACGTGACACAGAATTCTAGATCTGAAACGCGAACTCTCGAATCTGGAATTTTAGTCATGTCCGGCTTGCGTCCGGCCCAATCAGATCCGGACAAGAGATGTCCGGCTTTGTGTCCGGCCAAACTGATCCGGACAAGACCAATTTTTGTCTCTTCTCCTGATTTGTTCCCCGTTTGTTGTGTTGTAATCCTTATGATGTATAATCTTTATTTCCTGGGTTTTTCCTGCATTTAACATATATACACATCAATTCTTATCAAAGCATCAATTTTAGGAAAAACACATAATAAGTGGGAAACATTGCCTGAATTGTTACAAATTATAAGGTATTTAAACCCTAAAAAGCCTATATGTTTCACACTTATCAACTTCCTCACACTTAAGCTTTTGCTTGTCCTCAAGCAAAATAGGAATAAGAATATCTCTAAAACCTTCAAATAATCTCAAATTTGAAACAAGTGCAGGGCGAAATCAAACCAAGTGATAAATGAAAGAATAATCTCGCTCTCTGAGGTAGGTTTTCACAAACAGTGAAGCAGGAACAATTTTTGTAAAAGCATAGAGAAACTAGATTGTAGAAAACAAGTTAACTTAGCTTGGGACTTTCCACCATTTTCATTTCTCTAACCTTTGGATGACAAGAGGTGTGAAGTAATGCCTTATTCCGCAATACCTTTCAACACCACGTACTCATGATCAAAAACAAAAATTAAACTGCAATGAATTCTTTTCTTTCACATGCAAAAATATTCTTCTTCCAAGAATTATATACAAAACAAACGAAATATTGTGAATTGCAGAGTTTATTCCGTAACCCAGACTTTTCTCTCTATCCATGTAACGGTGTTGGGCCAACTATCCCAGATCACGAGACCTTAGGTAGATAGGTGATAAGGCACCCTTAAGACTTAATAACCGGATAGACGAGGCCTGCTATTGTTAGGAAAAAAATTTTGATCAGTGGAGTACCTTGCCTTACCCTTTTCATTCCAAACATTCACTTCATTTCCAAAATCCCAAGCTAAAATAATCTGGTTTCCACAATTAGCCAATCTACCAGATTTTTAGTGAAAGAGAGTATTTTTAAATAAAACTATTTTTATACAAACCTCATCAAACAAAAAGATTCCTACGGTTTTCACTTTGGTTTAACAACACTCGTTGTGCACAGGCATTAGAGAAGCAAAAAGCAAGTGTGGCATTAAAGCAACAATTAGCATGTTTTCAGGGAAAGGTCTCTCCTTCCTCACACTTAAGATGAGCAATGTCCTCATTGGTCAAAGATGAAAAACAGAGAAAAGAGCTTTCAAAACATGCTATACTCATAATAGATGCATATGCATAATTAACCCTCAACGCAACAAAGTGGAACATCAAATAAGTTAAAGGTGGAACTGAGACTCCCCTGGTGTTATGGATTGAGGAAGATGTTCTTCCTCACACTTGAAGTTTGGCAGGGGTCGAGAGATTCCTCATGAGTCACAGACAGTATGCGTTGTTTGCAGATTAAAGTTGCTAATTTTCACTGGTAAGTACAACCACAGAATAAGGTGCATTAACTCGAACTACAGAGAATATTGGAATCGAATGAGTTATATTTAGAGAAAGAATACTCCCCATAGTTTAAGCTTAGCAGACATTCGCAAGTAGTGTGGTTCCATTTCCTGTACTTATAGCCGGTTGTTTCGCAGTAGAGATGACATGTAAAGTAATCATTTTAGAACGCTGCACTGCTCAGAGAAACAATAATTTAGCAATTTAGAATTTAAAATACTGCTGAACATATCTAATACCACTTCACCTGCATCCCATGTTTCCGTTAGTTAACAAAAAAGTAAAAATAAGGCAAAGAAAAAAAGAAACGTACAGAAAAAAATCAACAAAAGAAAAGAAAGCAGTAAAAATAGAGTGGCTGTCACTGAGGCGGTGGTGGTGTGGTGTGGCTGTGGCGGTCTCGCTCCCAACTGGGCAACGAGCATCTGCATGAGCTGGTTTCTGGGCCTGCTGAGTGGATGCATCTGCCATGTACCTAGCAGCCTCTCTGTGTAAAGCATCACTGCGCTCTAAACGCTCAGCGATGGAGATCTGCTCTGCCTGGAGGGTGCCCTGTGTCTGGCGGATCTCATCTATATGTCCCTCCATGCGCACCTGGCGCTGCTGGACCTCCCCAACCTGCTGCTGTACAGAACCGAACTGCTGCTCCATACCCCCGAATCTCTGCTCCATCCTCTGCTGCTGCTGGAGAATGGAGTCCATCATGGTCTGTATCTCTGGGGGAACACTCATCACAGGGACTGTGGGGGGCGCCATGGTAGCAGTGGCAGGTGTGGAGCTGGAGCTCGCAGATGTACCCGTAGATCCTAGGCCCGAGCTGCCCTTCACCCAGCTGCCGTCGTCAAGGCGCATGAAGCCCCATCTCCTAAAGGTCGTAAGGGAGATGGGTGTCTCACCCTCCCTCACATCTATATCAGTGAAGATCTCCTCGGGGAGGGTAGAGACAAGAAGATGATAGATAGTAATAGGGAAGATGGGGGTATCTTCTTCTTCTTCGTCCACAGATAAGTGACGACCTTATGCAGCTGCCTAAACATGATGAAAGGGAGGGAGAGCTGATGGGCTGGCTGATGTGGTGAGGCTAGGAGGTAGTCTAGGAGGACACAATCCTCGTCAGAAGCATCATTCCCAGCCTGAGGCCGGATCTGATGACTGAGGATCTCAGCTAGGGTCCTCTGCTGAAGGGATGGGAGAATGGCATATGGTAATACAGTCTTGTTCTCCTCACCTCGTCGGCGAGTAGTACTCCCGACCTCTAGTAACCACCTAGACTTACTCTGCCTAAGTGCATCCTCCGAAAAATCTACATGCCTATCATGGTCGTCTGGGAGGAATAATAGCAGAAAAGGTCTCAGGGGTTACCTCCACCTCATGCTGTACGTATGAAGTAATGCTGTGTCGTGTCTGACGCCACAGCATTGGCGTAGAATTCGCGGACCAGCTCTGGGGAGAAAACACCCACGCCCATGCGCAGGATACTGCTGGCGCCAATACCCTCGAATATGGCAGAAAGCCCGGTCTCAGCTACTGCCTCGTCTGTAATGCGTCTCTCTATGACGAAGGCGCCACCCCTGTCGTACCAAGCCCTGGTGGTAGCGGATCTGAAACCATCCTCTCGGAGTGGTGACTCGACCGGCTCTGACTCGTCGTCAGGGCGTGGGTTCCTCGAAGAGGAACCTCTACAGGCAGGACCACCTCTAGTGCGGGCCATCTATCAGATAAAACACAGGCAGTAAGTAAACAGAACTATCAGTCACACCAAAACTCGAAACCTAATCGAGCAGCATGTTCTGTTTGAACATATCATTTCACACAGCTTCTGTACAGAACAAGGCATTAAAACAGCACACTAAAACATGAAACAGGGTAAAAATCTCCTAGAAAAACAAACACACAAAATTTGCAATGTTTACCCATGTCCGGACCTACGTCCGGGTCACCTTAGCCGGACGCAGTCCGGACGCGACTAGAATTCTAAAAAAAATTTCGCGGCGAACTGCAGTTCAAAAGCACAGAAATTCAACCACAAGGCACCAAATTCGCCAAATTCTCGAAAATCCCTATTTGTTTCACAAATTACTAATATTCGTCATCAGCACAGCATTTGAAACCGATTTTACTGGAAATTACGAAGCAAATTCCAAAAATTTTGTTAAAGTCGAGAAAACCTGTTGTTAGGGTTTCGAGTTCGAAATCAGGTAGGAGCAGAGCAGGTGTCGGGTGTGGTCCTGGGGTTAGTCTGGGCGTCGGCGCGTTGCCGGTGGTGGTGGTTGTCGGACTGGTGGGGGAGGTCGTGGTGTTGAAGGTGTATGGAGGATTAATGGTGGGTTGTGTTTGTGTGCTGTGGTCGAGACAGAGTAGAAGACGGTAGTGAAGAAGAAAAGAAAAGAGAGAGAAAAGAAATTTTTAAAACCGGCGCGTGTTTAGTCCTGTCCGGATTGAGTCCGGATCCGGACAGCTAGGTTTTTCTTGTGACCGGGTTGTGTCCGGCTAAGTTGAGCCGGACACGTTAAAACCTCTTTTTTTTTTTAAATAAAAAAAAACACTACTCTAAACACCTTATCATAAAAATGAAATATTACCACAAAAAAACCAACAAGAACAAAACACACGAAATGCAGAAATTAAATAGCATGAGTGTTTAAGGACTCCCTGATCCTTGATGAACATTGCCATGATTCTTCCTCACACTTGAGTTCAGTTTAGCATTAGAGTGAATTACCTGAAAGATTAAATCTGCAAAACCAGAAGAACTCAAGTGGAACCAGATAAAACCATTAGTTATAAAGTAAGAGCCATGGCTCTTTCGGTTTGCACAATAGTGATTAACACTCTGCTAAATAAGAACAAAAGAGGAAATCTAAACCAAAGAAGAGATACAAACCGGTGGGTTGCCTCCCACCAAGCTGCCCGGAGTTAAAGTCTCTGGCTAGACTTTCAGATAAGGTCAAGAAGGGCCGCCACAGCAGCTAGCAATAGCTTTCTTCAGTTGAAATACCATTGCTGGCGCGGCTTTTTGGATGCTTTGGGAGGTGTGCTGCAATACAGATAGAAGAGATAGAATTTATGGAATTGGAGCTTTCAATTAAGGATATACCTGGTGCAGGAGGCTGAGAAAAGGTATCGCCTAGGTACTTCTTCAATCGAGCACCATTACTTTGAATACTTCTCCTGTCTTATTCTCTAGCTCATAAGCACCATAAGTAGTGATCCCACAACTTTGAATGGACCTGCCCAATGTGATTTCAACTTACCAGGAAAGAGGCGCAGCCTGGAATTATAGAGCAACACTAGATCCCTACTTTGAATTCTCTCTTATGAATCATCTGATCATGGATTTCTCTTTGCGCGCCTTATAAATTTTGGAACTGTCATAGGCTTGCTCTCTGAGTTCCTCAAGTTCAGATAGTTGAAATTTTCTCTTTCTCCAGCAGTGTGCATATCAAAATTCAGGGCTTTCAATGCCCAATAAGCTTTGTGCTCTAATTCGACTGGAAGATGGCAAGCTTTTCCATACACAAGTTTAAAAGGAGACATACCTATAGGAGTCTTGAAAGCAGTCCGGTATGCCCACAAAGCATCATCTAATTTAATTGACCAATCCTTCCTTGATGCACTTACCGTCTTCTGTAGGATCCATTTCAGCTCACGATTAGTCACTCTGCAAGACCATTAGTTTGGGGGTGGTAAGGTAGTGCCACCTTGTGAGTCACCCCATATTTAGTCATAAGGAGTCGAATGCTCGGTTGCAGAAGTGGGAGCCACCATCACTGATAATTGCCCTGGGCACCCCGAATCTGGTGAATATGTGTTTCTTCAGGAATTTCACCACTGTTTGGAATCAGCATTGTGGCATGGAATAGCTTCTACCCACTTGGAGACATAATCTACAGCTACCAGGATGTATTGTTTCCATGAGATGAGGAAAAGGGCCTGTGAAATCTATGCCCCAAACATCAAAAAGTTCTACCTCAAGAATACCTTTCTGAGGCATCTCATGCTTCTGGAGATGTTTCCCATCCTCTGACATGGGTCACAATGGGAACAGAAATGGTGGACATCTTTATGTAGAGTAGGCCCATAAAATCCACACTCCAATATTTTGCAGCTGTTCTTGTATAACCATGATGGCCACCTGCCTCTTTAGCATGACAGAATTCGATGACACTCTGGATCTCCTTATCTGGAAGACATCGCCTCATCAAGCCATCAGCACAGATCCTAAACAGATATGGATCCTCCCAGATATAATGGCGGGTTTCTGACAAGAATTTCTTCCTCTGATTATAGCTGTAGTCATGAGGGATTAACCAGTAGCAAGATAATTAACTAAATCAGCATACCATGGTTCATCTACTTTCCAATTTTGAACACCGTCTCATCAGGGAAGAATTCGTTGATCGGGATTCCATCATCAGGGATATCAAGTCTAGATAGGTGATCAGCAACTCCATTCAGCTTCCCCTTTTTATCCACAACTTCTAAATTGAATTCTTGGAGAAGTAGGATCCACCTCAGAAGTCTTGGTTTCGATTCATTTTTCTGAAAAAGGTACTTGAGGGCTGAATGATCTGTGTGGACTATTACCTTGCTGCCAAGCAGATATGGTCGAAACTTGTCCAGAGCAAACACCACAGCTAGCAACTCCTTCTCTGTAGTAGTATAATTTTTCTGTGCATCAATTAAGGTCTTGCTAGCATAAGTGATTACCCTCAGCATCTTATCTTTCTTCTGACATAATGCGGCGCCAACAGCATAGTCACTCGCATCCGTCATGATCTCAAATGGTTCAGACCAATCGGTGGGACCACAATTGGTGCTGAACAGAGCTTCTCTTTGATAGTCTGAAATGCTGTCAAGCACTCCTCTGTGAACTGAAACTTGATGTCCTTCTGAAGCAAGTCTGACAGGGGTTAGCAATTTTTGAAAAGTCCTGTATAAACCTCCTGTAAAACCCTGCATGACCAAGAAAAGATCTTACATCTTTAACTGAATTTGGTGGGGGCAGTTTTTCTATTACCTCTATCTTGCCTTGTCCACCTGGAGGCCTTCTTTGACACCTTATGCCCAAGCACAATTCCTTCTTGTACCATGAAGTGGCACTTCTCCCAATTCAGCACAAGGTTAGTGTCCTCACAGCGAGCCAAAATCTGGTCTAATTGCTCCAGACAAACATCAAAGCTTTGTCCATAGACAGAGAAGTCGTCCATGAACACTTCAATACTTTTCTCAATAAATTCATTAAAAATAGCCATCATACATCTCTGAAATGTGGCTGGAGCATTGCAGAGACCAAAGGGCATCCTCCTGTAAGCAAAAGTACCATAAGGACAGGTGAAGGTAGTCTTCTCCTGATCTTCTGGTGCAATGGGAATCTGGAAATAACCGCTGTACCCATCAAGGAAGCAGTAGAACTCTTTCCCTGCTAACCGCTCCAACATTTGATCAATAAATGGTAGTGGGAAATGGTCCTTCCTTGTGGCCTCATTCAAGCGCCGGTAATCGATGCACATCCTCCAACCTGTGGTTTGCCTCTGGGGTACCAATTCACCTTTCTCATTTGGCACTGCAACTATCCCCCCTTTCTTTGGAACAACCTGGACTGGGGATACCCACTGGCTGTCAGAAATAGGGTAGATAATACCTGCATCAAGAAGCTTTAGTACCTCGGCCTTGACCACCTCCTTTAGATTTGGATTCAACCTTCTCTGAGGCTGTCTCACTGCCTTGTAATTTTCCTCCATATGAATCCGGTGTGTGCAGAAACCTGGATTAATCCCCTTGATGTCAGCAACTGTCCATCCCATGGCACTCTTATGTTTCTTTAGCACCTCCAGAAGTCTAGATTCCTGCAAAATAGACAAAGATGCAGAGAATAAACAGGCAGGGTGTTACCCTCTGCCAAGAAAACATATTTGAGATGGGAGGGGAGAGATTTAAGTTCCAAGGTAGGAGGCTTCTCTATTGAAGGTATGGGTCTTTGGATGGATCGTTCCAACTTTTCTACAGGAGGAGAGGGGAACGAAAGTATGATTTCCCGTGATTCAGCTGCTGGACGACCGAGGCCATCTCAAGACTGTCTTTGTCATCCTCAATGGATCGACTTATTACCTGTTCTAAAGTATCAGAAAACTTAAACAAGAATCAAAAGAATCAGATACTCCTATAGGTGTAGTCATCATCAAGATCATAAGAATTATCAAGTAAATCAGCAGAGAAAACAGCTTGAGAAGAAGTGTTTTCCGCATAATCTTATTTATATCAAAGCTTAATTCTTCATCATGGAATTTCAAGGTAATCTTCCCCTTGTCAACATCAATAACAGTCTTTGCAGTTCTGAGGAAGGGCTACCTAGAATCAGAGGTACCTCAACATCTTCATCCATGTCAAGGATCACAAAATCAGCGGGGAAGAAAAACTTACCCACACTAACAACTACATTTTCAACCATACCTCTGGGTGTGATCGATGATCTATCAGCCAACTGGAGTCTGAAATGAATGGGAACGCTCACCTGCATGAAGCTTTTTAAACATGGTGTATGGCATCAGGTTGATGCTCGCTCCTAGATCGCAGAGACCGTATCCGCAATCCATGTCTCCAATTGAACAGGGGATGATGGGCTGACCAGGATCACCACGCTTTGGAGGCAGCATCTGTCGGAGAGCTGCTGAACAAGTTTCGGTCAGCTGGATGGTGTCTTCTCTTTATATTTCCTTATTCGAAATCAGATCCTTACAAATTTAGCATAATTCGGCATTTGCTTAATCGCATCAATAAGAGGGATATTAATAGTCAGCTTTCTAAAAACATCTAAAAATCTTCCAAATTGTTCATCGAGCTCTCGCTCTTTGAGTCGGTTTGGAAATGGAAGTTCCTTGCAGATATTTTCCCCTTTTTATTTTTAACAGCAGTAGAAAGAGAGGAAGAAGGAATAGGAGCCTGGGTCTCCTCAGAAACTACCTCAGGAGGGGCGGGATGCCCTGATGGTGCACCGGCGGTGTTAGAAAGAGGCTCGGTCTCTTCATCAGTACGGCTTCCTGCCACTTGGTCTTTTAAATTCCTCCCACTTCTCAGGGTAACTGCTGCTGCTTCAGAATCCTCGCAGTCTTCGTCTGAGACCGACACTGCCTTCAACTGCTCTTTTGGATTGGTTTCTGGTTGGGAAGGCAATGATCCAGAAGGTCTCTGCTGCATGAGGAATTGAGTCAACTGACTCATTGTTCCTTGCATCTCCACCATGGCGTTCTCTAGTTTCTGGTTGATTACCGTTGCTGTTCTTGAGAAGCCATCAGCTTATCCACCATCTCCTTTAGATTTGCATTGTTTGAGCTCAAAGATGGTTGCTGAGCTTGAGGTTGCTGTGGCCGGAATTGATTATATTGAGGCCTTGAAAAAACCGGGTGGTCCCCCTGATTCGTCCTCTGAGGCTGCATTGATGTGAATTAAGTGCATTGTTAGGATTTCCATACCTCAGATTTTGGTGCTGATTCTGCACCCAGGGTTGCCTGTTGTTGAACTGGCCTATTACATTGGCCTCTCGGTTGCCTCATCTCGGCTACTTGTGGGCAGTCCTCATAGTCGTGTGCATCCCACATTGAGAGCAGCAAGCTTCGTTTGTAGAGATTTTCTTGGCGGATTGCCTGGTGGTTGGCCCCATGGTGAGCTGTTCGAGCATCTTCGCCATGCTTCCCATCGTGGTCCTCATCTGTGCTTGCTCAGCGGCTAGCTGTTCCATCATTGGGTCTGGAGCTCGGGAAGAACTCTGACCTATTGAATACTCGTCCTCCACTGCTGCTCCATTGACGAAGCTCCTCACAGTAGGACTCCATAGCTGCCATGAACTCCTCCCCACTTTTTGCTAGCAGGTTTCCTCCTATGCGGATCTTATCTCGCCTCTGTGTTCGTCTTTCAACCCCTGGAAGAATCCCTGAGCTAGTGAAGTGATGTCCTGACCATGATGAGGGCACTGTCGGAGTAGCTCCTTGAATCGGTCCCACGCCTCACAGACTGTCTCATTACCCTTCTGTTTGAATGCCATCAGGTCGGCAATCATTTGTCGTGTCCGGGAGATGGGAATGTACTTCTCGTAGAATTTGTCCATCATCTGCTCCCAGGTGGTAATGATGCCTGGCGGTAGTCTGTGGAACCATTTCGAGGCTTCTCCTGACAAGCTGTGCTGGAACAGGCTCAATCTGGCGTACTCCTCCAATCCTTGAGATAAACCAAGAGAGTCCAAGTGTACAAGAAAGCGATGTACATGGTCCAATGTATCTGATGGGTCTGCACCTGAAAAAGTACCTGCAGGGTGATTTCTAACTGCATTGGATTGGTGAGAAGGTTTTACCTTTTGCCAATCGGCTATGAGTTCTGCAGTTAGATTGGGTAGAACCACTGGCCCTCGTCTTGGTGTGGCTGGTGGTCTGTTTATCCTTCCCATTGTGTACTGAGTCACTGCACCTCCTCCAATTTGGTCATGATTTGCCGCCATGTTGAAGTCAAGCTGCCTTCTTGCTCTCAGAGCTTGGAGGTAGACTCTTTCGATTTCAGGATCGAAGTTGTGTCTGGGGGACCAGTTGAGCGCGTTCTGCGCATCCACTAGGTGCTTATAATCAGCCCGAGGAAAAGGAACAAAATGAGTGAGTTTTAAAAGTAATGAAAATGGCACACAAAATAAATTAAAATATATTACAAAACAAACGATTTATAAACAGTGTGTTGTGATAGAGTAACAAATTAACCAAGGCTAGGGACTAGACAAAAGTCAAGTCCCCGGCAACGGCGCCATTTTGCAAACGATAATATTTGGTGTATTAAATACTAAGAAATATCCTAGAATTCAATAGTTTAATATATCGTCAGGTTGCAAAAATCCCGGTCGAAATAGTATAGTAATTAAAGAAGCGACCGGGGTGTCAATCCACGGGACTCGATGAGTAAGTCTAGCCTTAGGTATTGGTTAACTCAAAAGGGGGTTTGTTTTGGTTTTGGGTTGCAAATAAATAACAGGAAAGTAAATAGCAGATAAAGTAAAGTGATAGTTTTGGGAGTGTGAACGGTACTCTAGGTTCAGGGAGTTGTTTCACTAGCTAGGTTCTGCATATTCTACTGCTTAAGTGGAGACTTGGATCGGCTTGTAATTCTCAATTATCTATTCTGTATTAAGTCATAATTCCAGATAGCTCATCTAGACAGGGCATGTAGTTCTAGTCTAGACCTAGCAAGTATATCTAGATGGTTTTAATGCTCAGAATTACTAGTCTGTTGGTTCAATCCGGACTAAAGCTCCTAGTGACTAAAGTAATCTATCCGATTGCAATTATCACAGGTAACAGGTTAATAGGACCGTCAATGCTAATCACCTTATCTGATCATAACATGATTCGAGGGCTTATAATAACTTAGCAACGTTTATTAAAAGCACTTAAAAGCATTAACCTGAACAATCCAAATTGTCTCAACAAGCAGCAAAATAATGCAGAGTTTAACTAATTACAACATCCCTTCCCCTAGAGTAAATCCTTTTAGCTAGACATAGCAGTTATAATCATAAATGAGAGAGAGTTAGAAGAAATCATCTGTTACGAAGATCTTCTTGCTCGCTCCGTCCTTTGTCCTTGCTCCGTGCTAGCTTGAAGGTTGATCTCGGTGATAATGGAGTGAATTGGGTGAAATGGGGCGAAAATGGAAAGTTTGGGCGAATTTGTGAGGTGTCCGGCTGTGTAGGGTCGGACACAGAGCCGGACGTGAGATGTCCGGATCTGTCTGGGTCGGACGTGATCCGGACGTGGGTGGAATGAGCCTGTCCGGATCCGGACAAGGGTCGGACAAGGCTAAAATGTCGCGAAACTGAAACCTGGATATGAGCGGAGGTTGACGAAGGTGTTTGTGAGATAGCAGATGAACTGTGATTGAATCGTGAATGAGTTATGCAGGTTTATGGAGGGGATAGAAGAATGAATGGAGATGAAGCGTAGTGAGTGAGAGGATTAGAGAGGAGGAAGACTGTGAAGTCTGGTGCGAATTGGAATGAAGGTAGAAGGGGGTTTATATAGGGTTAGAGGAGGAAACATGTATGGTGGAAGTTTGGTAAAGGGTAGCTTGATTGAGGCATTAATTGAGGATGGAGCGTAGTCAATAATCGTTGCAGTGCGCCGCTCCGTGTTTCCATGCGACTGTCTGTTCGCTGCCCCGCGTGCATTTTTATTTTTCAATTCTGTGTGACGTCCGGATCGTGTCCGGATCCGGACGTGACACAGAGTTTTAGATCTGAAACGCGAACTCGCGGATCTGGAATTTTAGTCATGTCCGGATTGCGTCCGGCCCAATCAGATCCGGACAAGAGATGTCCGGCTTTGTGTCCGGCCAAACTGATCCGGACAAGACATATTTTGTCTCTTCTCCTGATTTGTTCCCCGTTTGTTGTGTTGTAATCCTTATGATGTATAATCTTTATTTCCTGGGTTTTTCCTGCATTTAACATATATAACACATCAGTTCTTATCAAAGCATCAATCTTTAGGAAAAACACATAATAAGTGGGAAACATTGCCTGAATTGTTACAAATTATAAGGTATTTAAACCCTAAAAAGCCTATATGTTTCACACTTATCACTTGGTTTTGACGTGATTGTCAGGATGAACTGGTTGGAGCGGTACAAGGGCAGGATTCTGTGTGCGAGCATCGTCTGCTTCTTCGGAGTCCATCCGGGGTTACCATATCTTACCGCCAGAGACCCAGGAGCCTTCGTCTCAGATCATCACAGCCATGGCTATGTATCGTGAATTACGAAAAGGGAGTGATGTATACCTCTACTATGTCCAGGACATAGAGGGAGATCCAGAGTTTAGTCCTGATGTGCCGGTAGTGTTGGAGTTTCCTGATGTATTTCCTAAGGAACTGGCAGGCATGCCGCCAGCACGGGAAGTTGAGTTTGAGATCGATTTGGTTCCGGGCACCGGACCAATTGCGAAGGCGCCCTATCGTATGGCTCCAGCAGAGATGACTGAGCTCAAGGAGCAGCTGAGAGACCTACTCGACAAGGGGTTTATCCGCCCTAGCGTTTCACCATGGGGAGCGCCGGTCCTCTTCTGAAGAAGAAGGACGGTAGCCTCCGCCTGTGTATTGACTATCGAGAGCTGAATGCAGTTACGGTGAAGAACCGTTGCCCTTTACCACGCATCGATGATTTATTTGATCAGTTGAGGGGAGCATCAGTATTCTCCAAGATAGATCTACGATCCGGATACCATCAGATTGCCATCCGTGACAGTGATATTGAAAAGACAGCATTCAGAACAAGGTATGGACACTATGAGTTTACGGTTATGCCGTTTGGTCTATCCAATGCACCAGCCAAGTTCATGGACTTAATGAACCGCTTGTTCCAAGATCAGTTGGACAAGTCAGTGGTAGTCTTCATCGACGATATTCTTGTGTACTCGAAATCGAGAGGTGAGCACGAAAGCCACCTGAGAAGTATGTTGCAACATTGAGAAAGAATCAGTTGTATGTGAAATTTTCAAAGTGTGAATTTTGGTTGAACCAAGTATCCTTTCTTGGTCATGTGATTTCTGAGGCCAGGATCGCTGTTGATCCGGCAAAGATTGATGTTGTGCGCACCTGGCCTAAGCCGAAGACAGTTACGGACATCAGGAGCTTCCTCGGTTGGCAGGTTATTATAGGAGGTTTGTGAAGGACTTCTCCAGTGTCTCGAAGCCGATGACTTCCTTGATGAAAAAGGATGCACCATTCGAGTGGACAGTCAACTGTGAGAGTTCTTTCCAGAGCCTCAAGGATGCTCTAACATCTGCACCAGTCCTGACTTTACCAGACGGTCCAGATGGTTTTGAGGTCTATTGCGACGCATCAGGCAGAGGTATGGGTTGTGTGTTGATGCAACACGGGAAGGTCGTAGCATACGCCTCCCGACAGCTGAAGAAGCATGAAGAGAACTACCCTACCATGACTTAGAATTGGGGGCCATTGTCTTCGCACTGAAGATATGGCGACATCACTTGTATGGGGTAAGTGTGACGATTTATTCTGACCATAAGAGTTTAAAGTACTTGTTCACTCAGAAGGAGTTGAACATGAGACAAAGAAGGTGGTTGAATTTCTAAACGACTACGACATTAATCTGCAATATAAGGAGGGTAAGGCAAATGTGGTAGCTGACACACAGAGTCGCCGAGCACACACTCTCCATTCGCTAGTCTCTCATTCTAGCTTGGTTGAAGAGGTGCGGAGTGCTCAGATGACGGATCAGTACATGATGGAGATTAGACAGAAGCTTATTGATGGCACATTCGAGGGTCAGAAGTACGACTTTAGACTCCACGATGATGATCTGATTAGGCTTAATGGCCGATTGTGTATACCGAGGAGTAGCGCTGAGTTGAAGGAGCGCATATTGAGTGAATCCCATTGTTCTACTACTTCGATTCACCCGGAGCTTCAAAGATGTATAAGGGTATGAAAAGATATTTTTGGTGGACTGGAATGAAAAAGGATGTGAATGACTATGTGTTGAGGTGTCTCACTTGTCAGAAGGTCAAGTTTGAGCCCCAACGGCCTGGTGGTATGGTACAGCCAATGCTAGTGCCTGAGTGGAAGTTCCATGATATTTCTATGGACTTCGTAGTAGGGCTTCCGCCTGCAAGGGGAGGTCTGAATATGATTTGGGTTGTTGTTGACCGACTGACCAAGGTGGCCCGATTCATTTCGATGAAGGACACCTGGAAAGTGGCAAAACTAGCAGAGCTCTTTGATAGAGAGATTGTTCGGCACCATGGAGTACCGAAAACGATTGTATCTGACAGAGATACCAGATTCTTATCGAGGTATTGGAAGTCTACACGAGAAGCACTGGGTACCGAACTGAAATTGAGTTCAGCGTTTCACCCACAGACAGACGGTCAGAGTGAGCGCACCATCCAGACACTTGAGGATATGTTACGTGCATGTGCACTTGACTTTCAGACCAGCTGGATTGACAAGTTACATCTGATCGAGTTTAGCTACAAAACAGTTACCATGCATCGATCAAGATGTCTCCCTTCCAGGCCTTGTACGGTAGACCATGCCGCACGCCATTATGCTGGGATGAGTCGAGTGAGACTGTAACATACACCCCCAAACACTGGCCTAGGAGTTAGGGGTATTACACGCCGCGTATTATTACATAACAACGCAAGGCTCTAATAAACGAACTTAAACAGATAGTCAAATAAGGCCCAAACGGAATACTTAAATAAAGTATAAAAACAAGAGATGTTAAAACATCCCCAAAGTCATTACAGAACCCACCAAACAGATGTCAAAAGCGGAAGCTAACAAAATATGCCCAAAGGCCCAAATTCAATACAAAGGTCTCAAAAGAAGCTAAGTAACGAAGCAACTAAACTCCAGAAGCTGAGGGTAGACGATCCTCGCTAATCAATCTGCAAAAGCGTTAGAAGTAGGGGAATGAGCACACAAATATGCCCAGTAGATGACCAACTTCATCAACCAGCATGCTCAAAACATTTACAGAATATTGACAAATCAGAAGGAGTCAAAGAATCCATAATCGTGTCAGAAATCAGAAACAAAATTAATCAATAAAGGACTAAACAGAGCAGAAGCAGACAGAAGCAGAGAAAAAGAGTGGGACACTAGCGATCACAGCATACAGACAGAATGAGCAATCCAGCTCGTGAACAGAACGAGGAAACCTCACTCGTAAACAGAACAGGTGTAAACACTCGTGAGCAGAACGGGGAACATCACCCGTGAACAGAATGATCCTACATAGCGCGCTACGAGAGAGCGTAACCAGCCATCCAAAGGCTCAGACACAGAGATAACTAGGTCCCAAAACAGAAGCTTAAATACAAATAAGCATATGTGCACCAAAGGCACCAGAAAGCCCATAGATAGCTTGGAAATCAGAAGGGGAAACCAACCCCGCAAACGGAAGTCAAAACGGAGCTCAAACGAGCAAGTTATGGCCAAAACAGTAGCCTGTCCGAACTTGTGTCCGGACATCGATGTTCGGACACAAGTCGAGACTCAAAACAGAAGCAGAGACAGAGATGTCCGAACATCCATGTTCGGACGGATGTTCAGACGTTTTACGAAAACAGGTACGCGGAGTGTCCAAGCTTGTCCGGACATCAATGTTCGGACACAAGTCAAAGCAAAAACAGAGGAATGAGAAAGGGGTGTCCGAACTTATGTCCGGACTTACAAGTTCGGACACCATTCGAAACTCGTAAGCCGGACTCGTCCTCGCACCCCGTCCGAACTTAGAAGCTCGGACGGAAGTTCGGACACATCAAACAGTTCAGAAATCCATAGCGCAGAAGGGCATGTCCGAACTTCAACGGTCGGGACAGAAGTTCGGACACGGCGAAATTTCAGAAAACAGAGGCGAATTTAACACAAACAGAGGCACAACAACCAATCTGAATCAACACACATTTTACAAAACAACCTTGGGGGTTTAAACCATTGAAATGGCATTAAGCAGACATGAACCACACACAAACACAAGAGACCAAATCATTGAGTTAATTTGCAGAACCCAAACTCCCAAGGCTGAACACACGGATCGAATCCGAAAGCCACCTACCTCGAATACAGCAGAGACGACCCACAATCCGAACAGCAGAGCCGACCAACGAACAGAATTCCCGGATGCAGAATGACAATTCACTCCAAACAACACAACTGAATAACAGACCGAAATCAGAACCCAATTCCCAAATCAGAAACTGCCATTGCCCACGAAATCACAATCCGTACCTGAATCAATAGCAAAGGAAACGCAGAGGGGAGTCCGAACACAGCCACACAGAAGGATTGACGATCCTGACAATCAGACTGTAGAAACCTAAATCAGAAGAGAGTAGGCTTCCCAATTGCAGAATTACACAAGAACAACCGACGCCCTTACCTTAACCTGAACCGGAGTGCAACGGCGAGAAGAATCCGCAGCAGAACTCGAATTGCAAGAACACAACAGCAGAACTTGGGCACTTGATTGAACGTACTTTGGAAGAGAGAGAACAGAGAAGAGAGGAGCGTATTGACGGTATTTCAAAACTGACAGAGTGAGGGGAAAGAATGAACGTCGTGGAAACATGATTAGAAGAGAGGATAATTAGTGAGGAAATAAATAAATTAATGGAAGGGAATATTGTGAGATTAATCTCACCAGAAAATAAAACGGATGGGAAAAGACCTCCTTGTCCCCGACTTCTTTAAAGGACTTCCATGTCCTAAATCAGAATACAATAATGTAAGACCACTAGTGACGAAATAAAATATAACCAAATCTTGGGTTATAACATCACCTCCCCCTTAAAAGAATTTCGTCCTCGAAATTAAAACATACCTACTGCTCGAAAAGGGCGGGAAACTTAGAACGGACTTCGCTTTCGACCTCCCAGGTCGCCTCTTCTTCGGACTGACCCGACCACTGCACCTTCACCAAGGGCATGGTCTTACTCCTGAGCTTACGAACATCTCGGGCTAGAATCCTCGAAGGAACTGCCTCAAACGTGAAGTCCTCCCTCAACTGAAGCGGTCTGAAGTCGATCACATGAGATGGGTCCGGAATGTACTTCCTCAGCATAGAAACGTGGAACACATTGTGCACTGCTGCTAAAGACGGAGGCAGGGCCAAACGATAGGCAACCGGTCCGATCCTCTCTAGGATCTCAAAAGACCCACAAAACGAGGGCTAAGCTCACCTCTCTTCCCAAACCGTACGACTCCTCGAATTGAGAAACCCTCAGATACACATGGTCGCCCACCTCAAACTCTAGAGGTCGTCTCCTCTGATCGGCGTAACTCTTCTGACGACTCTGAGCCACAAGCAGACGCTCTCTGATAGACTGAATCTTACCACAGCATCCTGAACCAAGTCTGGACCGATCACAGCTCTCTCCTTCAGATCATCCCAACAGATGGGTGATCTGCACCTCCTGCCATACAAGGCCTCAAACGGAGCCATCCCGATACTGGTCTGAAAGCTGTTATTATACGCAAACTCTATCAGTGCAACGTGCTGATCCCAACTGCCCCCGAAGTCCAACACACATGCTCTGAGCATGTCCTCAAGGACCTGATTCGCCCTCTCTGTCTGACCATCTGACTGAGGATGATAAGCTGAACTGAAAGACAACTTCGTCCCCATAGCCTGATGCAAACTCTGCCAGAATTTGGACACAAACCTCGGATCTCTGTCAGACACAATCGAAGCGGGAACCCCATGTAGACGCACAATCTCGTCCACGTACAGCTGAGCCAAGCGATGCAACTGAAGGTCTTCCTGACTGGTAGGAAGTGAGCGCTCTTCGTGAGCCGGTCCACAATGACCCAAA